>JAJEJH010001229.1:0-20297 GCA_026122585.1 Anacardium occidentale | reverse complement strand
ATTAAAAAATATATTAAAAAATTTTGAAAAATTGAAAAAATTTGAAGCAGCCACCGCCGCCAGTGCCACGACGATGGCCGCCGCTGAAGGGGCTAGGTGGCCATTTCCAACCACCTGGTTTCAGGGATCTGACCTCCTCGTTTGGTAGAGGCGGCCAGATCTGGTCACCTCAGTTTTGGAGGAGACGGCCAGAGCCGTCTCTGCCAAAAATAAAGGCTGGAAATGGTCACTGGGACCAAGGTCGGCCATTTCCGACCGTTTCCGATAGTTTCTTCTGGCAGAGGTGGTCAAATCTGGCCGCCTCCGCCAAAACTGGCCGCTTTCACCGAACGAAGAGGTTAGATCTGGCCTTCCCTAAAACCAGATAATCGGAAATGACCACCTAGCTCCGTCAGCGGCGGTCACCACCGCGGCACTGATGGCGATGGCTGCTGCAAATTTTTTAAAAATTTTTTATATATATTTTAATTTTTTTAAAATTTTATATTTTTTATAAAATTTATTTTATTTTTTATAAAATTTTAATCCTAAAATGATAATATTACCCCTAAGTGTTACTGTTTTCTATTTTATTTAATATTAAATTGTTTCCATAGGTGGGAGACTGGACTTTTGAAACTTGGAGGTTGGGACTTTCCATAAGTGTACACATACATATTTTCAAATGTTTATAAGTGAAGTGAAAATACTATATGCTTCGATATCATATTTTATAAAAATAAAGTCTTATCAATGAAAAGACGGATGGAATACAAATTTTTAAAAGAAATGATGTTATAGCACATACTTTTTTGTTTTTGTTTTTTTTTCTCTTTACAGTATCTTCTGTATTACCATATGTTTATGGGAATGTTCTATTTATAATCAATATTTAAAGGCCAATGAACACTTTACATAACTAGCAAGAATATTATAGAAGCAACATTCTGATAAGAATATTATAAAATTATATATATATTTTTTGGAAACGTCATCAAATTTGTCAATTTTTCTAGATATGTATATAAATTTTGAAAGTGATGATGATATATTTTTATACTATTAAATAATTTTAAATTAAGAATAAAATAATATTTAATACATAAAATATATAATCATTAATATTTAAATTGATATACATGATAAATATATATAATACTTTTTATACGTAATTTAAATGCAAATTTTTATTTAAAAATAATAAAAGAATATAATAATTTTATGGAAAATGAGTTTGGATGTTTTCAAAAAATCGTTTTCAAAAACTCTCTTAACATATGTAGAACTAGAATTTGTAAAAAAACCATTTTCTCTTTTTACAAAGTTTAATTTAAATTTTTTTAATTTTACATTAAACCGAATTTAAGATATTATGACACACCTCAAAAAATATGTAAATTAAGTTTTTGAAATTATATTGTTAGATCACTAACCAAAATGACCTAAAAAATTCATTATTTAATAGCTTAATATATAAAGACTACTTTGAGGTTAGAATTGAGAATTGACATATTTAAAATTTTCTCTTAGCAAACGACTCTTCTACCTAAATAATTTTTATCTTACTAAAAAAATTTTGACATGAATTTCACTCACCTATAAGAAATCAAGTCTTTTCTCTTATCCCAAAAGTTTCTCTCATCATCGAGTCTAACACTCTTATAATCTTTACTTATCTCCACATTCATTTCTTCTTACTTTGCATCGCATCACTTGTCAGTTGTTATCATGCTCTCTCGATTCTTCTTGGATCGGAGGATCCCTTTTGACCTGCGTGACATGCTGTTGACATGGAGATGGATTCTTAAGTCGTACCTTTGAGTGAAACGTCAACTTCACCGGTTTTTGTATTCACTTCATTTTCATAGAAGCACCTTTTTACAAATTTGTTTATATATTGACTTTATTTAATGATTTGAAGAAAAAAGATGTAACTTTTGATTATTGAAAGGTGAATAAAATGCATGAATAGTCTACAAGTTGTAAACTTATCTGAATAATGAATAAAATCTACCATTGGTCAAAACTTGTCTTCAATATTTAATTATCTCAAATATTTGAAAGATGACAATTTTGGTTAATATTGGTTGTTTAGATTAACTTTTTTTTTAAAAAAAAAAAAGGTATTGAAAATTGAAGGATTTATATAATTTTTACAAATCCTATAACTATATATTATTTTAATTTGGTTATTATGGCAACTGAAGGTTGAAGACAACCAAAAATGGGTGAGATCAACCCAAAGCATTTGATAGGGTTTTATTGTTTTACACTTTTCAAACTAAGTATAAGAAGGTATCATAAATTTACCGAAAAAAAAAAATTACCTTAGATTTGAGTCAAGTAAAATTACAAATCCTTTTTTTTTTTAAATGGATTTGATCTTCCCAATATCAATTTCATCACAAATCATCCTAAGCATGTTCTTATTTTTTCACAATATCATAAGATCATGCAAACATCATCAAAGTATTGTAGAACAAAAGCAATTGCATACTTGGAAGTAGCATCCAACATAATACACATAAAAATATAAACCACATTTAAGTTAACCTAGATCTACACAATTTAGAGATAGTAATCCAAAATCATCATAATCTCATTCATCATCATCATCATTATTTCACATTATTTAATCATCAATCAACACAGAATCATACTTCATTCTCAAATAAACGAAGATCAAACATCACAGCAACATTAGCAAACTTATATAGGTTGAGAAATGCTTACTTGACAACTTATAAATGCATTCTCTCTCCCTAAACTTTTGTTCAATCATGAATCATGCTTCAACTTGCTCTTTCTCTCTCTTTACTCTCTAATGTTCCCTTTCTAGAACACTCAAGAATGTGAGAAATGAAACTATGTTGAAATTTGAAATAAATCATGCTTTGTATAACCACACCAAAATGCACTCATGTAAGGTTGTGTATATCGAGATACACTATTGCGTATAACAAAATTTAAAATTTTTGTGCTTTTCACACTATACACGTGACAACTCCAAGAGTTGACACATGGACGAGCCAAATAGAGCCCATAAATAATTATTTTACCCTTAAACTCACCTCGATTTTTAAGTGTAAAACTCACTTTCTCTAGCAACTTCTACCCTAATTTACCATTTTCGAACTTAGATTGTTACAACTCTCCCTTTTTTATAAAAATATTGTCCCTAAACTTACCTAAACTAAACAAATCTAGAAATCTTTGCCTAAATTCTGACTCTACTTTCCAAGTCATCCTTTCATACCTCTAGTTTCTTTACAACACCTTAACTAATGGATTCTCTTTATTCTTTAGGGTCTTAACTCGACAATCCAAAATCTAAATTAGTCGTTCTTGATAACTTAGATAATTTTTCAAATTTAAATCTTGAACCTCAAGTACATGTAAAACATCCCTAACATATCTCCTTAATAGTAAAACATGGAAGACATCATAGATGCGATCCATACTAGTAGGAAAGACTGACTTATAAGCAACTCCTCACTCTCTCTAAAACCTTAGAAAGACTAAAAAAACGAGGAGCTAATTTCTATTTCCTACCAAACCTAACCATGTGCTTAGACAGAGCAATTCTTAAAAACACCTTGTCTTTAACCTAAAATCTTATATGTATAACTCTTTTATCGATCCTAAACATATCTCATATGTTATCTAATCATTTAAATCTAATTAATCTAATTAATCGTCCTCTAAGTCATCTTAGGACCCATAATAGTTTCTAATGAATCTCTCACACTAATTTTATCTTAATGCAAAAGTGACATATACCTCCTACCATACAAAGCCTCATATTGAGTCATCTAAATGGTTAACTAATAACAATTATTATATCTAAATTCCATCAATGGCAACAACTCAATCTAACTCGATTTGTGATATATGCAATAAGCCCTCAACATATCCTTTAATATTTGATTAGTCCTTACAATCATTCTATCAGTCTGTGGATGATATGTAGTGTTATAGCATAATCTGGTACCCAATGACCTTTGTAAACTACCTCAAAAAACTGACATAAATCTCAAATTCCTATATGAATGATAACCCTAGAAATCTCAAGCAATTTGATTATCTCTCTGATATAAATTTGTTAATCAATAATCATCATCTCTCAAATCGATAAGAAGTGAGCGAACATACTCAATCTATATATTAAAACCCATATATAATTATATTGATGCTAAGTCAAGGAAGACTTATAATAAAATCCATAGAAATGTTCTCTCACTTCCACTAAGGAATACTCAATTGCTGCAATAACCTAAAAGACCTATAATACTCTAACTTGACTTACTAACGAGTCAAACATGTGGTTACAAACTTTATTATATCATTTTTCATGCCTAATCACCAAAAACGTCTCTTAAGATTCTGATACATCTTAATACTACCCAAATGTGGTATATAAACTACTCATTGAGCTTTAGCCAAAATCTTATCTTAACTCATCATTCTCGGGAACACTCTGCCTCTAAATCTCAGAATCATATCTCTTATCTCAAAATCAATCACCTAACCGTCCCTAATACACTGAACCATCCTCTGAGACTAATTATCCAATTATTGTTGAACCCAAATATCATCCAATAAAGTAGACACAATTCATAAGCTAGTATAGTCATTATCTTAATCTACTTTTTATAAATCTCAATCTACAACTTTCTCTTAACAAAAATCCTAGATAAAACCACTTTCTTATTCAAGGCATCAGTAACTGCATCAGTAACCACATCAGCTTTACTTAGATGATATTTGATCTCACAATTGTAGTCCTTAATTAACTCTAACCATCTACATTGTTTTATATTAAGCTTCATTTGAGAAAAAAAATACCCTAAACTCTTATGATTTAAATAGATATTACACCTCACCCTATACAAATAATGTCTCTAGACCTTTAGAGTGAATACAACCACAGCTAACTTTAAATCATAGATAAGGTACCTTAACTTTTAACTGTCTTGAGGCATAAACAATCACCTCACCAGCCTGTATTAACACTGTTATATATCAGCATAAATATCATTCTCTATTCCCTTCTTAGGCAATGTTAACACTAAAACACTAATCAGTCTTTACTTTAACTCTTATAATCTAGTCTAGCACTTCATAGTCCAAACAAATGGAACCTTTCACCTAGTCAAAGTAGTCAATAGCCTCATTAAACTTAAGAACCCTTTAATGAACCTCTTGTAATGACTAGGTAACCTAAAAAAGCTCTTTACCTCCTTAGCTATTCTAAGCCTCTACCAACTTAACATTGCCTCAACCTTACTTGATTATATAAAAATACCCTTAATTAAACCAACATGGCCTAAGAATGTCATACTATCTACCTAAAATTCACACTTAAAAAACTTGACATACAACTGTCTTTCTCTCAATCTCTGTAACATAATCCTCAAATGCTTCCTATGCTCCTCTCTATTCCTCGAGTATACCAATATATCATCAATGAAAACCATTACAAATTTATCAAGGTAATCCTAAAATACTTTATATGAGTATTAGTCAAATTGAACAATATCATTATAAACTCATAATGGTCATACTTCATCCTAAAAGTAGTCTTCAGTATATCCCTATCAACAACTTTAACTTGATGATACCTAGATCTTAAATCATTCTTAGAAAACACTATTGTCTCTCTTAGTTGATCAAGCAAATCATCGATCTTCGGCAATGGACACTTGTTTTTAATAGTCTCTTTACTTAACTCTTGATAATCTATATACATCCATATTGACCCATTTTTTTCATAACAAATAAAATTAGATTGTGCTTTCACATTATATATTAGCTTTGTGTGATTGTATACATATATATTTTCAAGTGTTTATAAGTGAAGTGAAAATACTATATGCTTCAATATCATATTTTATAAAAATAAAGTCTTATCAGTGAAAAGACAAATGGAATACAAAATTTTAAAAGAAATGATGTTATAGCACATACTTTTTTTTTTTTCTCTTTACAGTATCCTCTTTATTACCATATGTTTATAGGAATGTTCTATTTATAATCAATATTTAAAGGCAAATGAACACTTTACATAACTAGTAAGAACATTATACAGGCAACATTTTGATAAGAATATTATAAAATTATATATATATATATATTTTGGAAACGTCATCAAATTTGTCGATTTTTCTAAATATGCATATAAATTTTGAAAGTAATGATGATATATTTTTATACTATTAAATAATTTTAAATTAAGAATAAAATAATATTCTATACATAAAATATATAATTATTAATATTTAAATTGATATACATGATAAATATATATAATACTTCTTTATATGTAATTTAAATACAAATTTTTATTTAAAAATAATAAAAGAATATAATAATTTTTCTGAAAATGAGTTTGGGTGTTTTCAAAAAATCGTTTTCGAAAACTCTCTTAACATATGGAGAACTAGAATTCGTAAAAAAGCCATTTTCTCTCTATTTAGAAAGTTTAATTTAAATTTTTGTAATTTTACATTAAACCGAATTTAAGATATTATGGCACACTTCCAAAGTTACGTAAATTAAGTTTTTGAAATTATATTGTTAGATCACTAACCAGAATGACCCAAAAAATTCATAATTAATGGCTTAATATATGAAGACTACTTCGAGGTTAGTCTTAACAAACAACTCTTCTACCTAAATTATTTTTATCTTATTAAAAAATTTTCGACGTGACTTTCACTCACCCATAAGAAATCAAGCTTTTTCTCTTATCCCAAAAGTTTCTCTCATCGTTGAGTCTAACACTCTTATAATCTTTACTTATCTCCATATTCATTTTGTCTTACTTTCCATCGCATCACTCGTCAGTTGTTATCATGCCCTCTCGATTCTCCTTAGATTGGAGGATCCCTTTTGACCTGCCTGACATGTTGTTACTTAGAGATGAATTCTTCAGCAGTACCTTTGAGTGAAACATCAACTTCACCGGTTTTTGTATTCATTTCATTTTTGCAGGAGCACCTTTTTACAAATTTGTTTATATATTAACTTTATTTAATGATTTGAAGAAAAAAGATGTAAGTTTTGCTTATTGAAAGGTGAATAAAGGTATGAATAATCGACAAGTTGTAAACTTATCTGAAAAATGAATGAAATCTGCCATTGGTCAAAACTTGTCTTCAATATTTAATTATCTCAAATATTCGAAAGATGTAAATTTTGGTTAATATTGGTTGTTTAGATTAACTTTTAGAAAAAAAAATAAAAAGTAAGGATTTTGATAATTTCTACAAATCTTATAACTACATATGAGTTAAATTTGGTTATTCTTGCAACCGAAGGTTAAAGACAACCAAAAATGGGTGAGATTAACCAAAACCATTTGATAAGGTTTCGGTGTTAAACGCTTTTCAAACTATGTATGGAAAGGTACCATAAATTTACCAAAAAACAAATTACCCTAGATTTGAGTCAAGTAAAATTGCAAATCCTTTTTTTTTTTTTTTTAAATGGATTTGATCTTCATCATATCAATTTCGTCACAAATCATCCTAAGCATGTTCTTATTTTTTCACAATATCATAAGATTAAGCAAACATCATCAAAATATTGTAGAACAAAAGCAATTGTGTACTTGGAAGTAGCATCCAACATAATACACATATAAAAATATAAACTTCATGTATGTTAACCTAGATCTATACAATTTAGAGATAGTAATCCAAAATCATCATAATCTTATTCATCATCATCATCATTTTACATTAATTAATCATCAATCAACATAGAATCATACTTCATTCTCAAAGAAGCAAAGATTAAACATCATATCAACATTAGCAAACTTTTATAGTTTGAGAAATGCTTACTTGATAGCTTATAAATGTACTCTTTCTCTTTAAACTTTTCTTCAATCATGAATCATGCCTTAACTTGCTCTTTCTCTCTCTTTACTCTTTAAAGTTCCCTTTCTAAAACACTCAAGCATGTGAGAAATGAGACTATGTTGAAATTTGAAATAAATCATGCTTTATATAACCATACCAAAATACAGTCATGCAAGGTTGTGTATATCAAGATACATTATCATGCATAACAAAATTTAAATTTTTCGTGCTTTTCACACTATACACATGACAACTCCAAGAGTTGACACGTGGATGAGCCAAATAGAGCCCCTAAATGACCATTGTACCCTTAAACTCACCTCGATTTTTAAGTGTAAAACTCATTTTCTCTACCAATTTTTACCCTAATTTACCTTTTTCGAACTCAGATTGTTACAACTCTCCCTCTTTTATAAAAAAATTTGTCCCTAAAATTACCTAAAAAAATCTAGAAATCTGCTTAAAATGTGACTCTACCTTCCAAGTCATCCTTTCATACCTCTAGTTTCTTTACAACACCTTAACTTATTCTTTAAGGTCTTAACTCAACAATCCAAAATCTAAATTACTAGTTCTTGATAACTTAGATCATTTTTCAAATTTAGATGTTGGACCTCAAGTACATGTAGAACATCCCCAACATATCTCCTGAATAGTAAGACATGGAAGACATATAGATGTGATTCACATTAGTAGGTAAGGTTGACTTATAAGTAACTCTTTACTCTCTCTAAAACCTCAGAAAGACTAAAAAAACAAGGAGCCAATTTCTATTTCCTACCAAACCTAACCACGTGCTTATCAAAGCAATTCTTAAAAACACCTTGTCCTTGACCTGAAATCTTATTTTTATAACTCCTCTATTGATCCTAGACCTATCTCAGATGTTGTCTAATCACTTAAATCTAATTAATCATCCTCTAAGTCATTTTATGTCTTACAATAGCTTATAATGAATCTCTCTCACTAATCTCATTTTAATGCAAATGTGATTTATACCTCCTACCATATAAAGCCTCATATTGAGCCATCTAAATGGTCAACTGATAACTATGACTATATGTAAAATCCATCAATGGTAATAACTCAATCTAACTTGATTTGTGATCTACGCAATAAGCCTTTAACATATTCTCTAATATTTGATTAGTCTTCACAGTCATTCTATTAGTCTGTGGACAATATGTAGTGTTAAAGCATAATCTGATGCCCAAAGACCTTTGTAAATTACCTCAAAAAATTGACATAAATCTCAAATTCCTATATGAAATGATAACCCTAGAAATCTCATGCAATTTAACTATCTCTCTAATATAAATTTGTTAATCAACAATCATCCTCTCTCAAATCGATAAGAAGTAAGCCAACCTAATTAATGTATCTATTAAAACCTAGATATTATTATATCAATGCTGAGTTGAGGAAGACTTATGATAAAATCCATAGAAACACTTTTTCACTTCTAGTAAGGAATACTCAATGGCTGTAATAACCTAAAAGGCCTCCAATGCTCTACCTTGACTTACTAACAAGTCAAATGCATAGTTACAAACTTTATTTATCCTTTTGATTCCTAATCACCAAAAATTTCTTTTAAGATCCTGATACATCTTAACACTACCCAAATGTGCTACATAAACTATTCTTTGAGCTTTAGCCAAAATCTTATCTCAACTCATTATTCTCTAGAACACAAACTATGCCTCTAAATCTTAAAATCCTATTTCTCATCTCAAAATCAATCACATGACCATCCGTAATCTACTAAACCATCCTCTAAGACCAATTATCTAATTATTATTAAACCCAAATATCATTCAACAAAGTAGACACAATCTGTAATCTAGTATAGATACTATCTCAATGTACTTTCTATAAATCTCAATTTACAACTTTCTCTAAACAAAAATCCTAGATAAAACCACTTTCTTATTCAAGGCATTAATATCTACATTGGCTTTACTTGGATGATATCTGATCTTACAATTGTAGTCTTTAACTAACTCCAACCATCTACGTTGTCTTATATTAAGCTTCGTCTGAGAAAAGAAATACCTTTGACTCTTATGATTTAAATAGATATTACACCTCACCCCATACAAATGATGTCTCTAGACCTTTAGAGCAAATACAACAATAACTAACTTTAAATCATAGATAAGGTATCTTAACTCATAATCTTTTAATTGTCGTAAGGCATAAATAGTCACCTCACTAGCCTGCATTAACATTATTATACATTAATGTAGTGACCCCCGCCCCAGGCCTACTGTGTGCAGCTGTTTAAAAATACATAAATATATATATATATATTATCATACTAAAAATGCATCTGTGACGGAAACCCCTACAAGGAAAAAGAAAACTTACTACTGCTCAAAATACTTTAAAACTTCTATATACGAAAGCGTAAAACATAGATAATGTAATAAAATAAGTCATAATGGTTTTTCTGAAAATCCTAGGCTACTCATGTATAAAAATACTATATTCATATAGTGCATACTATAGTATAATAAACACACATAAATACATGAGATAAAAAAGTTATCAATGCATGCGAACCGAAACACAAAACTAGCTGCCGAGCCATGTCCCCAAAACCTCACAGCTGCATTGTCACATCTCAGTCCCCAACTCACTAACCTGTAAAAGAGAAAGGAAGGGAAAAGGGTGAGTGACAAAATCACTTAGTACGTATTTTCTATCTCTCACACAGACAGGTCATTGAGTAAAAGTTGATCCTAGATCAGACCTCGAGTTCTCTGCTTATTGTTTTCTTATTCATTCTTGTTATACTTGCTTTACAGTAGCTTATTAATTCTTTTCTTACTCTCTTATTTCTTTACTTTCTTAATTTGTTGAGTTCTCAGAGTTTTCATTTGTCTTATGTTTTGTACTTTGTTTTTATCTCTTCTGTTTCTCATGAATGTTGTACATGACATAATATATATGCTTTGATGTCATGTAAATGCTCATTAGTTATAAAACTTTACCCCTCGGGGCTAATTTTCTAAAAATTCATTCTTTTTTGAAAACTCTTTCTGATATAAAAGCTCTGATCCGAAGATCCTTATATACATACATATAGTATAACTGAAAATAGTATCAGAAAGTACTGTATCTAAAAAAATATCTCTGTTATGCTAGCCAGACTAATGAACACAAGGATTCGGCACCTTGGCTGTGTGAGCTCGAATCTATGATAAAACTACTCGTGCACGACTATGTCCTCTCTAACGGACCATGGTTTTCCTCTCTAGCAAGCATGTGAACTCAAAGGCGCCCCCTCTTATCCACCCTAACTGATGTCTGGAGCATTGTATATATATATACTTTTTAAAATATACTTTTGGATCCTTAGATCCCTTTCTGAAAATATCTCATGTGTGGCATGTCGTGCTCAATACTTGATAATCATGCATTATTTGATGTTATTTCTTGTTATTCTTATGTTTCTCATGCTTAGATTTCGCTTATGATTGCTTGGGATAACTTATCTTTGTTTTAATATTCTATTTTTTGTCTTTCTTAAGCCACACGGGCGTATGTATGTCTGTGCACAGGCGTGTGTCAAGGCACACGAGACCGGGTGCTTCTCGTGTTCTTAGACGTGCTAGTTTATGGAAAATTTAGCAAACATTCATGAAACTTTGGCCAACAACACGAGCGTATGGTGCAAGTACACGGGCATGTATAACTGGCATATGAGCATGTATCACACTCTACGGGCGTGTAGCTACCTCAACACCATCTCGTGTCTTACCTACACAGGCATGTAGAATTGGGATTAGATATACGAGCGTGTACACTCGGGTACACGAGCGTATGTCTAGATTTTCATACGTATACGGGTAATATGCAAGATCGTGTTCCATACATATTTGAGGCCATACGGGCATGTCCCCTCTGGTGTATGGGTATGTGCTCAACCTAAAATTTGTAGATATATTTGGAAACCCAGAAAATCCCACTCAAATACATCCAAAACTCAACAATTTCTCAATCAAACATAAATACAACATATATACATGCCAATAAGCCTTCTCATCTCATTCAATCATCATAAAGCATGCTAAAACTCATGTATTTCTCATCCAAATCATACCCAAGCATATAAACATTATACATTTCATAATACTCTCATCAATCAACATTCCAAGCATCACATTATCATCAAAACATGTTATAAAACATTCTCATTACACAATAACTATCCAAGAAGCTCAAAAATCAGAAAAGCTTGTTGGAAACCTAAGAGAAAGAGATAAAGAACTACTTACCTCTAGCCATGGCGTCTGGATCTCTCTCTCTAGCTACTCCTGGATCTCTAACTAGAATAAGGGCTGCTAGTTGGATGGATTCTAGTGTAGGGTTTACTGGAAAAAGAGAAGAGAAGAAGCTGAAAGAAAAACTGAGAGAAAATGCGGGAAAAGAAACTTATAATGCATCTCTCACCTGACACACGGGCGTGTGTCCTAGACACATGGGCGTGTGCCCCTCAAAAATCTGAAATCTCTCTCTCCTCGTATCATACATGAAATATTATTCTCAGAATATCCATATATAAGCCATGAAAAACCTCTAAAAGACTCTTCTACCCTTGAATCCTCTCAAAACAATTTTCTAACTGGAAATCTTTCTTTTACCCTTAGTCTCAGAGCCTAAAATGAAAATTCTACCCCTAGGCTATTACAATCAACATAAATATTATACTCTACTCTCTCCTTAGGCAATATTAACACTAAAGCACTAGTCAGTCTTTACTTTAACTCTTAGAATCTAGTTTAGCATTTCTTAGTCTAAACAAACGGAACCTTTCACCTAGTCAAAGTAGTCAATAGCCTCATTAAACTTGAGAACCCTTTAATGAACCTCCCTTAATGACTAGCTAACCTAAAGAGAAAATAAGGAAAGAACAAGATAAGTTGGCTAAAATACACGTTGAAGGAGAAGTTCTACTTTATATAGTTGTGTGACTTAAGAGAGATATACGGTTATGTGCCACTATGGTGTATGATCGTGCTCCACACTCAAGGGATATACGAACATGTGTCCAAAGGACGTATAGTCGTGCTCCCAGCACAAGCTATGTAAAGCCTCTAAATGATTCTTTAACCCTTTCAACTCTTTTGAATTTAGTCCTAGCTAAGGAAATCATTCTCCTAACCTCGATCCACGACCTAAAAATACTATTTTAACCTTGAGATATTACATAAAGTCTCACTTTTCAATTTTAAAAAAGTCTAACCACTCATGTATTGATCAAAGTCAATAATCAAATTTAACGGTCAACTATTAAATGTTAATTATTATAGGGGCATTTTTATTTTTTTGAAAAAAAATAATTAAATAAAATTTATACAAATATTAAAATATTAAAGTAAAATATAATAATAATAATAATAATAATAATAATTTTAAAATTTAATAAAAAAATTATAAAAAAATTTAAAAAATTAAAAAGAAGCCCATCACCATGAGTAGTGGTCACCTAAAACGAATCCAGTGACTAAAAAAGACCACCGAATTCAATAACCATCAATGATTGTCAAAAATAGGCAACCTTGTTCCTAGCGACTATTTCCAAACCATCATTAATGGTTGCCTTCATCAAAACTATAACTGTCTCTATCAAACGTGATGACCAGACTTAATTGTTAATCAAATCAATTGACTTTTTTTAATCATTTAGTTTGGTTTTTAATAGTCGTAGCCGCTTTTTGTAAATTTTGTTTAATTTTTTTATTAAATTTTTATTGTTATTCTAATTTTTTAGTTTTTTAATATTTTTATTAAATTTTTAAAAAATTTATTATTATTTAATATTTTTTATTGAAGGTATTTTTATTATTTCATAAAAAATTTTAACATAATTAGATGGAAAATGTTTAGGGATATGTGTTTAACTTTTTAAAAGTTGTAGGTTGAGACTTTGTCATTTAAGGAAATCTTGGACAGAATTAAGTCTTTTAGGTTTATTTTAACTGAATATGAAAGGTCAAAAAATTTAGTCCCACCTAAGGTTTTCCTAAATTAAATAGTGCTCCTGATAACTTTAAAAAAATAAAATACCCACCTTTGGCCAATTTTCTTCCAAATTTATTAACTTTTTGATAAAATTACCCAAATACCCTTTATTAAAAAATAAATAATATTAATATTAAAATAAAATTTAATATAAAATAGTATTAATATAATAATTGTAGTGACCCCCGCCACAAGCCTACTGTGCACAACTGTTTAGAATATATATATATATATATATATATATATATATATATATATATTATCATACTAAAAATACACCTGTGATGAAAATCCTCACAACGAAAAGGAAACTCACTGCTACTCAAAATAATTTAAAATTTTGGTTACGGAAGTGGAAAATATAACTACTATAATAAAATATGAAATAATATTTTTTTTCTGAAATTCTCAGGCTGCTCATGTATCAAAATATGTCATATATATAGTACATACTATAGTATAATACACACACATAAATACATGAGAAAATATCATCCAAGCATGCGAGCCAAACCATGCTGCGAGCTGTCGAGCCATATCCCCAAAACCTCACAGTTGCATCGCTACATCTCAGTCCCTAACTCACTAACCTGCAAAAGAGAAAGGAAGGGAAAGGGGTGAGTGACGAAATCACTCAGTAAGCATTTTCCATCTCTTACACAGATATGTTATCAAGCAAAAGCTGATCCTAGATAAGACCTCGAGTTCTCTGTTTACTGTTTTCTTATCAACTGTTATACTTGTTTTATAGTAGCTTATTCATTCTTTTCTTATTCTCTTATTTCTTTACTTTCTTTATTCATTATGTTCTTTTATGAATGTTTTTGTCTTTCTTTGTCTCATTTCTCATGAATGTTGTACATGACATGATATGAAAGCTCTGATGTCATGTAAATGTTCATTAATAATAAAACTTGCCCCTCAGGCTTGATTTTCTAAAAATTCATTTTTTTATGAAATCTCTTTCTGATATAAATCTCTGATCCGAAGATCATGTCTATATACATATAGTATAGCTAAAAACAGTATCAGAAAGTATTGTATCTAAAAAATATCTCTGCTATGCTAGCCAGACTAATAAACACAAAGATTCGACACCTTGGCCGTGTGAGCTCAAGCCTATGATAAAATTACTCGTGTACGACCATGTCCTCTCTAGCAGACCATGGTTTTCCACTCTAGCGGGGTGCGAACTCACAGGTGGCCCCTCGTATCCACCCCTAATTGATGTTCGAAACATCATATATATATACTTTTTAAAATATACTCTTGGATTCTTAGATCCATTTTCTGAAAATGTCTCATGTAGCATGTCGTGCTCAATGCTTGATAATCATGCATGATATGTTGTTATTTCTTGTTATTCTTATGTTTCTCATCTTTAGAATTCGCTTAGAATTGCTTATGGTAGCTTATCTTTGCTTAATACATGCTTTAGAATTTGTTCTTCTGTTTTTCTCAAGACACACAAGTGTGTTATGTAACATCCCAAGGTTAGTTTGGTCTTTTAGGCTTCTAATTTGGGGTTAGAATGAGATTTATGTGAATTCTAGGGTTGTGAGTAAGTTTTGGGGTGAATTAGAGGTTTTTCTAGAGTTTGGTGGCTTGTGCATGGATCCGTTTGAGGGGATTTACATGTAAACGCGGGAAAATGGTATTTTTTTAATTTTCTTGGGATGCACGACCGTGCATGAGAGGTGCACGCCCGTGTGTGCAATAAGTTCCAGCTGCCTTGGTTTTAAGTTAAGCTTATCCGTTTCCAAAATCATTTTCACCCAAAGTTTTTCTTTAATTTCAGAGAATATCAACCCAAGGAGGGAAGAGCAGCTTCCAGGACCATCCAATCCAGTTTGATCTTGTGTTTTGCTTGAGAGAGAAAGCATGTCCAGAGGTAGGTGCTTTTTACCTCTTTTCCTTGTGTTTTGATATGTTTGATGCATGCTTTGATGTATGAGATTTGTTTCCAACATGCTTGTGATGTTCTCCTTGTGTGCTGATGATGATTTGAGATGGTTATGATGATGATTGATGCATATATATATGTTATGTGTGAGAATATATGTGTTTTTATATGTTTGCGATGGGTTGGATGTTAAGCATGCGATTTGAAGTTGTTGAAAGGGAAAATATGTTTAGATGAAGTGTTTTACATGTGGGAAATGTTTAATTTGAGTTTGAGATGAGATTTGGCTGGGAATCGAGTTGATTCCAAGGGGTCATGGAAGTGTAGAGCAGGACGCACGCCCGTGTATGCATAACACACGCCCGTGCATACTTCCTTTTCTACATGGTCATGGTTGTTTTAACGTAGTCGTGCATGACCTAATTTATAGGGTCACGACTGTACGTTGTTCACGCACGCCCGTGCACCAAGAGAAAATGAGAAATATGCATGAAAATCACAGTTGTGCACGACCTCATGCACAACTTGCTCATGGTCTCGTGCAAGTTCATGCACGTCCGTGCACACTTGATGCACGCCCGTGCGTCAAGTGGAAAAGAGAAAAATAAGAAAGAAATGAGAAATATGCGCAGTAAACCCTATCCAAGTGATAGAAAACAGTAAAATGAGCTCAAATAAGAATACATGATGCATCATATACACAACATAGCATGGCATGCCATACAGAGTTTTCAGAAATGGATCCAAGGATCTGAATTCATGTTTTCAGTTGAAAAACATAGATTTCAAGGGTGAATACGATGGGGCACTTGTGAGTTTTAGCACACCCGTTGCACCAGGAGCTATATGCTCATTACTGGCCCTATGTATTGGCACGTGTCGGGTTGCTCAATTAGTAGATTATAGGTCTTTTGATCCCAAGATCAGATGCAGTATAGTGCAGGGTGCTCAGTTCAGTTCAGTATTCAGGTCAAGGCCTAGAGACATCACGTGTCCCATACAGTTTATGATGCGTGTTTGCATAGGAACTCACATGGTCAGGGTGTCGAATCCCTGTATTCATCAGTCTGTGTAGCACAGTTTTCAATATAGTATAGTACCTTAGGGTACACAATTTTCAGCATAGCTTTCAAATAAAGCTTTCATGAGATTTTCAGATATGGGATCCCAGGATCCAATAATATAGTTTTCAACGAACAGTTTTCAGAAAACTATTTTCAGTATACAGGTCCAGGCCTAGTTATGTTTTCAGCATACTGCATAGCATGCCATTATTATATGACATATCAGCATATCATTCAGAGAATGATAAGACAGTAGGAAACAGTAAATGAACAGAATATGAAACAATGTGTAAAAGACACGAACAGAAGAATATCACAACATGAAAAGCCACTTAATGATACGTGGATTCAGAAAGCAAGTAACAGAACATAACAGTAAAGATAATGATCATCAGTAAGAGAGTTTAGGGAGTCAAGTTAACCTGCTCAGATTTCTCTTCATTTTAGGTTGTTTACGTATACTCATATACGTATTTTACGATCCGGTATGACGCAGTATCCAGTCAGTAAAGATATGAATGACAGAATAAGTCTTTTTCGTATGAGATGATATGACAATCCTTCGAGGAGGATTGGTTTAGGCTCAGAGATAGGAAACGCTTACTGGGTGAATTTATCACTCATTCCCTACTTTCCTTTCTCTTGCAGGTCAGTATGTTGGGAGCTGGGAGGAGGAGTTGGCTATTATCTGGGATCCAGTTGCTTTTGTATTACAGCATGCTTCGGTTTGCATACATGTATAGTTTTTATTGCATGTTCATGTACATGTTTTATCACACACATTTTCCGCGAATATTTTAATATAATCAAGTTTTTATTTGGGCATGTATATTTATGTATACAGTTATACCACAGGTTTTCTGTTGCGATATATCCGTTCAGTTTGGGTATTTCAGTTGGGTAGTATTGACCTTATTTTCTTTATTTATTTGTTATGATATTATATAAAGCAGTGAACAGTAATACCCATCTGGGGTGTCCTACATTTTTGGTATCAGAGTGATATCAAAGCGAAACTGAGCTAAAATGTGTAAATTATTTTCAAAAGATAAGTATATGTGTGTGAATTGCATTGTTTTTAACGTGCATATGTGTGTATTTTAGCGTATCCCAGCAGCCAGAGCCTATCTTCCTCTCAGTGTAAGTATAGTAGTGTATTTTGCTTAAGTTGGCCCTAATGTTTGTGATTCTCCAGATAGGAGAGATAGGAGAAACGGTGCCCCTAAATCTTCTGAGGACGAGGATAGTGTCTCGGTTAGACCAGCTAGTGAAAGTGTTAGGAGGGGATCGCAGGCCTCCCGTGGTGCCCTTGGGGCAAAGGATATCAGAGAGATTTTCAGAGAAATGATGAGAGAAATACCTCAGCAGCAAGTCAGATGTGATGAGCAGCGGTATGGCAAAGAGATGCCAGCTAGAGATGATGCCTATCAGAGGCCAAGAAGAAGGCAACTTGAGTATCAGAGGACAGAGTATCCTGAGCAAATGGGTGGTCAGTGGCTGAATATGGGTCAGTATCAGCAGTATCAGGGACAGAGTTTTGGGTCTGATACAGTAAGCACCAGTGGTTCAGAGAGAGTTCATCCCATCTACAGTCTACCGGATATTCATCAAGCTCCCAAGTTCATGGGTAGTAGAGATCCAACAGTAGCCGAGAAGTGGATAGAGGCAGTTGAGAGTGTGACTAGCCTTTTCATTATGTCTTATCGGAAGAGGGTCAGATATCCAGTTTTCATGTTCAGAGGCGACGTGAGGTCATGGTGGAATCTCGCGAGGACTACAGTAGATGAGGAGTCTCTGACTTGGGAAGAGTTTAGGGCTATGTATGCCAGAGCTCAAGAGTTCATTGAGTTGCAGCAGGGCTCAAGTTCAGTTAGAGAGTATGCTATCCGGTTTAATGTGTTGGCCAGATTTATGTCGAGTTTGGCGGGTACAGAGGCTGGTTAGGTACAGAAGTTTATTCATGAGTTGCATCCAGCTATCGCTAGAGATGTTCTAACCCCCACAGAGATTCAGTGATGCTCTGGAGAGAGCAACCAGATTAGAGATGTGTCTGCAGAGAATGGGTATGTTTTTTGTACAGCCTAAGAGAGACAGTGATAGAGACAGAGGCAAGAGGCCCATGCAGTAGAGAAAATCTGGAAAGAGTACTCAGAGACAAAGGACTGGAGGTCAGCCACCAGTGTGCCCTAGATGTGGTAGGAGGCACAATGGAGAGTGCCTGATTGGTCAGCAGGTCTGCTTTGGATGTCGTCAGCCGGGGCATAAGCTAGCTGATTGTCCAACTAGAGGGGGAGCAGGTAGAGCATGTTCCAATAGAGGTGGACCTGGTTTTGGTAGAGATAGAAGAGGTTTCTTTTAAGGTGGGGGCGGTTCAGCTGGAGGAGCTGATCGTCGTCGAGGTGGCGGAGCTAGTGCACTAGGAGGAGGTGTAGGGCCATCAGGTAGAGGTGAAGGTGGATGTGGAGGTACAAGTCGAGCCAGGGTGTATGCCATGAGGCAGGAGCAGGCAAAGGCTACTCCACATGCGGTTACTGGTCAGTTGTTCTTTTTTGACACACCTTTATTTGTTTCGATTGATTGTGGTGCCACCCATAGTTTCATTTCTAAAGGGGTAGTAGAGAGATTAGAGTTAACCTCTATTGTGACCGAGAGTTATGTGTGTATAAAGATGCCAAATGGGGGGTGATGTATAGTGACCAGTTACTATTCAATCAGGAGATTGTGATCATGGGTAGGTGTTTAATGATAGACTTGATCATGTTGGAGTTAGTTGATTTTGACATGATCTTAGGTATAGATTTCCTGACGAGGTATAGGGCGGAGATCGATTGTCAGAAGAAAAAGGTTAGACTTCACTTAAGCCCTGATCAGTTTGTTTTTGGAGAGGGTACAGTGGAGATTATGCTGATCTCATGTATTTAGGCCAGAAGGATGCTAAGTAAGGGCTGTGTTGGCTACTTAGCAAATGTTGTATGCAGAGATGTGAGTGGGCCTAGTGTCGAGCATATGGCAGTTGTCAGTGAGTTTTCTGATGTGTTTCCAGAGGAATTATCGGGGTTACCACCAAAGAGAGAGCTAGAGTTCAATATTGAGTTGCTCCCAAGGATAGCTCTGATTTTGAAAGCTTCATACAAAATGGCTTCAGTAGAACTTCAAGAGTTGAAGAAACAGTTACAAGAACTGATAGAGAAGAAATTTATCAGACCAAGTTGTTCGCCTTGGGGTGCTCCTATCCTGTTTGTTAAGAAGAAAGATGGGTCGATAAGGATATGTATCGACTACAGAGAATTGAATAAAGCTACAGTGAAGAACAAGTACCCATTGCCTAGAATTGATGATTTGTTTGATCAGCTCAATAGGGCATCAGTCTTTTCAAAGATAGATTTGCGGTCAAGATACCACCAGGTCAGAGTTGCTGACAGAGATGTACTAAGACTACCTTCAGGACTAAATATG
>JAJEJH010001228.1:37042-67402 GCA_026122585.1 Anacardium occidentale | reverse complement strand
TGCCATACCATTTTCGACCATCATCTTGTTGAAGAAATTACAAATCACCTCCCTTATCAAATTGTAGTCTATTTTGCGTTTGGGTCAAAATCGAATCGAATTTGAAAGAGGTATACTAGCCACATGCAAGAGTATTTTGATACGGTACGATTTTTTTCATTTTGAAAATTTGATTAATATTTATATTAATTAGGTGAATTGTGAATTATGTTAGATCCAAATTAATTCGTTTTATTTTCTCGAGCAATAGATTTTCATCAAGAACTATACAACATCAATATAATTATTTATATTTTATTTTTACATTCTTATTGGTGTGTTAAAAATGAGTTCCTTGTTTGCATTGTGCGATTAACTTTAGTGTTCTGAAACATACTCATTACACTATGACCAAGGATAAATCCACATTTGAGTCCATTTCATTAGATAAAAAACTTTTTGCTTTGGAAGAAAAATTAACTAAGTGATTGAATGATAGTATAGAAAAACTCGCTGCTAGGATGATGAGTCAGTTTGATAGAGTTTTAAGTAAACAACCTATAGGTATAAATGACTTTGTTAGACAATACCATGAGACACCTGCATCTGTGTTATATGTACCAGCTTTAGGACATGCGTCTAAAGTACATGCATTAAACAGAGTTAATGCCTCTAGAAGATTCGGCCCTGATAGTAATCTCCTTATGAATTTAAAAGGTGAATGTAGATTTAATTTTGGAGACATAGACCCTATACCTGCCAATACGAAATAAAATAGACAAAATAATAATACGGGTAAGGTACCTACGTAAGAGTAGGTGGAAAGGGTAGATGTCACTAGGAAGATTAAAGTAAATGCTCCTAAATTTAATGGTAGGTTAGATCTTAGTGTCTTTGATGAATTGGTGAATGGTATAAATGAGTTCTTTGATTGTCATGACATGTATGATATGGATAAACTTTGTTTTGTTAAAATAAAATTGATTAGTAATACTAAAAGATATTGGCTAACTGTATTGCGTGATATAGAATATAAAAGTGAAAAACCTATTATTCAATGAAAAGTCATGAAAAGAAAATTAAGAGAAAAATATTGTCTTCATATTATTTAAATTAATTACATAATCAATTTTTGAATTTAAGACAATCAACTTCTAATGTAGACGATTACATGAATAGGTTTGAGGAATTAAGACTAAAATACAATTTAAAAAAAGAACTTGTGTTCATGTATAGTCGATTTGTTAATGGGTTAAAAGATGAAATTAAAATAATGGTTCGAATTCATAACCTAGAAAATGTAGAGAATGCCTTCAGCAAAGTCGTAGAAATATAAAAGTTTTCTAAGAAAAGGGTAGCAAATTCCTACACTATAGTACCCTAGTCATAGCCTCTTTCGAGCCCACTCCTTGGGGATAGCATAATTAGAGATAAGACCACCATATTACAAAATAAGAATTTTGTTCCCCCTTAATCTACTCTAGGTGCATCTTCTAGTGAGTCTCATATTAGTGTATCACCCTTTAGGTGTTATCATTGTTATGATGGGGGTTATGTAGCAACTCAATGTCCTAAATATGACTTGACCTTAAAACAACTCGAGACCGAAGATTCTTTTGACTATGAAGAAAAGATTATGGAACCTATAGAGTATTCTAGATACGAAGATGAGTTAATTGTTGAGAGTGATCATATCAGTGTTGTTAGACATATTTTGTCTACTGTAGTAGATGATCGAAAAAGAACCAATATTTTTCATACATTTATAAAAAGTAAAATGGGGATAAATCTTATAAATTAGTTATTGATGGAGGTAGTACTATGAATGTGGTTTCTAAGTCTGTCATAGGTAGATTGAGTCTTAAGGCAGAACTACATTCCAAGCCTTTTAGAGTTGTATGGGTAAACAGGACAACTTTACCCATCATTGAGCTATATCGAGTCCCTATTCAAATGGATAATTATCAAGATAAAATTGATTATAATGTGTTTCCTATGAATGTTGCGTATATCTTTTTAGGTCGTCATTGGTTATATGATCTTGATGTAACTAATCATGATAGATACAATACTTATGAGTTTAAATATAAAAGGAATAGAATTATTTAAAACTTGTTAAAATTATTGAGAATAGCCCTAAGTTTAAAGGAAAACTTACTTCTGAGCCTTTAAGAAATACATCCACATTTTAAGTCAAGATACTTTTTAGGGAAGAGAGGTGGTGAGTAATGGAAACCATAAACTTGCTAAGGATGTGCATTGTAAGAGTAAAGAATTTAATATAGGTAATTATATCATGATTCGTATATGTTCTAAAAAGTTACTTATAAATTCTTTTAAAAAGCTTATTGCTCGAGCTATTGGTCCTTTTCCCATTGTTCAAAAACTTGGATCTAATGTATATTTATTTGATTTACCTGATCATATAAATATTAGTTCTTTTTAATGTGGAAGATCTAACACCTTATCGAAGTATTTTTGAGCCTTCTATTTTGCCTTTTAGCATTTCAATAGGTCAACCTATGCATAAAGTGTCAGTTTTATTACAACAAAGGGATGACATTGAAGTCATATTGAAAGATGAGTTTGTTGCTTTAGTTTAAGGAGAATATCTTACAAATTAACTCTCCACAGTCGAGTTCTTTCAACCAAGAGAGAATGATATGGATCTTGGATAAATTTAGAATTAATTATTCTAGGAATATCTTCTTGTCTTATTTTATTTAGGAAAGTCTTAAATTAATTATTTTCTTTAGAAATTTTGATTTGATTTTGATTCCTTTTGTGATAAATATTAATAGATTTTAGTTTCTGTTGTGATAAGTATTAATGACCTACATAAAGAGCTTAAACATTCATTGTAATTCAATTTATTCATAAATTATTTTTATAATACGAATTGAGATTAGTTTTCTTTTTAATCGTTAGTTGATTGTTTTTTTGGATCGTATATCGATCCTAATCGTTCGTAAATCTCTAATCATTAGTCAATTGTCTTTTGGGTCGTTAGTTGATCTTAATCATGTGTTGATCGAATTCTATTGTTCTACATTAGTTTGGTTTTCAGAACTAGTTCTCTATCACTTATATGGCCCTTCTTCACCAGGTTACTGTCCTCAGTCAACCAAATGTAATTCAACAGTGGCTTATTCACCAAGCAGCCACCTCTTTCACCAATTTGTGAGTGGAACATCAGCAAGCTGCCAAGCCTTGAACTGTTGCCAGTGAACATGACTTTTCTTAATGTAGCCTTGGGGACAAGGTTGTTGTCAAAGGGGAGGAATTGTTAGGCTCCTTGGGTAATTTAGGAAAATTATTAATTTATTAGTAATCTAGGATATTAGATTTGATTAGAAATATTTGAAGGAATATATTATCAATTAGGAATATTGGTTTATTAGGAATTAGTGTTTACATTAGGCAATATTACCAATTAGTATTAGATGTACAATATTAGGGTTAGGTTTTTAATTCAATAAAATATTAGGGTTTTGGAAGGATCAGGATGAGCATTTGAGAATCTATTTTCAACATGGCATTATATTCCATGAGGTGGAGCACTACTGGCAATCTCTTGGTAAAGCACCGGATGTTGTTAGGTTCTTGATTGTAATCTTTATTCTTTCCATCAATAAAATTCGTCACATTCAATTCAAAATTCAAAATTCTTCCTTTACAATCAGTAAGTGCCAACCATACAATTTGGGTTCATAACAAATTCTTACTGCATGATTAAAGAATATATTTGGGTTGATGAACCTCCAATTATGCATAATATGTATTTATAATGGGATTGGTTATAAATTGCTTGTTATGAATAGCGAGCCCATTCTAATTTTCTTCTGTAATTACAACTAATAATTTTGTTTATACTTTGAGAGGCATTTAGTCTTTCATCTTTTTATTTGTAGAAATCCCAATCTAATATGTTTTCACTAGTAACTATGGAATCAGAGCCTAATTTACCAAGTTTTCTTTTAGTTGAATCCCTTACTTTCTTCTTAATAAAGTGATAGAAAGGGTGGTATAGGTGGTTGTGGTTGTGGTTGTATTAATTCCGCGTGCCTTATACATGATGGGGCATATTAGAGCTCAAAATATCATTTGGGCTTTTTCCTATCAGATTAAGCTCTGAGAGTACTTTTAGAGATCATTTTCATTGTTTGAACCACATCCATTACAGAATTGACTGGTAAGGATCAAACTTGCTGAAGAATGCTTGAGAAAACATGACTTCATTATTCCAATGTTTTGATGGTCATAGTAGGTTTACTATTGCTAATGCTACATTTGAAGATTGTCATGAATGAGTGATTTCTTTTTTATAACTAGTTTCCTAGTGATTGCAACAGCCAAGTATTGGCATATTTTTCACTTTTCATTGGCAGTCAATAAGATCTCGTTAATTCTGATTTAATTGTGTGTTCAAGAGTGTAAGCACACAATTTTGTTTTGATTTTTTACGATAAATAGACCTGCATAATTTTTCTTACAAAATATTTTACATCTTGTAGTGACAGAAGTTCCTGATAATATTTTCCTTGTTGAGGAGTGTGCTCATGATTGGTTATTTCCTCAATGTTCAGCTGTGGTAAGTCTTCTAAACTTAAAGTGAACTTCAGGACAAGGATGCAATTTTCCAGTTAGAGAATTAGGATGGTTGATATCATCGCCTATATTTAGTGGTGGAGGAAGAGCATGCTGCAATAAATGAATCTTTCTAAACACGAAAACCAAAAACAAATTGTCTTCAGTGTTGAGACTTGTGATTTGTCAAATTTTACATAATGAAAGAAAAACCAATATTAATACAAAAGCTCTTATTGTTCTTTCTCTGTGTAGAAATTAAAAGTGTATAAACTTATCAAGCTGTTGGCATCAAGTTGCAAGATTTATTGTGGAAAGCAACAATCTTTGTATAAGAAATTAATTTGATTTTGATTTCATTATGTATTAGAGTTAAGGTGGGGTTCTGAATTTTCTATAATTATGCTCATAAAATCCCATTAATGTTGCAGGTTCATCATGGTGGTGCTGGAACAACAGCAACAGGACTAAGGGCTGGGGTAACATTATTTTAACAGTGGGCTTTTTTCATTTATTCTTCCAGTTTGTATTTCTGAATAAATCTTTTTGTTTGGTTCATTGAACATTGTCCTTCCCTTAATTGAACACATAATTGGAATAACTGATTGTCTGTTTAGAAACTGTTTCGCTGGTTGGTTTTGTCTAACCTAGAAATTGTTAATTGCAGTGTCCAACGACTATAGTTCCTTTCTTTGGAGATCAGTTCTTTTGGGGTGATAGGATAAAGGAGAGAGAGCTTGGACCTACACCAATACCAATATCTCAGCTTACCGTTGAAAATCTTTCAAATGCTATAAGATTTATGCTACAGCCTGAGGTATTGTTGCATATTACAGTGTCTTTTTTGTTTCTCTATTATGCTATTTGAAGGTTATTATATTTTATGGTCATTTTAGGTTGTGTTAATACATGATACATAATTTACCTTTCCGTTTTCATGAACTTAGAAGCGATAATTGAGATATGCTTTAATTCTTAAAAGAAGTTCTGTTTCTGAACTGGACATGGATTTTCTCAGGTGAAATCTCGAGCAATGGAGTTGGCAAAATTAATAGAGAATGAAGATGGTGTTGCATCTGCAGTTGATGCATTCCATCGGCATTTACCTCCTGAGCTTCCACTGCCTCCTCCATCACCGGAGGGAGATGATAACCCAAACCCTGTCCAGTGGTTCTTTATTCAACTAGGGAAATGGTGCTGTGGCCGTGTGTAAACTTCATAGAGAACTTATAGCTTGTTATAGTTAGTCATTTTTTCTCAATTATTTCATTGCTATAATTTTAGTTGATTCATTTATGTTATTGGCAGTTCTTCTATGGGCTTCATTTCTTTCATGTATCTCATATACCTGTTTGATATGCCTGTTTGATTGATAGAGAGAAAATAGATATGCTAGTACATAACAGTGTAGATTTGTCTCGGAGGATTGAGGACAGTGTCATATTTCTTCTGTCTTTATTCGTGTAATGTGAATCTGAAGCAGTAAGAGGTTGAACGTTCAATTTCCTTTTTTCACACTTT
Organism: Anacardium occidentale; assembly: GCA_026122585.1. NCBI lineage: Eukaryota > Viridiplantae > Streptophyta > Magnoliopsida > Sapindales > Anacardiaceae > Anacardium > Anacardium occidentale. Next base: position 61,315 of record JAJEJH010001228.1, on the reverse strand, counting down.
GACGACCTTTGCCGGTCAAGAATTCTGCACTTGGCTGGTATAACAATTACCAATATATTCTAAGAACATTATTTTGTGAAGAACAAAGCAAAGTGATAGTTTGTGTGAATTGCAAAGTTTCATGAATTATCGAAGCTCTGAATGTAAGTTGCATCCATTGTGATAAGAGCAGAAACTTACTCAACTATGTAATACGTGTAGCTGCATTAATGCTAATTAGATATATGTAAACACACAAATCACTCATCTGGCCTTAAATTTAGCTATATACAATACATTAGATATTATCATTATAATATAAGGTCTTTATTTCCTGAAAAGTTAGATACTTTTCCACTTTGATCCCATTGGACACTGGCGATACAATACTCTGACAATGTCACAAGGATCTTCACTGGCCAAGACGAACATAGTCGCACTAGCTTCGAGTTGATGACCTTCTCAACTTCTAGGCAACATGCTGAATTCAATCCGAGCTAGTTGTGACAGTTTCCAGACAGTTTCCGGCTTCTTAGTTTGAGGCTGCTCAGTTGACGTCACCGTAGCATTTCCGGTGTAACTCTAACTTTCCAACCCGGTTTTCAATCAAGCCGTACTGTTGGAACATGAAATTATGTAAATGTTGAATGAGTTGGTTTTGCTGCTTTGTGTTGGGGAATGACTCTTTCATTGAATGTTGAAGTGCTGGACTTGTCATTTGTGTATATTTTGCGTGAATAACGTTGGCTGCGGTGGTGTTTTGAGCTGTGAATAGTCTCCCTTTGCTGAGGTTGGTGCTTTGAGCTGTGAATATTTTTCCTTTGTTCATATTATATATCCATGTTTATACTACCAGTTTCGGCTCCTGCTGTACTGCTCTTCCAGTGACATAGACTATGTAAATTGAGTTGTTATTGTTAAGTGAATTTTAGATTGTGATGTTCGAGAAATAGGTTTTGGAAATTTTGCAAACAAATGACACTTGGTTGCCATTAAAACGGACATGTTTGAATTCATCAAACACGAACATGTTTGTGTTTGTTTACACAATATCAAATCGAATTAAATCAAACTAATCTTAGTTACTCTTAACGAATTCATAGACAAATCTTCTCCTTTTGAGAGTTCACAAAACACGAGTCGAATGTGACTATTCTCCAACACAAACTAAGTTTAATATGAACTTTGTTCTATTTGGATTCAGTTCGGTTTAAATTCAAACTTAACTAGGATTTAAGTCTTGACTAGGATACAAACTTGCAAAGTCTTTGATGTTTGGCCCTCACTTGTTACAAACGCCACTTAAATATTACCGATTTTTAAATAAATTATCTCTATAATATTATTTTTTAATGACATTTTTTTGAAATGCCGATATTAATTTAATAGAAATATCAGTATAAATGTATTTTTTGTGACATTTTGTAAAACGTCCATAAAAAAAATTTAAAAATACTATTAAAAGTCTCCTCATTTTGATTAATAAAAGTAGAACATTTTCTGCAACCATTTTTCAGATGCCGTGCTTTCATCTGCCCCCTAAATTTGCCGATCATGTTGTCGCATTCTGCCATAGTAACATCAAGCCACCCTTTGCCGTTGTCTGATGGAGGTTGAAGAAAGATTACTCTTTGGCTTAGAGTTATCTAAAGTTTTTGTGGTTTTATAAATTGAAAAAATCCAGTTGATTAGAGGACTGCTTTGTATGCAAAATTGAATGAAGTGCTAAGTGTGCTTTACATGTGCATATTGTGTTAATATGGCAGTTGAGCTGATTGATAGGGTGAACCATTGAGATTCTAGAACATGTGTATATTCCATTTCACTTGTTTCAGTTTGGAAAGGAATAGTATTATCTCTGAACAAATATTTACTTCAACGTGCTTATACAGCTTTGGAGGTGGTTATTTGATAGTGTTAAGCATTATTTGGTGAGCCAATGCAAATACCCTGAAAAATAGTTTATACACACAGACATGAGCATCTTGTTCTTATAGATGGGTATACGTCTACTGCAAAGCATTTGAACTGTAAGAGCTAATGTGAACTATTGTATCGTCGAGCACTAAAACACAGTTGTATCTATTCCCTTGAGACATATTTGTCATGTAAAATAAACTTACAGGATTAAGCTGTAGACGTTATCCACAAAACAAAAAAGCTACTGACCATAAATGCTAAAGGCATTGCTTCATCGTGCAGATTTTGATTTTTCAACATGGATAACACATCTGGGGCTCTGATAGCTGCATCTGCATCTTCATCTGTTTTCCAGGGATAGGAAGCCAAATCCACGAGAATTTCCCGACCTTAAACATTGAAAGAAATACAGGGCTCAAACCAACAAATGGATACGGCAGACATATACTCGGTTTGACGGGCTTGAAAATCAGGCTTTAGACATGAGTATCTTGTTCTTATATATGGGTGTTCTTTAGCTTTAGATAGATCCTAACTCTTGCGATAGCTTGTTCAGTTTCTCTAATTATTTAATCAATGATATTTTCATTGGAGATGAACAAAAGAAATTTTAAAAATCTAGAAGAACAAGAAGCTATAAAATTAGGTTGTTTCTAGGAAAATATATATTTTAACTAGTTAAAAATTTAATAAGAAAATCTGTAAGTAAATTCAAGGGGTTATTCATAGTTTCAGCCTTCAGGTAATGAAGTGGCATCCTTCTACAATTATTTCTACAAGTGGGGGTGATAGAAATCTTATAACCAGAGGTTATGCACTTAGGATCAAGGGAAGAAATGCAAAAAAAAGATGCAGTTAGTGGGGAGAGTAGTCTAGAATCATCAATTGCAGCAGCTCAAGAGTATGACAAGCGGTAGGATTCTAGTTGAGAAAATCAGAAAAAATGATTATGAAATTGGGTATAAAAGAAGGGGGAGCAGAGGGGTGTGAGGCAGGCAATATTTTGGAAAGAAAACTTAGTTTGTTTTCGAGAGTACTGGCCTCTGTTAAGCCAGCTTATACTATATTTCTTTTCACTGCCAACCCAAATTCGTTGTATTGCCTTTGAGTGTGTCATCAACCTTGCATACCTTGAAATTACGATAGCTTCAGTTGTAGTATCCTTCTCAGCGTAGTCTTTCTTATGAGGGTCTATCTAAAATTCTAATCCTTCTTGATTGTTGTCCTTTATTAGTCGGTATAAGTCTACCCTGTTGTAATGGTTTGTGAATCACTTTTATAGTGTTACATATATATATACGCACACCTAACTATAAGATAACGACTCTCTGATCTTGCCCTCACCATTCCTTTCATGTTTACATTCCAGAAATGTTTCCTCTGACAAGTACTAATTTATATATGAAAAAAATTTTCATTTCATAGCTTTTAATCTGGTACTTTCTCTTTGCATATCCTTTTGTTCATTAAGAGAGCCAAGGCAGTCCATTTCATGCATATATTCTCATTCATTTTCATTTGCTGGCAATCCAAGTTGTTGACATGAACATTCACTTGTTTCGATACACACAAACACACACACACACACACATATATTTATGCACACTAAGCAACTTCACTGTATAACCCTAGCTAGCTTTTTGGCTTTTTCTCTTCTGGTCCAGCTGCATCTCTTTTTTTTTATAATAATTCCATTCTGTAGTCCATCCCTTCAATTCCTTTCATGATCAGGATATTATCTAAGCTTTTTTATGTGTTTCTGTACAAAAGTTGTTCGGTTGATATGCAAAGGAATGTGAACTCGCTAGATTCCTGTTACAGTATTTTCAAAAGATTGTTATGATTGTGGATTGAATCACTATAACTACCCCACAACCTGTTAAGTCATTAGTACAAAGGCACTCTTTAAATGTTCAGTAATTATTCCACAATTTAACAGTCAATTTAAGTGAACTATATCCAGGCCTAGGCCTGAAATTTGGAGACTATCAAACAAGGAATAATATTTAATATTAACTCCAATGGAATAAATTGCATCTTAGAGTTCCAGAACTTTATAATCAAATTCTTTAAAACCTATTTAGCCCGAAATTTAGTGATAATTGTTTAAGCTATATTTAATATTAACTCCAAGGACTAAATTCAATATTTTCAACATTCTCAATAAATATAGCTAACTTATAAACACATGTAAGGAAACCAAGATGTAAACAACCAGAAACAACAACAGATATGACAACGAAACTAAGAACAAGCAAAGTTGAGTAAAGTATTTATATTCCTACTCCTAAGTAATTCAAAATATAATATTCTTAGAAATTAGTTACTTCTTTACACTACCTAATTTGGGCACAAATAATAAAATTGAGTGCACAGAAGTATTACTCAACAAGAATACCCTTTTTCACCTTGCAACTTTTTGACCCTGGGGAAGTGAAACCAAATCCAGTGCATACTATATTTAGTAAGTGCAAAATAATTATAGAAAACAGAATCTAGTTCTCAAGCATAAAAAGTGATGCCAACTATAACTAAAAGGTGTTAATTGTTTTTAAGAAGTCCTTACTTGAAAAAGCTTAAGACCTCAGATTAAATGACAACTTAACGATAGGAAAATAACTTTTTTTCTCTCTTTGATGGACAAGGAAAGAAAAGACACCACAAAGGTAAAGCTGTTTGTGAAAACCTCATATTAGTCACCTCATTTGCTACTGGAAAAGTCTGATCATCTTTACAACATTTTTCTAAACATTTACTGAGTGTTTTATATTATACTCATATGTTGTGGCGTTGAATGATTTCACGTACATGAGTGAGATTTTTTAATGCACATATATTATGCATAATGAATGATTTTAGCTAATTTGGTATATAGATAAGACTATAATTTAAAAAATTATTCATTTGCTAATGGCTTGTAATGGATAACCATAAACGTAAAACATGGATGAGTTTCGATACAGTAAATGAAGAATTTTAGAAGGGTTGAATAGTGTTATTAGTTTTGCATTTAGAGATAAATCAATTAGTGACAAAGTTACATATCTTTGCAAAAAAGTATATCAATTATTACCATAAAAATTAGTTTAGAATATATGATCATTTAGTGATTTATGACTTTATGTCAAGATATAATATTTGATTTTGTCATGATGAATTAATACTTACACTAAGTCATATCACAAATGTCTAAATAGAACAAAAAATGTCTAAAGATAATGACATGACAGAAATGTTACATAATATTTTAGGGATATTAGGATATTATTGATTAATCCAAGTATTCTTTAATATACTCTAAAGGGACTTAATTTAATGATTCACCTCAAACCATGTTGAGCATTTTTGGGTTTTCATGGAATATACATCTCTTCATGAAAGTGTTACAAAAATAGGCATGGTCACACGTTTTGAGTATGAGGGTGCTAAGAGAGGTAGGAATGGTTATTGTGTTGTATTGTATGTCTTATTCAAAGCACTGCCAGCAATGTCTTTAAGATTGGTATCTTATTAAATGTAACGCTTGGTAAGTTGGTCCAAGTACTGGCATGTTCACATGTAGTGTTATGTGCACTCCTTGGGAGTCATTTAATGTTGAGTTCTTACTTTTCAGCTTAAATTAGCAATCAGACAACATTCAACTGTTTAAAAATTGACAAATGAACATCTCTATCACATAAGTGTTCCCAAATTGATGTGTTGTTTGTTATGTCCACTTGAGCAATATCATGTCATCCCATGGTTCATTTCTCTTTTTAACTTTTCTTGATGGGCAATACCTTCAGTTCTTGAATTATTTCATCTACAAAGATTATGTTGTCTTAGAACTAGGATAATTGATTGGCTTCACAATGTGCAACAGTGAAACGTCTCCTCTTCCTGACACTCCCCAGTGGTTGCTTTTGGCTTTAAATGAGAAACTTCAGGGAACTGTTGTTGAGATATTGAGAGCTTGCATTGTTGGATCTGATGTTGTTTATGATGCTAGCTTTTTCTGTTCTATTTGACTCTATGAAAGCATCTGGCCTTGGGCTAGGTGCAAGGTACATGTACACCATGGCAATTGGTCGTCTCCTTCGGGCCACAACTTTTGTGTCTACCATTCTGCCAGCAGCTCGGCCTTGGTGCGCTGCAGCTCGGTTTAGAGTTCCTAACTACCCTCATCCCTCGGCACAGATATATTATGTCCCCTTAGCTAAAGATGCAAAATGCTATTAATCAGACAATAAAACGGGATATAGCTTAATTTACTCCTGTTGTCTGGATATGCTGGGATTCCCTTGGTCCAGGCTGAAGTCAGCTTCTATTTCTTGTTCATTTTCTTCATGCTTTAGCAGTATGTGAATGAATGGCATTCACTGGGCTTTGTTTTGTTTCACTAATATAGTTAACCTTAACAAGTTGTTCGGATGCATCAAGTCATGCTAGTTTCTTCTTCTGAATTTCTAAGTAGAATGTGTGTTATATGTAGAGATGACAATGGGGAGAGGAGGGGCGGAGATGGCTATCCCCACCCCTATCCCTGCAGGGTGGACTACACCGCTGTCTCGTCTCATCCCATCCCTGCTACGAGAAGTCCTCTTCCCCTACTTGTAGAGAATAATTTTCTTCTCTTCCCACCCTTTCCCCGCCCACCCTATCCATATGCTTTAAGTATTATTATAGTAATGATATTGTGATTAAAAATGTCACGAATATATTCATAAATTATACTTTAAAAATAGGTATGAGGCGCGGTGGAGCGGAGATATTTTTATCCCTGTCCCTGTTTTTGCTTATGCTAGAGAATCCCTTCCCTGTATGGAATGGAACCGGCGAGTACCGTATTTTTAGGCTCAAGTTGCCATCTCTAGCCTATATGAGTAGCTTATACTATTCATTCACTGCTCATTCAATCTAATAACTCGGAAAGAGCTTTTCGGTTGGCCTTGAGGTTCTTTTTGAGTCATATATCCCTCAATAGTTTATGATATTGAAATACATCTTGCAATTTTTTTTCAGTCTTAACCGAAAAGTGCTGTTAGCATTTCTGTTCTCCTTTCCAGTTGGCGTTGGAAGTTATCCTAGTGACTACAACCAGAATGGGGTTCAATGAGCTTCCTAGTTAACTTCCTACAACCTACTGCTTCAGGAGGATCTCCATGGTTCAGGCTACTGAAAAAGGCTGGAGGTGGCTGCAATGATCTTATAAACAGTGGTCACATGCTCGTTGTTGTATTGACTGCAATGGCTTGGACGGTGTTTTTCCCATCTGCTCGCCTGTGTCACTACTATCAATTGATAATTAGCAGTTTTTAACTACTTTTGTGTGCCATAAAGATGCTCACAGGAGACTTATGGAGGCTTCAGCTTGGCTCTCATATGGCTACTTGTGTTGCACAGTCCTCACAGAGGAATACGTGAACGCCACCATCACATTGTAGGTTGTATTGTGGTCATATATGTGGGTACCCATCTCTGGAAGATGACTGGTTTTATGTGGCCAGCCAAGGACACATCCAGATGTAAAAGACTGGACAAGCTTGAGAAAATCCAAGCAAGAACATTCCAGGCACCCAAAGACTCGGACATGGCCAAGGTCAATGAACTGCTCAAAGAGGTTCAGTTGGGCAGAGTCAAGAGAGCCAGCACAAAGGCCTTGGCAAAGGCTTGGAGTTGTTCGCCTCTGCAACGATATTCTCAGCTCTCACCATTGGTCTCCTTGTCTTCACGTGGACACGTGATGGATGATTAGTTCTGACTCTGTTTTTTCTTTGGCTAGACTTTACCATAGTTTTATAAATGCAATATTTTGTTGTTACAGACAGTTTGATGGGCTTCATTTCATTAGATACGCCTGTGGGAAATGGCTCTGGAAACGAGCCAATTATGAGGCTTTACCACGTTTAAGAATACAAGAATGACTAGTAGCAATTCATCTGACCTTCAGATGATCCTTGAACATCTGTTGATCACTTTCTTTTTAACTGTTGTCTCCCTGGCTCCATTGGATACGCATCAGATCTGAATACACATATTATTAACAAATTTTCAACACGTCTAAATGGCGCGTGGTGTTGAAAATTTTCCAAAAATAATGGAGCCCAGTCTGCGCCAAAAATATCAACAAAATGGCGCGTTCCAACAGACATTCTTCTGTTTAGAATCCGACCACCGACCACTCCATTCTCATCAACCACTCATTTCTCAACCATTGGATCTACCATCAACAACTCCCACCCCAGCAATATACCAATTCATCGTACACCCTTCCACACCAAACCCACCGCTAACTGCAGAACAAATAAACTCGCGCACGTTAACCTTGGCTGCACCTCCTCCTTCCTTTCAGTTTTGCGACATTCTTTCTCGCTTCTCTCTCTCCCAAACAAACGGAGAAAAAAAATATTTTTGCTTTTTCCTCGAGATTCAATTCAAAGATTTATGGCGATTTCGGTTTCAGCTTCAACGATTCCTTCCTTGAACACTAAAGCTTCTGGTTCTTCTAGAAACCTCTCCAAACTCTCATCTCTATCGTCTTTGCATTTCCCCGTACAGTTCCGTCAGATTCAAATTATTAACAACAAACGAATTTCAACTCACTCCAGGCCCCGTTTTCTTGCTCCGGTACTTACGTTATTTATTTTGTGTTTTGTCGGAGTAATTATTATTGTTGTTCTTTTAAGCTCAATTGGCGGAGGAGCGCTTTTGGATGAATATATTTGTTCCAGGATATAAAATTAGGTGTATTGTAGGGATTCATCATGTATAGTGAGTAATACTTTATTCTAAAAGTGGAACTATATGTGCCCAACAAATTGCAGAAAATCTCTATAAATGCAACAAAGCAATTCAGTGAAAGAAAATAACTCCGGAGACTAAATTTCTACATTTTTCAAGATGGTATGATGTTAGTATTGACTTCTGATGTTGGCTTGTAGTCGATGAATGATTGGAAAGATCCATGTATAGGATTAGGGCTGAAATTGTTGGCATCAAGTGTTAGGTTCCTATATTAGGTTAACAAGGAGCATTATATTAAGGCTATTAGGATTCTTATTATTGTCAATCGTCTTTGTGGGATTATTTTATATTAGGATTCCTATTATTTTCAGTAGTCTTTAGATAGTAGGATTAGTATAGGATTGTTATATCCCCATAAATAAGTGATTATTTCAATTCATAATACAAGCAGAAAATTCCCTAAATTCTTTCTCTCTGAATTATTCTTCTGTCTAAAATCTTCTCTCTGAATTCTTCCTCTGCACTGTTTCCTCATTGCTGTTGATAAAACTAGAGTCCTAACATTAAGTCTTTGTGGAGATGAGTTCCAGAGTAATACTAGTTGGCTTCCTAAATAGCTATTAAAATGGATCTCTTAAATTCGTCATGTGCGGGAAGATTTTGGGCAATTTCTAGATGTTTATAATTCTTCTCCCGAAGGAGTCAAATTTTACCTCAAGTTTAGAGAACTATGGCCTTTTTAAATCCTCTTTTCTTCATAAAAGAGTGTTGCTATCTCATGCTAAAAAAAATTTTTGAACCTCTCATTCAGTTTCAATCTTGACGAGTTTATCTTTTATAGGGCCTTGGCTTCTGGAAAGATTGATGTGCCTGAAGCTCATCTAGGAAACTGTATCACAGTTTAAGAGAGTATTCAGTTTATCGTGGGAGTGTCACCAGTAGTCATTGATGTCAAAGTGTCATGTTTGTGTTTTTGCAAGTGCATGGACTCTATTTTCTGCCTCATTAATGATTTGTTTTCCTTGCAAATAAACTAATATATTGAGAATCTTAATCCCCTTATCTTCTGAAGGAAGTGATTTCTTGACTGTAAACTGGTAACAAACTTATATGCAAATCATCTCATTTTGCCGACTTGCTCCAAACCGATTGTTGTTCCCAAGTTTTGTGCAGTATATGTTATTGTCTTGTCTCTCTGATTTAGTATGGCATTTAGTGTCAGTTCTTTCTTGATCAACAATGGAGCAATTTAATGATATTGATGAAGTTTGACCCTAAGTAACTGCAAGCATGTGGTGACGTGCTTTATATATCAAAATAGGTAGTTCACATATTTATTCTGTATTGTGGATATTCATGCAAATATGATTTGACCAAGGACAAAACTATAAATAATATGCTTATTTCTTTCATTTAAGCTTCTTGTGGTATTTTATTTTTGGTTTTTTTGTTTGGGAGTGTATAAATGCTCAATTATTTGGAGTGACTTTATTGGCTGTTGGTATTACGCCTGGCTTTGTTGGATGCTTGGTTGGTGACACTTAGCACATTTCACATATCATGATTTGGCTTTCTCTTTTCCTTTTGAAAGGTATTTGGATTTGGGTGACTTGTTAAGTTGATCACTGACAGGTTGTGTTGATGAAATAACCACTGTAGGTTGAAGCTAAGAAGCAAACATTTTCCTCCCTTGATGATTTGCTGGAAAATTCTGACAAACCTGTATTGGTTGACTTCTATGCAACATGGTAATTTCTTTTCTTCCTTTCCGCTTCTTTTCTTTTCCATGGAAAATAGTTTTTACAGTATGCAAATATATTGAATTTACATAATTATCCTTTTGAATGGTCTGCTGGATCACTCAATTTGAAAGTTTTTTTTTTTTTTTTTTATTCTGTGTTATACATCCATCCATCCATACACATAAGCATACACACATCCATACATACATAAACACATCCACCATCCATCAATACATATATATATATATCAAAAATTTTAAGTAGATAGATTAAGGAAATTATGATTTTTTTAGCCATTGGTCACAGAATCTCTGTTGTAGAAAATGGTTGGACTGAAATTTGTTAAATTGTTAATTAATAATGAAAAGGAAAGAACTTATGCAATGGTTTGCAGGTGCGGTCCCTGTCAATTCATGGCTCCAGTCCTTAATGAAGTTGGTGCTGCTCTGAAAGATAAGATTAAGGTGGCGAAAGTTGATACTGAGAAGTACCCAAGGATTGCTGACACATACAGAATAGAGGCGTTGCCAACTTTCATTTTGTTCAAGGATGGGAAACCCTTTGATCGCTTTGTAAGTTGAGTTAATTTTTCTTTTTTTATAGTTTTTCTGGATCACTCCATTTGAAAGTTTTTTTTCTGAGTATGTGTGTGTGTTTGTGTGTATTTGTGCAAATAGAGTTTTTACTTGTAGGAAAATAAGTGAAAAGATCAATGAAGATTGATTTTTTAGCCATTGGGCTCAATGCTGTATGGTTGGATTTTTGGTCAGTTGCCTTAATCATGAGGATCATGACTGGTGATTTCTGACCTGATCACTGGAAGTAATTCTTTGTTACATTAGCTTTCACTTGCTTGGTATCTGTTATGTTGAATGCATAAGTTCTGGAGATGAACCAGAATGATTGGCATCTGTTGCTTGGTGTCGGACATCCCTTTCATGCTTAAAGAAACAATCAATGATTTGTGCATTGTCTGTTTTAATCCACTGGTAGACTGCATCAGCAGTATGCATGTATTTTATTGTCATATTTTTTTTCTGCCTTTCCTAGTATTATTATTATTATTATTATATAAGTAGTTTCTGGTGCTGGTCAATGATTTCAGTGTTGGTCATTTCTCAGGAGGGTGCTTTAACTAAAGACCAGCTCATCCAACGAATTGAAAATTCATTGAGTGTTAAGCAATAGTCCAGTGAGCTTTTCTTATTCACTCCTTTCATAATGTGTAGATACTGAAACCCTCTCTATTTGATCATGCACTTAGTTGAGCTTTTCGCCTTTCTTCCTCCCATGCAGATGGTGGGATTCTACCGGAAACTGGTGTAGTCAAGTTGTTAGATTGGAACATTGAATTGGTTAATGAAGCTTTGACAGGATGATACCCCCTTCTTCTCGTGTATTTGAATAACTTGGCATTGTACCGCAGAAGAGTTTGTGAGATGCGGAAGAAATCAGTTACTGACACTTTCCTGTGTTATAATTTCATTTAGTGTCATATAATCCTCAAATTAATAAAAATTAGAATTTCCTAAATATTAAAATTTCATTAAAACCCTCATCTTATTTTCTTTCACCCGAGTGCTCTTGTACTTGGAACCCAACAAGAAAATCTCACTTTTAACAATTCATTTTAAACATTGGTTCGACTTTTACAGACACTTACAACATTGATTTATCCATTGTGACTCATTTCCCTTATTACATCGATGTTTCCATCTTTTTTTGGTGTTGACAAAAACCTAACAATATATCCCATAAATCAATCTTCTCATTTATAGTTTTGATGTCGATTGTAACTCTTGACATCTTATCTCATTGATTTTAATCTTTTTAACTTTATTCAATGTCAATTTAACTTTCGGTGATGGTGAGATTATAATTGAATGGTGGTAAGGGTTTCAAGGGCTAAATGTTCCAGGCCAAATCTTGGGTGGGCAAACGGAATTTACTCAAAATTAATGGAAGTGAATTTATTTCAATAGTAATTAATTAATATGAATAAGGTAATCAAGCTTGCAATTAAACATGTTACATATAAATCCCCTTTCTAAGTATTTTGTGTAGTTAGATAATATTGCATTATACAATTGAAATATGAGTAAATGATTTTAAATAAAAAAATAAATTAATACCTAATTACATAATAATATACCATCTAAATATATGAATATGTACGCAAAGTGGATACCATATTATTGTTCCTTTTTGGCTTCTGTGTTGTGTCCGGTGCATTCTTCCAACTCTTTCTTTGTGTTGTGGATTACATTCTTAATGCTGCGTTAGTTTTTCTTTTTTGAAAGAGTCCATATCCTTCGGTTACTCAAATTACGGAAAAACAGTCATCAATGGCTTATGCTAATTCAACCACTCACCCACCTTTTCCTCTCCCATATTTCTACCATCAGCAGCAGCCATCAATGCCATCCTTTCCTATCATTATCCTGCTTACCAGCGCCCTTACCCACCTGTTCATCCTCTTCATCGTGTAGTTGACTGACAGTGGAATACCCACCGCTAAAACGCTGCCCACCATCATTTCCAACCCTGTAATCCCCTGTCATTATTCCTATTCGACAGTTCCATTTTCCTCTTGCCAATGGAGAATTTGCATATGATTACTATTTAAAACGGTTGCTGGATCCAGAAGATAGGTGTCCATTTCTGTCATCTCCATGTGCAAGACATATCGTGAGGTGAATGATACAAGTGGATTCCCCAGACCCCGTAGAAGAACTAGTTTACTGAAGGTTAAATTTTCAATGGTTGAACTTTTTTGGATTAGGGTTTAAAATCTTTGAAGCATTTTTTTATAATGTGTTAAAAACTGATTAAAGACACAGATTTCTATTATGATGAATTTTGTTGATATGATATTTTTTAATTAAAATTATTTTAGACAATATATTATGAGAAATTAATTAAAATTATTTTTGCCTAATATGTTTATAAGGAATTTTATTGTTTAACAATATATGAATATAATAAAAATTTAAAATTTTATTCCATTTCATCTATCATAATTTTTTTTAGGGTTGAGCAAAAAGAACCGAGAGAAATCAGAACCGTTGGGTATCGATGTTTCAATTCTAGTTCCTACTTAGAATTGGCCAAGGAAAGATGGGTTCTGTTTGGTTCCTATTTTTAAGAACCAAAACGAGTCCAAATAGGTTTCTGTTCTAGCTTAGATTGGAACCAGCGCTAATCGAGAACCTGACACAGCAAACCCTAGCCCAGTTCAACTTTAGAAATGGAGATGGAGATGGAGATGAAAATGGTAGCAAAAGAGGACATAGAAGAAGGCGAAGACTTAACGCCACCTCTCTCTTCTCTTTCTTACTCTGTTCAGAACTCGTCTCTATCCTCAGCCGATCTCTGCGTCGCCCTCCGCCTCCTCTCCCTCCTCCAACCAGCTCCCTCCACAAGTTCTCAACCTCGTCTCTTCGGCTTGTTGACCAACCGCGATAAGTTATTGTCTTCCGAGGACCCGGATGTGTTGTCAAAGATTCGTGATGGTGCGAGGGAGATGGCACAGGCCAGAGGAAACTTTTCAGGCGATGTCGCTTTGGAGGAAGCTGCTTTGTGTTTGGTGATTACGAATGCTGTTGAGATACAGGATAAGAGGGGGCGCAGTTCAGGAATTGCCGTTTACGATAAGGACTTCTCTTGGATCAATCACAGTTGCTCTCCCAATGCTTGTTACAGGTTCTTGCTTCCTGAGACACACTACACGGCCTCCTCTCGGTGCCAGCCAAAGATGCGGATTATTCCTCATGTAAAGTTCCTTAATCATATAAATATGATTTTATTTCCTGAAAAAGCCATTTAGAAGTTAATGAATTTTATACATTTATTTTTTTAAAATGAAATGGGAGTTAGAGGTATTGATGTTGGGTGCAGGGAAAGATTGGTGTCTGTAGCTCTAGTGAATTAGCACAAGGTTGTTAGTTGCCTTATGTTATAAGATTTTGGGAGTTATTTGATTAAATTTTGATTAATGTCTGATACTCATTTTTGATGTAATTTGTTGTTGAAGGTTGTGAGAGAAATGATGGTCCGAATATCATTGTTAGGAGTATAAAGCCAATAAAGAAAGGCACGGAAGTGACTGTTGCTTACACTGATTTATTGCAACCCAAAGTATATTCCAGTTTCAGCTCGTTTTTGTTGATTGTGTAAGATAACTTGTGTATATAATGTTGTTTGTCAAGTTAACTTTGGTCACTATTGCTATATTGGAGTCATTAAAAATTGATGGCGCAATAAGTGTTTCCAGTGAAGAAATTGTTGCTTAATTTTATCACAATCATGTTATGTAAAACATGCTTGAAATGAGAATGTAGAACCAAATAAGCAACATGAACAAGGATGGTAAATGAGAGGGAAGGATAAATTTGGTGGATGCACTTTTTTGCCATAGATCAAATGGAAGACCTTCCAATGTTCTCAATGGATCTGTGTTTTATTGATTATATGATTTTTCAATAATCTGTATTCAATATAAGTCACCTTGATTCATTTCTATATGTTCTACTTGTTTGCAACATTTGTAATTAATTTTTTGACTTGTTGGGTTTTTGACATACTTTTAGCAAATTAACTTTTTTTATTTTTTATCAATTCATAATTTGTTTAAACCAATTGTTTGTTTAGGCGATTAGGCAGGCAGAGCTGTGGTCCAAGTACCAATTTGTGTGTTGTTGTATGCGATGCTCTGCATCACCCCCAACTTATGTAGATCAGCTTTTGGAGGTAAAAGCTTTACTAATTGTTGTTTGAGATCAAGTCTCAAAAATTTAGCCTTTTCCTCAGTTTATATATAATTTATATTCTTCATGTTCTCTTAATTGCTTTCAGTTTTATGTCTTTGCACCTTCATTATCACTTATCCAGTTGTAGTGGAAAGAACTTTTTCAAGTTTACACGTGATTTCTTGTCACCCGTTTTTTCATAGTTCAACTCTCTAAACCTCATTTGAATTAGAGAAAAGCTGTGCTGGAAAGTGACTTTGCATCACCTATTTATTTGAGATACGGAGGTAGATGAAATTTATATACAAAGTGTTCTGGAAAGTATTTAATTCCATGAGTTTTTTTTTTTTTTCTTGAAGGAAATTTCTGTTTCTAATATGGAGTTTAAGAGCTTGAGTTCTGATGCCAACGTCTTTATGGATGAGGCAAATCAGAAGTTGAATGATTACATGGATGAAGTTATATCACAGTATTTATCAGCTGACAATCCGGAATCTTGCTGCAAGAAGCTTGAGAGCATGCTCACACAAGGTCTGCAGGTTGAGCAGTTGGAAGGCGAGGCTGGAAAATTACAGCTGAATTTCAGGTTGCATCCCCTGAACTATGCATCTCTGAATGCATATACAACACTGGCCTCTGCATATAAAATCCGATCAGTTGACTTATTAGGTCTCTGTTCTGACACTGTTGAACATCACCGTGAAGTTTTTGACTTGAGCAAAACTAGTTCTGCATACTCATTATTGCTTGCTGGTGCTACGGACTATCTGTTTCAATCTGAATCCTCACTGATTGCATCTGCTGCAAATTTCTGGGCAAGTGCAGGGGAGTCCCTGTTAACTCTTGGTAAAAGCTCATCGTGGAATTTATGTGTGAAACCAGGGTCGTCCACTTCAAAATTTTCCCTTGAGGAATCTAAATGCACTATGTGCTCATTGATTGACCGACTTGACGTGGATTCAGTTATTCATCAAGCTCGAAGTGCTAGTCTTAAGAACATGTCTAACGAGTTCCGCAAATGTATCTCAAATTTGACCAGAAAGGTTTGGCGTTCCCTAACACATGGGTGTCAGTATTTGCAAATAATTAAAGATCCCATTAATTTCAGCTGGATTGATGAATCTGTATCGGATTGTAGTACACATTCAAACGAAACCAATGAAGGTTCAAGCTGCTGGGCAGAGGAAAGTATTTCCAAAAAGAAAGCTCAGGAGTATAGTAATGAAGAAAGGGTGAGCTTCTCTCTGCTTGGTCTCCATTGTTTATTTTATGGAGGATATCTGGCGAACATATGTTATGGTGAGGAATCCCATTTGACTTGTCATATTCAAAATGTTCTATATGATGGAGAGAATTCTATACACTGATTCGTGAAAATCTGAAACTGAGAGGAAATGTTTTATACGAATTACTTCTGTGCATGAACCAAGTGTACTGTACAAATAACTTTATGCGTATAACAATTCAAACACTGAAA
This sequence comes from Anacardium occidentale, assembly GCA_026122585.1. NCBI lineage: Eukaryota > Viridiplantae > Streptophyta > Magnoliopsida > Sapindales > Anacardiaceae > Anacardium > Anacardium occidentale. The sequence goes on along the minus strand of JAJEJH010001228.1, from coordinate 44,726 downwards.
CGATTTCATTGTAGAAGATTGTTATTCTTGACTTTCATGTTGCATTATTAAACCACATAAAGTTCGATCACATCAATGAGTAAGTAATTTTGGCCAATTATTATAAAGATATAAATATATTTTTTCAAGTTGCGTTTTTATTTTCTGTCTTGAACTCAGGACTCGAGAAACTAGTATAATATTGCACAGAAGCTAAAAATAACTCAGCAAAGGTACGAGACTCATGGCCCAGTGACTACCCGTGTGCCTTCCTTATCAAATAGATTAACACTGCGAATTTGAATTGGGACAAGACTTGACAAAAAGGGCAAATGATTTGCAATCAAGCCAAGCTGAACAGAGTATTGTTAGGTTTGAGCTCGCATGGATGGGATTTATACAATATTCAAGTTTGAAGAGTTCAAAAGTTGAAGACTTGAGACAAGAACTATTGGGCTGAGCTTGATACTACTAATTATAGTTAAATCTCATAATTAATATATTTATCAAATTCAATCTACATTTAAAGCCAATAAATCAAATTTTAGAAGTGTAAGTGTAAAATTTTAAATTTTTAGAGATTTACTAATATTATACTTATTTGTGGCCCTATACATATCTCATAAAGTCATTAATCTAGACCACAAATTTCTAAATTAAAAAAAATAAAATAAAATAAAGAAGAAGAAATTACCACAGAGTTTTCTTAATGACACCACATGTGAACACAAAAGGCAAAGTGTGTAGTTGGGGTTAGTTAAGAGCGGATTGGTGCTTTAAAGGATTGTCAAATGAGAGAATGATTATTTGCCACCCAAACTGTCATAACAATAATTGTTCACCTCTTTTAGTTTAAAAATACAACTTACTCACCCTCTTCCAATTTTAAACGTTAATTTGAACTGATTAAAAGATATTTTCATTGGTTTCAAACTTTTTATAATTCATGATAATTGTGTGGCTACATAAAACTGTTACAATCAGCTTTTTATAGATTGTGATAGTAATAACGAATGGTATATGGTTCATGACAGAGTTGGTGATAAAAAAATGAGAATGATAGTAGTGGTTGGTGATGACAATTATAGTGTGTAAGTTGGGGGTGTTGATTTTAATGGTGGTAATGTTGCTTGTGGTTCATGTCAAAATGTATGGTTACATTTTAGATTCCACCCGCCATCTATTAGGATGGCGATAGTTATAGTTTGTGGTTATGAGTGTGGTCACAAAAAAATAGAGTCAATAATAGTGGTTAGTGATAACAGTCATAATATGTATGTGATAAATGTTGATAGTAATAGCAGTGAGTATGTTGACAAAAAAGTAAAGTCAATAATGGTGATTAATAATAACAAATATGGTATGCGTATGTTGAGTATTGGCTGAACGAAATTTTATAGAATAATTATAAAAGGGTAATTTACTTTTTTACCCATTCTATCATAAAATATAACACAAGGATGGGTAAATTATATTTTTAAATTTAAAAGATAAAAATTATTATTTTAGTCAATTTTAGGTGAAAATTGTAAGTAAAAATAGTTTAGTGGAATAAAAGGATTTGCAATAAATTGTAGTAAATAGTTTAATTGAATAGTAATATGATAGTGATTAAGGATAATGAACATAGATTATACACAATTGTGTATATTAAATTTTTTATGTTTGATGATAAGAAAATCTTTTCATTTTCAATTAAAACCATCACTTCACTAAATTAATTAATTAATAATTAATTAACAAAAAATAAATTTTTATCATACTAAAAATTGGCTATTAGATAAAAATATGTGTACAAATAAATATGAAATCTTATGGTTTTGAAGAGTAGAGTTAAGGGTAGGATATATATTAAGATAGAGTTTTAACTATACGATTATAATATTTAAAATAATAATCATTTAAACATATTAAAATTAAATTATTTTCATTAATTATCCTTTGCCAAGTGCTATGAAATTATAATTTTAAAACTTTGAAATAAGTTTCTCGAAAAATAAAGGTTTTTCTATCATTAAAATGATGCTAATAACCCTGATAATGTATTCTACGGTTGAATTTGAACCAAATATATTCAAATTTGTATTCGAATTTAATTTGTTTTAAGATAAAACGATAGATTATGAATGCAAATATTCTGAAATTACGTATGAACCAAATATAAATATAATATACAAAGAATTTGTATGTTGAATAAACTGTTCATATATCAAAACAAAATAACATCATTTTGAGTATAAATTATAATTAAAACAAAATGGATGTAAACATAAATGTGTTGCACTTGTTTGTATAGTAACAAATAAAATCGAACCGAATCATTATCTATAAACACAAATATAAATGTCAATCTAATCAAATTCGATAAATACAAATCAAACATAAATACTCTTTATTAATAAATATATCAAACGCATATATATATATATATATATATATATATATATATGTTTGATTTGATACTTCTATTCGGCCATTCTTGTTCATAGAGTATCATCTTAAAGTCAAACATTTGACTAGTAGCTACACGTGTCAATGATTCATAGCTGACGGGTGGTTCCCCCACACCCACTACCAGTTTTTAGCCGTCAATCATTTTACCAAACATAAAACGTGGCCACACGATCGTGCTATGTGGGGCCCAATTATTAGTTAACCTAATCCACAGTCCAAACAATCGGAGTTGCACTTGTTTTAACCACGTGTACACTAGCTTCAACCTGTCCAAATAACTTCCAGATCCGAACATTTTGGATCTGGCTGCCATTTTACTAATATCATTTTAATAGGCAAAAATCTGTTCGATGTAATATTCAATTACAATTTTTTTTCTAAAATTTAAACAAAACAATATTTTTTTAAAAACTTTTAAATTTTTATATAAAAAATCATTTATGATTTAATTTCTCACATAAATTCATAGAAATATAGTTTTATAAAAAAAAAAAAAAATTTTAATTTCATAACTAATTGTGATAGACTTTATTTTATTTTTTAAACTTTAAAAATATATATCTTTCGAAATTAATTCGTGGGTAAATGAGATTGACATGGTATGTTTGCTCATTGAATAAAATAGGACATTAATATGATAATGCCTCTCACATGAAAGATTTTTCAGAAATTCTTCAATTATTTATATGAATTAATTAAACAGCTACTCAATTTGTATTCGATCTCAGAGGAATATAATAAAAAACCAAATGATTACTTTTTTATCTAAAAGTTTAATGAAATGGTAAATTTTTTTTTTATTAAACGTGATAAAAAATCAAAATTTTGTCTATTAATTAAAATAAATGATTAGTTTTAAAGATAAAAAAGTATTTATGTTATTTTATATAAATATTATGATACAAAATGAATTTAGGGTGTTAAGAATATTTTTTAAAATTTACTAGGGGTAAAGAATACTTTATTTATTTTGTTTTAAAAAGTATCATATTCATCTCGTACATTCACACCTTTAATTTATTGCATTTTTAAGAGTATTATTATCATTTTTAATATATTAAAATTTTAAAAACATTCTAAATTTTTTTTTAAATTTAAATCACTCTCTCAAAATTTTCAATAGCACCATTAAAATTTTTAAATTTTATCATTTAACCCCAAACAAATAATTATATATTATTGACGTCTCAAATTTGTTATTTTTGTCATGTAATGAGTCATTTTTGAAACTATTAAGATGTTAAAAATATTTAAAACACTTTTAAACATACTTTGCTCTCAAAGCATATAATTGTATGTCATTAATATCCTATCTATATTCGAAGTAGTAAAAAAAATACTTAATACATTTTTAGAAGTAAAATATTGTTTAATTTGAAAATATTTTTATTTTTTCAATAATTTTATATAAAATTTAAAAGAAATTGTTAACAAATTTAACGTATGAAAAGAGAATTGAACTTTTTTTCAAATTTAATAACCGTAAATTTGCCGTTTCATCGAATCTTGTGTGAAAAATAATGATTTGTCTTATAATAAAAATATTAAAACATCTATATTCAGGAGACAAATCTAATTCTAATTAAATTGGTAATTATCCCTAATTCTACTCAAACTATGAATCTTAATAGTAACCTTAAAAAAAGCTGTGACTAGGGCTAGATTCGAATCGAATATATTCGAATTCATTTTTTAATTCAGTTTGAACGAGCATAAAATGAATCGAATGAATCCGAACACGAACACGAACCTGAATTGTAATTTTAAAATTCAGTGAACACGAGTCTGAACACGAACTATACGAACCGAACACGAATACGAACCCGAACTTAAAATAATAATTTTTTAAATAAGTTTTATTAATTATTTGTATTAATTATTATTTTTAATAAATATAAAAACGAATTATATGAACCGAATACGAATACAAGCTGAATACGAACTTAGTTATATGATCTGAATACGAATATAAACTTTGCTTAAAAATATTCGATGAACACGAATACGAATTCGAATCCGAACAATACGAAACGAGTCCGAACACGAACATATTACTGTTTGCATTCGGTTCAATTCGAATCTAACCCTAACTGTGACAAGTTTATTTTAACTAGAATTTTAATATAATTAACTAAGTTTTATTTTCCAACAGATGAAAAAGCAAATGAGAAGCATATGCTTCACGTACCAGTGGATGCACATAGAATTGTTTTTTACTGTTAACATTCATATATTTATTGAGTATGGTTGAAAAGGAATGGAAGGTGCACCTGGACTCTTTCGTGCATATATTATATTATTAATTAATTAATTAATGTTGTTTATAATTTAATTAATATCGAAGGAAGAAATTACTCTTGCCGACATGCTAGTTCCCATTGGCAGTCCAAATGATCCTGCCACCGTCCCTCACATGATATGTCGAGACAAAAACGGAGCAATCTCAGCATTTTAACTTTGCAAACCTTCATGTTCTTTGTAAATATCTTGTAATTGAAGTCCCTCTCCCCTTTCCGTTAAATTGCCGATTTAAGAGAAATTAATTAAAATATACATATTTTAATTTGTTTATATAATTTTATACAAAAAAAACACTGAAAACACTATTTATTCATTTGAAAATATCTGCATATTTCTGAAGATCTTAGACTGAAAATATCTCTTAAAATAATGTAACTAAAAATCTATAGTATTGATCAAATTGATGACTACAGGGATTCGGTACCCTGACCATGTGAGTTTTCAACCTCTTGACTCTCGGTCAATAATTAAAACTAAACTATAAACTGATAATTAATAATCAAATGCATACCAGCATATACTGATGTTGACTCTCTCTCTATAGGGCATGCAACTCACAAGTGTCTCGTCATATCCACCCTTTAAAGATGTCTAGAGTATCGTATTTTCTAACTTTAAAAGCATGTATTTGGACCCTTAGATCCTTGTCTGAAAAATGTTGGTACAGCATGTCATGTTATGATATGCACATAATGTCTTATGTCCGCTTATTTTATCTTAATATAATGTTTTATGATAATAAGTTTTCTATGTTTTATGCTTCATTCTAAGCTAAATTCTCAATTTTTTGCTTATTGCATGGTCGTGCATCCTTAGACGCATGGGTGTGCATGAAGGTGCACAAATTGTGTGCCAGTCGTGTAGTCTAGTCGTGCGAGCTTTTGTGATTTCAGCTTTATTTCTAAATTTCTACAGATGCACAAGTGTGACATTAACATGCACAACCGTGACCCCTTTATATTTGCAGCCGTGCATATTTTGCATACATGGTCATGATTTTGCATTTGCAAGGGCACACAAGCGTGCGTCTGCAAGCGCGCGAGCGTGTGTCATGCTCTGTTTTGACAAATCCATGTCTGAAATTTATAGAATCTCGTCCAATGCTTAACATAACAACAATCAACTTATTTCATCAACATTCTACACTTCAAACAACACAAATGCACATATCAATTTCACCAATAACACTTAACATCAGAATCAAACCTCAAAACTCATTGAAACACATACGTATACACATATAAGCTTCAAACATGTTCATAGGCAACACCACTATCACAATCACCTCATTTTCATCATATCATCATACAATCAAGTCACACATTCATAAAACATGTTGGAATCATTATCATGCCTCAAACAATCAGCATACCCATGCTTGGAATCTAAGGAAAGAGGCAAGGAAATACTTACCTCTTACTATGGCTTAATCTTCTCTTTTTCTAACAAAAATCTCTTACTCTCTAACTGGATTGGGTGCTTCTTGCTATTGATTCTCCCCTAAGGATGGGATTTTTTGAAAATGGAAAGAGAACTTTGGGTGAATAATGAATTAGATATGGGTGAGAAATGTTTTAAGTTGGTTATCTCTCTTCCTCTACAAGCATGCACGATCGTGCACCTTAATAATGCACTGTTGTGAATGAGAAAATATGAAAAATATTCATTTCTCACGCTTCGCATGAAAGAAATCTCACAAGAAGAATCATACATAGACCACACAAACTTTAAAAACTAATTATTTCACCGCTAAACTCCCCCAACTCCAATTTTATCATAAATTTTCACTTCTAACCCCAATTTATAGCCTAAAAGACACGTTTAACCTTGGGATGTTACATAAAATGTCATGACTTTTTCAAAGGTCGTATGGTTAATGGTGAGTCATACAAAGTCAACGTCTAATTAATCAGGTTGATTACATTGCACACTTAATGCATGTTGTCAAAAATGAGAGAGAAGTACACCTGCCATGAACCAATGTGAAAACAAATGACAATTAAGGTCACCATCTAAATTTTACATATAAATTGAATCAAACAACATATACCTTGTCCATATGGTGCCATACCTAAGTAGCTACCTTAAGATCCATCTCTCCATTTATAATGTCAATGATCAAATGCAACCATTGTTACTCTATCCCTTCTTTGAAATATTCCTTTACATTATGGTCTTGGATCGTGACAAATGTCATCTCCACCGTTTTTCAAGCATCTTCAAGGACAACATTAGCAGGTATGTGTCAATAGGTTGTGGGGAAATGAACAAACATTGAAATTATTATGATTCACAAAAATGATTCAAACATTTAGCAAATAATTAAAAAAATTAACAAATACTCATTCGTTGCTATCTAGCCAGCCTTTCTTTTTTTCTTTTTTTTTTTTTAAATTGTAAGCCAAAACTGTCCCCATCGTGTAGGACCCAGCATGGCCACATAGTGTGTGTCATTCTTTGAGGTTTTATTGCACCAGCTCAAGAATTTGTCTTTAGGGTTGGATTCAAATTCCTTTGATTCTTCTCAATGTTTGTGAGGCATCTTCTCGAGGTTCACGAACAAGATTTTTTGTGAAAGACTCTTCCTATACAATTATCTAAACCTAGACCGTTTCTCATTCTTATATACACCTCAAGTTGTTTGGGGACAACAACTAGTGGGTTTTGATTTAATTTCCACAAACCTATTGATAGTAGAAGTTTTCAAACACTTTAACACATGGTAAATTTTTATGACAGATCCACCCTCTGTTCATGAGACTAAACTTTTGCTGATAAAATTTTGTATTTTTAAGGCCAAGAAGACTATTTTCCTCTCTCCCTGAATTTTTTTTTCTTTTGTAATTGATGGTGGTGAAGATGAGAAAAATAATTGAAGAAATAAAAAAAATAAAAATTATATAATTATAATTAATATTTAAAATTAATTTAATGCAATTTTATAATTTAA
>JAJEJH010001228.1:0-37027 GCA_026122585.1 Anacardium occidentale | reverse complement strand
TATTTGCAGGCCAAGACGACTATTTTCCTCCCACCTTGACTTTTTTTTTCTTTTTTAATTGATGGTGGTGAAGATGAGAAAAATAATTAAAGAAATTTAAAAAATAAAAAAATAATCTAATTATAATTAATATTTAAAATTAATGTAATGCAATTTTATAATTTAATTAAAAAATAAAACATTGATAATTGATATGCTTTAAATATTAAAGATAGGTTTAGAATTTTATTGAATATATATATAAATTAATAATTTATAATGAAACAAAACCATTTATAATAACATATTTTAAACATAAAATCATAAGCTAAATTTAAAAATTTTAACCTTTTTATAAATTAATTCACTTGTATTAAAATTTGACTATGTCCTATATTGTCGAAAACTATTAAATACTCTTATTATCATCCATAAAAAATAAAAATAAAAAAGCCTTAAAAAAAAAAAAAATCCTACAACTATAAGAAGAAAATTCACATTATAGATCAAAATAGTTGAAACATTTAGTGCTTAATGATGTTTTAATGACGGATTATCTGTTAAAAAAGAAATTATTGTAACGCATGAACTGATCTTTTATCGTTATGATTGGTGTAATATTTTATTAATTTAAGTGTTAGTCAATGCGCTCTCAACATGATTTTAGTTTCTTACGGATTAAGGTAATGGTTGGTGCTATCGATTCACCAATTTAATAATAATTTGAGCTTGCTTGAATTTTCTAAAAATGATCATTTAAAATCAATAATTAAAAAAGTCTGTCGAATCCTGATCCATGACAAAATTTAATATTAATTGTCACAAACCGTCTACGATCGCAGGAAAAAATCGCAGAAAATTTTCCTGCCAACACTTATAAATACCCCCACTTCCCCAGCCGGTGATCACACAAGTCTCTTCTCATAATATTTTCTAGTTAAATTTCTTGTATTGAATTTCTCTTTTGCAATCAAACTTTAGTTCGCCATGTCTGAGGAGAAGCACCACCACCACCACCTTTTCGGCCACCACCACGACAAGGACGAGGACAAGCCCGTCGACGTCGTCTTCTCCGAGACCACCGCCTACTCAGAGACTGCTTGTGTAGATGAGGTTGATTACAAAAAGGAGGAGAAGCACCACAAGCACCGTGAGCACCTAGGCGAGCTCGGAGCTGTTGCAGCTGGTGCTTACGCTTTGGTATAATAATTTCAATTCATTAATTTTCTTTTCCCTTTTTTAGAATCCAAAAATGTCCTGAAAACTTGTTTCGCTAACCCCGATCTTTCGTAATTGTTCACTTCACTATCTTTTTGTTTTTTAATTTTTAATTTGATTGATAATTTGAAACAAATTAGCTTCATTTCTCTGAAAAACTTGTTTTGAAAGCATGCGATCGAGCAAGACACTAGGGTTTTTCCGTAATTGAGACAAAAGCAAGTAATTAAAGTATTAGTAGGCAAACATATTTGTGCGATCACGAGTAGATTATTATATATGATCTTTGATGATATGTATTGAAAATATTTCAGCATGAGAAGCATAAGGCGAAGAAGGATCCAGAGCATGCACACAAGCACAAGATCGAGGAAGAGATTGCGGCGACAGTTGCAGTGGGAGCTGGAGGATACGCCTTCCATGAGCACCATGAGAAGAAAGAGGCCAAGAAGGCAGATGAAGAGGCTCATGGCAAGAAGCACCACCATCTCTTCTAAGCGTGCTTTTGCTTAATTAAGATTATTGTTAACTAATTATGAGTTTATTTTCTGTATTTTGTGTTATGTTTGTTTGGCAAATATTGCAAATGGACTTTGAGTATGTATGTATGAATATCTGTACCAGTGAGCACCTGCCCTAAATAATTTCTCTGAGTGTGTAGGGTCAGTTTGTGAGTGCTCTACTGGGTATGGTTTGAGCATTTGCCAGTTGTTGTTATGTAATATTTTATAATAATAACATTTCAGATGTTTTTATTATTTTATGTAGTATATCTTTGACTTCAATCCTCGTTTCATCATCTTACTAATTAATGAATAAGGTCATCATTTAATAATACTATCTGATAATGGCTAAAAATGTAGTTCAGTTGGCGTTGAGTGAAACAATTCCTCTATTTAACCCCCAGATTACAGACCCAAAAAGAAAAGTTTGAACCGTCCCCAGTTTCATTCATTTGTCATATACTTGCATACAACCCATTTTTGTCAATTTTTCTTTTTTGGAAGGAATAATGTCGATACTAATTATGTTAAAACGATAAATATTTATTTTTAAGGTTGAAATACGACCCTGGTTTTCTTTCTTTCATTTTCAATTACTGTATAATCCTCTGGAAAGTATTCACAAAAGTTTTCTTTTTTTTTTTTTTTTTGCCCTTATGATTTGAGGTTTGCTTTTCTGGGTTTGCATAAAATTCTTCAACTCGAGCTTCAAAATGGCCTTTTTGTGATGAAAATTTTGTGGAGATCACAGTGGGTTGAATTTCTGACTATTTATAAATTTTTTCGGTTCATATTTTTGGCTTTCTGTAGAATTAATGTGAAAGCTGTGATTTTTATGTTGAGGTGAAAGTGAAACAATGGATCTTTGATCCATTTTTGGTTATTTAATGAGAGGTTGGTGCTAATAACTAAACATTGCTTGTGGTGATGGTGGTGATGGTATCTGGTGGTGTCTTTGTATTGGTGGAGAAGAAGAAGATAAGGGAAGTTGGGGTTTGATGGAGGTGATAGGTGAGAGTTTGGTGTTGGTGGGGAAGAAGGTGAAGGCAGACCGAGGGAAATGCAAAAAATAATGAGGTGGCCATGACTTCACAAAGAAGAAGAGAACAGAATTACCAATAAAAAAAAGAGCACAGCAGGATGATAATTTTATAACAGCAATATGAGTTTATTGCAAATGGAACACTAAAAATTACAGTTTTAATTACCACCCATTAACATTTGAACGTTAGGTGTGACCTTTAATTTCATCCATTAATTATAAAATAATTATATCTTATCCAGATTAAGCAAAGACAAACCCACTCAGATATAAATGTATTTTCTTGTCGCCTCTTCAATGTAAATGCATGGTTGTATGTGTTGATTATCATTTGACCCTAAAATTAGCTTTTGAATTTTTCAACCTCATGACGAATCACCTCAGCATGAACATTATTATTATTATTATTATTACTGGCAAGAGAGGTTCATATCACGTTTTATGTTTGTTAAATTAGCTTTACATGCATAGATTCAAACCTGTGAATTATTAAAAGATAACATTATCTTACCAGTGATATTCATACATATCATATTTTACTGTTGAGAATTTTAGCGCAATTGGCTCAACATCTCTTCAAAATCTGATTAATGATTTTAAAGATGAGATTCGAATTCGATGCAATTTGTCACTGCCAAACCTAATTACTGACCCACTTCACCTATATATCCTAATCCCATAAATCAATCTTCCTTTTCGTTGTGCTTTTGGACATTTTGGCATCTGTTTTCTCTAGATACTCGACTTTTTTTTCCCCCTTTTTTAAAGCTCATTTGTGAAGGTTTGGTTTTGGAGTTCCAATAATCTATTTTTTTTTTTGGTAAGTAAAAGAATATATAAAAGGAAAACCAACGGGCGAACCCGATACAATCTAAGCGCAGCAACAAAAAATCGCCCGCAAACCAAACAACAAAACAAGAGACTATGATAACTCCGATCGATCATCTTGAGAATCTATCTAGGCTCCTGTCAAGATAGAATCTAAGAGAACAGATCAAGAGTCAAATAAAGCCAAAGAAGAACAAACAAACTAAAACTAAAAGCTAATTACAACATTTTACAATCATATACATATGAATATCCATAAAGTCGCGATAGAACCCCTTTCTAATCTAAATTCTAGCCAAACCAGGTATCCCACAAGTCTTGAAAATAATTCATTCCATATTGCAGACACATTATTCCTAGCTGGAGTAGAAACTTTTGCACATGGGGAAGAGGCAGCCAGGCTCAGAGGCAAGAACTCCAACACCATAGCCACCAAGTTGCATCCATGATGCTGATTTTTTTCCTTTATATTCCATTGTGTATCCATTAATTTAGCAACCTTTAACCATGGTTTAAGCCCTTGAAAGGAAGCTTGAATGCATAGGAAAGCCTTGACTTTAGTCCCTTCGAAAAACTGCTCTACAATGGTGGTTGATTTGCAGCTCAAAACAGGGGAAAAACTCAGCCTAACCTGGAAAATTTTCCAGAATTTACTGTTCACGGGAATAGTGCCCGTGAACAGTAAATCTGGATTTCCAGATTTAAAGAACTGCAAAAGGGCTTGAAACGATGTCCGAAAGCTGCCCTTCAACTTCACACATGTGTAACTATGATGGTACAGCATTTCTAAGGTCCGGGAGGGGGGATCCACCTTGATTTCCTTCAAATTGACATGCAAACCTAGAGTAAAGCTTGAAAATCCTTCCACTAGGCAAAAACTGGATTTTTGCAGCCTTACGGAGGTCCAAAACATGGCGAACCAATCCCCGCATGTGTAATTACCCTCCTGCCAACTGAAGCTCAAATCACCTTCCTTAAAAAGCCCATGGATGGAGGAAAGCATGTTGGAACCAATGAGCTTAAGATGCCATGCACTAGTAACTTGTGCATTATAACCAAGATAGCTCCAAGCTGCCCTCTTCTTGCCCATAGCCTTGCCAAGTAAAGCCTTTAAAGCTCCCCACAAATGGTGATGTAATTGCAGCCACCATGGATGGGAGGACCGCTCAAAAGCGCAAAGGAACCACCAAGAAAGATAACTCCCAAGCCAAGTGATTATGCTTTTAAGACCAAAAAATCTTCCATGATGTCTAGGCCTTTTAAGCCAAAAGAAACCACACATCTTAACACAAGTGACTAATGTCCATAATTGATAATCTTGGTTAATGGCTATGGTAAGCAAGCTTGGTCTCAAGGGATAGGTCCAACAAAACAAGATTAGAAAAAAGAATAAGCCCTGCAAAACAAAGAAGTTGTTAGTAATAATCATATCCTTCCCACTAAGCTTGGCAACCACCTCCAAAAAGACTCTCCAACTCTCCCACCAACTAGCGGCAAACCTAAAACCCTTATTATTCACACTGACATCTTTCTTAATAGACCTCATCCACTCAAAATTGTTTCTCTCAAGGCTCCAGTAACCTCCCCTCCCCTCTTCATAAAAAAACAAACTCATGGTTTTTTAAAGATACACAAAGGAAGCGACCAACAACTAGCAAGAATTCTATTGAGGTTAGAGATAGGAAAGCTACTCAACTCCGCTCCTCTATCTCTAATGACTTTCCTTACATTAACACAAACCCTCTCTTTATGCAAGGCACCCCTCGAGAAGACTCTATTATTTCTCTCTCGCCATATACTGTAAACCACCGCACCTAGGCTCATCTTAGCTATGGTAGCCCTAAGCGAATTCCCTTTCCACTCTTTTGAAATCCCCTTAATATATTGGTCCCACCCTTGGTCCCTGTAACTCAAATTGCTCTGGTTAAGAATTTCACACCAAATAAACTGACTGTAAGAACAATGAAAAAAAAGGTGATCTATGTTTTCATCATGCATATCACACAACACACAAGTAGTATTAGAACATAGTCCATACCTTTGTAACTTGTCACGTGTGGTCAACCTCCTCCTCAAAGCGAGCCACAAAATTATGGCGTGTCTAGGAATGAACTTCTTGTGCCAAATAAGGTGAGCCCAATCCACCAAGACATTCTTCTCTCTAAACTCATTCCAAGCAGAATTTATGGAAAACTTGCCATCCCCACTTGGCTTCCAAATAACCCTATCTTGTCCCCCTGTAGGAATACAAAGCGTAGCTACTTTCACCTCAACCATCTCACGAGATCTAGCCACTGGCCATTTCCATTCTCCCTCTTCAATGATCTCCTGGACTTTCGCATTCTTCCTAATCCTCGAGTCATGAATAATTTTATCACCATACTTTTTAGCAAGGGGGCCATGGGGGTGCCAGTTATCCCACCAAAGGAAAGTGTCCTCACCATTACCAATTACACATCCAAGCCTGGTTTGCATTTCATCTCTCAACTTAAGGAGTTTCTTCCACCACCACGGACTATCACTACTGCATTGGATATTCCAAAAACTCTTATCCTTGACTCTGTTTTTGCTAACCCAATCAACCCATCTGGAGGATCTATCCCTACGAACAATATTCCATAAATGTTGTGCCATAGCAGCCTTGTTCCACTCTTTACTTTTTTTAATTCCTAAACCACCCTCTACACATGGCTTACAGACCTCATCCCAAGCGACTTTAGCTTTTCCAGAGTTAACCTCCCCCCCACTCCAGAAAAAGTTCCTTAGTTTAGTATCAATTTCTTTAAGAACTTTATTAGGAAGGAAAAAATGAGTCGCCCAAAACACCTGAAAACTAAAAAGGATAGATTTCACAAGAACTAGTCTACCCGCATATGAAAGGAATCTGCTCTTCCAAGATAAGATTCGACCGATGATTTTATTAATAAGCGGTCTACACTCAGCATCAGAAATCTTGGAAGACACCATCGGGACTCCAAGATACCTGAAAGGGAAAGAACCCTCACCAAACCCAAGGACATTGATAAGTCTACTCCTCTCATCTTTACCTACACCTGACAGAAAGATGTTACTCTTCTCTCTATTGGCTCTCAAACCCGACCATTTATGGAAAGTATCTAGAGCATCCTTGAAAGTTCTAATGGACTTCTCCTCTGCTTTGCAAAACAAAATCAAGTCATCAGCAAAACACAAGTGGGTAATTTTGTTCTCCTTACATTTCCAGTGGTACTCAAATTTCCCTTTCAAAACCTCTCTTTCCAGAATCCTACCAAAAGCTTCCATAACTATGACAAAAAGGTACGGGGAAATAGGATCGCCCTGTCTTAATCCTCTTGAACTCTTGAAAAATCCTTCCAATTCTCCATTGATACAGATGGAAAACATGGGTGACGTGATACACTCTTTAATCCAATGAATAAACTTGGGGTGAAATCCAAGTCTCCCTAAACAAGCTAAAACAAACTCCCAATTAACCATATCATAGGCCTTCATCAAGTCAATCTTTATGGCACACTTCTTCCTATTGGCAACATCCCTATGATATTTATTGAGCAACTCATTACACAACAGAATATTATCACCAATTTTCCTCCCTTTAATGAAGGCAGCTTGAGCTCTATTCACACAGTCAGGAAGGACACCTTTCAATCTGTTGGCAAGGATTTTAGAGATGCACTTATAAATCAAATTACAACAAGCAATGGGTCTGAAGTCTTTAGCATAAGTAGGGTTGTCACATTTAGGAACTAAGGCAAGGATTGTACAATTGATTTCACGAAGAAGGGATCCACTATCAAAAAAATACTTGACCGCTTCAAACACGTCTTGCCCAACAATTTCCTAAACCACCTTGTAAAATTTAGCACCAAAACCATCCGGGCCAGGAGCCTTATTGTCATCCATAGAAAAGATGGTACTTTTCACCTCCTCCTCAGAGATCTCCTTAATCATATTGAGGGCCGTATTAACCGAGATTCTAACATCAAATAATCTGGGCATGTTATCCCTACTAGAGTCCTGATCATCTTTGGATAACATATTATTAAAGTGCCCCACCAGAGTGTCACGAATAAGGTCTTTCTCATAAACCAAATTGTCGTTCTCATCCCTTATTGCTCTAATGGCATTTCTGTTCGTGCGACTCTTGAAGCACTTGAAAAAATAGCTAGTGTTCTGGTCACCCTCTTTTAGCCATTTAATTCTGGACTTTTGTTTAAGCATAGACTCTTCCTTCCAACTAATTTTCTGATAAGCTCTAGCAAGATCCTTTTCTTCTTCCACAAGTCTCTCATTAAGAGGGTCATTAAGAATTCTAGCTTGAACAGCATACAGTTTTTCCTTAGCAAGTTTGACCCTCTCAGAGATGTTCCAGAATTCTTCCTTATTCAACACTCTCAAATTGCCTTTAACCAATTTTAACTTTCTGACCAGCCTGAACATTGGGTTACCATCAATTCTTGTATCCCAACACTTTTTAACCAAGGGCAAGAAACGAGAATCAGAAGCCCAAAAATTAAAAAATTTGAATGGGCACTTTTGACCTCCCGTATTGCCATCACAGCGCACCACAAGAGGGCAGTGGTCAGAGATGCCATTGGGCAGGACAGTTCCTATCGCATTGGGGAATTTGTCAAGCCAATTATCACCCACCAAAACTCTATCCAACTTGCACGTAATCCTAAAAAGCCCTTCACTCATGTTACTCCAAGTCATACTTGGCCCAATAAGTCTTAAATCATCAAGGCATCCAATATTACAACAGTCATTAAACTCCTCATCCCGGTCACTCCACTGGTTAGTGCCACCAATTTTCTCGTCTCTCTTCCTAATCGCATTGAAGTCACCCATAATCACCCAAGGGCCTTTATTAGTGTTATTACTAATTCTTATTATGTCTTCCCATAGGCTTCTTCTCTCAATGTATTCATTATCTCCATACACAAAGGTAGCCACAAATCTATCTCCAGTAAGTATAGTCTCAATCTCACAATGAATATATTGTTTTTTCCTCTCAAGGATCCTCATTCTTATTCTATTATTATTCCACAAAACCCATATTCGACCCCTTTGACACTCGCTATAGTTATTCACCCAATGCCAATCTCCATTAATGTTGCGTTTAACATTCTCACTATTACTCTCTCTAACTTTCGTTTCCAAGATCGCCAAAATGTCAAGAGAACTACTTCTAATTAGCTTTCTAATCTCCTTCTGCTTTAAAGGGGAATTTAAACCCCTAATATTCCAAGAAGCCAAATTAACCATTAATCTTAATTGCAAGAGAACTACTCCCCCCTTTTTTCCCACTCTTCTTTTTATTTCCTTTTTGCTCCTTTTTGAACTCCTTAAGCTTGACCTCCATCTCATTCACAACAATACCTTTACCAAACGGTTTTACTTGGGAATATTTTCCTATCTCCTCTCTTTCCTTCTCTTGTTCAACCCTCACATTAGTCTCCTCATTGTCAACCCTTTTATCTACTTCTATGTTGTCCTTGGGGGGCTCATTCTTATCAGTCTTGTTTGTACTCGGCCCCACTTCTTCACTAGGCTCAAAAGAAGGGTAAGATTCTTCCAAGTGATCAAACTTCCTATCCCCTTCTATAATCTCACCATCCACAATGCGGATCCCTTCTTCCTCCATAGCTTCCCCCAACACTTGAAACCTGTTATCTCGGCCTAATTGAGGATTATTCCTTACTTCCTCATTTTTCTTATCATTATCTTTCTTTTTCTCAATTCCTCCTTTTCCCACTCCTTTGCTAGCAAGTTGAACATTAAGACCTCCTCGTGCTCTTTCGTACCTCATTTGACCAGGGTCTCTTTGCGCCTTCCTAACGAACCCCATACTTTGGTTGCCTACTTTGCACTCCTCGCGCGCATGGCCATACACATTACAGGAGAGGCATTTGATAGGCCGCCAAGCATAGTCAACCTTCAATTCAATAACTTTCCCATTTGGAAGCTTGATCTCTAATGAATCTGGAAAAGCTTTCTCAAGTTCCATCTCTATATTGATTCTTGCAAAGTCTAACCGAGAACCTTCCTCAGTAACCGTATCAAGTCTAAGAGGCCTCCCTATACCACTAGCAATATAACTGAAACCTTTCGGGTTCCAAAACTCTAAAGGAATTCCAAAGATCCTGACCCACACCGCGACTGTCTTTATCTCCTCAGCTACCATGGAAAGGTTTCTCGACCATCTCCTAAGGAACAGAGGTTGGCCTCCAATATACCACGGGTCATCATCAAGGATTCCATTCAAGTCTTCCACCCCCTTAAATTTAAAGATGACCATACCTTGACCATTAGAAGTCACCTCAGTCAGCCCTTTATTACCCCACATTCTTTCAGCAAATTTTCTGACCAATAGAAACGGTGGCCTTCTACCAAGAAAAAAACCAACCGCACATGTTTCCCATCTCTTCGCTCCCTCATTGGCAAGCTCCTCAGGCAACTCAACCATACATTTTCCACCTTTGGAGGCACCCGAAGGCGGAAAATATTCTAATTCAGAACCCATTTTTTTATTATTAAAAAGCTTGTTCCACGGACGTGAAGTGGCCCCCACCTCCATGCACTGATTCAAAACACAAGGCTCACCACTTGACACTGAAGAGACACCCAAACCGCCACCACCCGAAGCATTGGACGGTGTAGCCATGTCACCTGCAAAGACTAACCAGCCACCACACACAACACAAGCACACTAGCCAAACCAAAATAGCACAGGAAACACAGACTCACACACACCACAAGCAACCACACACAGCCGACAAAGCAGAAGAAAAACCAAAGCTAACTGAACACACACAACAGACAAGCACGCACACACAGCTAAAGACGCCACACACCACAACCAGAGCAACCTAAGCAACGACCAGGGGGGAGAAGAGGAGAGAAGAGAGGATAAGAGAGCCTACCAGGACGCCACGCACCGCACAGAGGAGCCTAAAGCACCAACCAAGAAAGCACGACCCAAGAACCAGAGGAAGCTCACGGCCACTCACGCATACACAAGACGAAACAGCCAAGGAGAAAAACCAGAACAGACCAGCCCAAGGCCGGCCGGCCGGTCGGAGGGAGAAGAATGGCCGACCAAGAATGCCGGAGGAAAGAGCTCAGGCACAGGAAGAGGAAGAGGACCCAGAAGCGGGAACAAGCAAACTTTGAAACAGGGGGGAGGAGACGAACTGTAGCTTACCCATTTTTTTTAGCACTTTGTTAAAACTTCAATAATCTATTTTAATATCAAGGGAATAATAATTTAGGATTTATGATGTAATCGGCAACGTCCTCTTACCGAACGGACCTCTGAACTTAAAAACCCAACTAGACCTCAGATTGGTGCTCTCATTCCCTTATGGAAGAAGGAGCTTCTTTTAAAATTGTTGGTGACAAGTTGTTGCAAAACACTACTGAAATCGAGGAACTCAAGTCTGTCCAACTCACTTTATCTTGCCACACGTTCAATGTCACTCTTTATGTCTTACCCATTTTATGGTGTCGATGTCGTTTTGGGTGTAGACTGGTTACATGCCTTAGGTCTCATTGTGTTCGAATACACCACTATGACGTTGAGTTTCAGCCACAAGGATCGGGTTATCTCCCTACATGGTAGCAAACCAAAGGTGGCAGAGATTTCTGACCCTCTCCTAATTGAGACGCAGTCTTCAAACAACCTCGGTTGCCTATTTTTATCACTTCTGGATTGCTCCGCTGGACTAGGCTCTTTAGATATAAATTGGCCTCCCTTCTAATGTCAATTAGCTTTTGTGACAATTTGAAGATATTTTTAAGGCTCGTTTGTCCCTATTGTTACCCTCACTTTCAGAAATGTGAAATTTATAAGCTTGTGAACTTCATGCTTGCAGAAAGTGTCATACGTTCCAGTCTTTATAGTTTTTCCATGTTGTTTGTAAAGAAAGACGACAATATGAAAGGTATAGGGAACCAACCGCGAATGCCATCACCATTGCACCTACTATTGATGAGCTCTTTGATGAATTGCGAGGGTCCGAATATTCCACTTTCATCAACTTCGGCTTTATGTTGATTCAATCACCAGCCTTTCGCACTCACAACAACCGTTTGAAATTTTCTTATCCACTATGAATTCAGTTTTTTAACATTTTCTTAATGAATTTGTAGCTGTTTTCTTTGATGATATTCGATCATCGTTACCACCTTTAGCGAGTCAAGCATACAATTGAATCCTTGAAGGTCAAGTTATCAAAATCCACGTTTCCCACTTCCCGGATATATTACCTTCAACAAGTTAACAACATGGAAGTCATCGTAACAAAATTTTGGCCGTCACGTCTTGGCCTTGTAATATCCATATATGTTTATTGATTATTTAAGTCATTTTATTTTAAAGTAAAATATTAATGTGGAATATGTGAATTTGTGCTTAAATTGATTGACTTCAAGAAAATAAATGGTTCAACGGTGATTTCAAAGATATTGGCATTTGTTTGGTTTGTGTTAAATAATTGCACGTCTTAAGTGGATTAAATGATGAATGACTGTTCCATTAAAGCAAACATCCAATTTGACGGTTCCTTGATTAAAATTCTAAAAGATGAACCATGTATCGTACAACTTACCCCATTATTCCATACACAAAGAACTCTACCCGTTTCTATATTATTTTCCCAGCTATCGGAGACTAATCGAGAGAAAGATTGATCAGAGAAACGATCAGCATCGTAATCTATGACTTGGATATCAAGTACGGAGGACGAGGTTTGTAATCATATGTTTAAGTTGATAAATCTATAATATTAAGGTTTTGATTACGAAAAGTTAGTACATTAAAGCATGAAAAATTCTGATAACTGAATACGTACGGCTGAATGCATGATTTTGTTAAAGAATCTCGTAATCGGATTGAGTAGATGTTTATGTAAACATTTGGTGAGGACGTGATGTTGATGATGCTTCATGTTACTGTTATAATTGAGATTTGATTTTATTATTATTATTATTATTATTATTATTGGTTGTACAAATGCCTAGATGGCAAGAAGATATTTACATTGATGGGAGACAAATGCCTAGATGGCAAGGAGATGTTACATTGGGTTTGAGTGTAACAAATTCCAGGAAAATCACTTAAGCTCCATCGTTGTAAATGTGATGGTAGAAATTGTTCTATAATGAAACTAAGTTAAATGAAATCGTGATGGAAATCTCGTCCCATGGATAGGTAAGATCATTTTTGCTACAAATGTAACACCTCTTTTCATAAATACTACCATTTGGAGAAAAATATATATTACTAACTATACTTGGCCATGCATGATTATAATTAGATATGACCAATTTTGACACAACATGTTAACCTAAAACAAAATAATTGTGTGAGAATTATAATTTTCAATATAAAAAGTAGTTTAAATCAGGTTCAAGTTGACATAAAGCCAACTCAAATGAACCTAGAAATTTTTTATAAAATATTGAATAATATGGTAACGCTAAAAAATCTCCTATATTTATAATCATTTTCATTCAAAAGAAAAAGTTTCATACCACAAAATCTCTATTCTCTTATTCAAATTAATAAAAAAAATTAATGTTGTTTCACTGAATACCAAATTCGCATCACCCACTCATTATTTCAACAATTGACATTACAAAATTAGTTTGGTTTCATTATTTACTTCTTTTATAGCAATGTTTTTATATATATATATATTATTTGTTTCTATTTTGTGGTCATTTCAACCTATATAAATAAACATGACAAAAGAATGGGATCGACCTGTAGCCTAACCTAGACCCTTTTTTTTGGTATACTGCTAAGGGCATGATCTATAAAAAAATAATAAAAATTTAAAAAATATGTAAAAATGAAATAATTGGTCGACCCATGGAATAGCCCAAAGGGCTTTGAACCATGCCTCGAACCTTGCCATGTTAATGGGTCAGTCTAACTTGTGAGCACGATGAGTCATATCAGATTTGATATAACACATCCCATTGTCATGTCTATGCACAAACAATTGATTTTATTTTATAGTCATTAGATATCATGTCTTTTTGTATATTATTTTGTAACAAATCATATTATTCTTTAACATTTAAATAAGTGTCTTTTTTTGTAATAAATCATTATCATTATACATTATGTTTTGACATGAAATTATCTGTTACATAGTTTGGGTTAATTTGAGTCAAGTCAATTAAAAAATATTTTGATTTGCATTTGAGATTAAAAAATGTTGACATAATTCTATTTTAGATCAAATTAGTGTTAAAGATTTTTGGTCTGAAATTTGAATTAACACAACACTAGTTATCAAGCCTAATTCCAACTTAAACATAAAACCTTGCAAAAGTAAACATTTAAATTTACTGAAATAACCTCATATTAAAAATTTAAAAAGTGAGGAAGCGTACAAAAGATGTCCTTAAATAACTAAACATTCATAAAATGTGCAACATAAACATAAATTATTAAACATAACACAGATAAACTCATAAACTTGACATATTCTCTCATGTGCATCCTCTTTTGACCCATATCTATGCAACCACAATCACTTGTTATAACATTCCCCTCTAGAGGTACTTCTTTAGGAGGAAAATGTCATGACATGTGACTTGCCATGGCATAAGGACTTCATAAAAAAATAAAATACTTAAAACCTAACTCATAAAAATAATCGAAATATTCTTTATTAAAACCATATGAAGAAAATGACTCAAAAAACATCCATAACATAAAATGTCTAATTCAGTAAAAGAACTCAACAAAGTGTGTAATCAATTGTCTGATAAAAATAACATAAATTGGTATTGTTGATAAAATTGCTATAAGTCAACTATGCCCTTACATATACTTTATGCTATTGAGTATGTATGCATTACAACCATTTAGCTCACTTGTCACTTGCAAAATGAAAGTAAATGAGTAAGTGATAATCACTTAGTAAGTAGAAGGAATTGGGCTTACTGCTCAAAACTTGTCTTTTCCACTAGGTTGTACATTTTTACTTGGTCATCTAGGATTCTCTATGATCCTAACTGTGATGACTCTCTACATAGTATGTATAGTGAAAGCATTTTCTTTTTATACCATGTATTAAAAACTTAACTAAACTAATACCAATCAAGTAAGGATAGACACAAGGATTTGACACCTAGGTATCATAAGTTGCTATTGTGCAATCCTTTTTTCCTATAAACATTATTAGACTACGATGCTAACTATGCCCTAAGATAGGCATGTGTTAGGAGAATCTAACAAGTTTCCTTTTGTATCTATTCTCATGAAAACATACCCAAAATATCATGGGACGGCAAGTTTCTTAGGTTTTTGTAAAATTGAGACAATGAGACAACTCTCACACCTATCTACAAATATCTTAGACCTCTATATGTACTGCGAATCGAGTCCTTCACATGCCCACAAGTTGGTAGATATCCAATTATTATTGTGGAATATCTCTGTTGGATCTCTACACCCTAAGCTATGAAAACATACAACTAACTAATCTCATGAAAAACGCCATGCTATGATATGCTTTCATATACTATGTGCATGCACTCGAGCCTTACCATATATTAGCTCAACTATGGTTTCACTTATTTTTGTTAACTTGCATGTCTAACTTGTGTGCACACTTTCTGCAACATATGTGGTGTTACTATATACCTAGTTTGTCCCTAAAAGCTATTAGGACGACTCTCTTTTAATGTATGAGTATGGGGTTCTATGTACGAGTGTACATCTACTCCATGTACAATGACTATTCCTCTTCCCTTATGGGTGTACATGTTTTTTTTTTTTTTTTGTTAAATAGGTGTGCACTTTCTCTAAGGGAATTTTTTTTCATTTCCAATTTGATACACAGTTATACATCTTCTTTGTACAAGAGTTTATCCAAAAAATTGCTTACTTGGCTTCGAACATCTGTACATTAGATTATCTCTAACCTAACTCATGTACAAACATGCATTCTTGGATGTACAACTTTTGACATTGTCATGTATCAATTTTGTCACAGTTGTGTGTGATATTCTAGAAATTTAGATTTCAACAAACTTCACAAAATTTCACATAATCTCTTGCATGCTTATAACATCATAGCAATCGTAAATATTCATCTAAGAAAACAAATCATGATCATTATATGCTTTTCTTTCAAATCTTGGCCAAAAACATCATTATCCCTTATTAACAATTATTCAAGATGTCTAGTATGTTATATTCACAGCATAATTACTCAGCCATCACATATGATTATCACAGTATGGCAACAACGCAAGATCATTAAGGAATAATCCATAAAATACTAACTATTCACATATAAACATAAAACTTCTTCCACTTGTTCGTCCAATGTAAAAAGATTCACTACTGAATACATCACTCTATGATGGTCGAATCACTACTTAGAAGGGTTGGTGGCTATTCTGGTACGACTAAGGGAGGAAGAGAGTATTACGGTTTTGTATATGTAATTTTTCTCTAATTGAATAATGTAACTTATTTATACTTTTCTATCTAGGGCCTTATGTATGGGTGTGCATATTGTTAGTGCATAGGCGTATATCAAGTCAAACCTTGACTTCTTGCACATTTCTAACTAATCTTATGTGGCAATTGATGCACTAGCATACATTTTTCATGTGCAATCATACATCAATCATAAACCCTATATTTAGATCCTTTCCATATTGATCTAACCTTATATACTACAAAATGACTATAATTCCCTTTAAACGTACATGTAGGTGTTACATTTATTACCTGCAAAATAAATAAAGAAATGAATGATTGTTAATTACTTAGTAAGTAGGAGACATTAGGTCTCTCACCTCGTTTCTCTTATTTCCTTTTCATACTTAATAACTTACAATCCTTAAGTCACGAATTTCATCATCTAAAGTACACTTATAGACCTGAACTCAGATAACATAAAATACAATGCACAAAAATTCATTTATAAATTTTGGTGAAAGCATTTTCATAAAAAATTCTTTTTAAAAAAATTTACTTAATTGTGTCAATCAGACAAGATCAAGGCAAGAATTTGGCGCTTTAACCACATGAGTAAAATAGCTATATTGTCAATTTTTCATACACCAAAACATGTTGGATTGGCATAACACCACAACTAGGAGTGTGCCCTACTTCAAGCATGTGTACAAAAAATCTCAAAAGTGCCCCCTCACAACAACCTGTTGGTGTTTTGTGATATCTATTCTAGCATATATGCAACAAAAATAGCAAACAAAACAAAAATTTTGTTCACAAAACAAAGCCATAGGATCTAAGGGCATTATACATATAATAAAAGAGTTGAATTTAAACCAAACCTATGTTTAGAGGCTCCTTCATGTAGAGTTTCACTTGGATATGTCCTAACTCGTCCACAACTCCTTAGAAAGCAATAGGATCTCTACTTGTCCACACTAAGATAGCCACAAACATATGAACATGTTAAAAAGTATTTAGGGCTCAAGTGATTATTAGATCATTTTCATTTTTGAGTGAATGTTGTTATGAACAAAGAGAGAAATATTTTTCTCATTCAAAGGGGTACAACTAAAAGGTTAAAATCCTTATAGGTTATGAAAAATATCTCAATTTATCTTAGATATATCATAACCCTAGCACACCTTTTTTATAGTTCATCCCTTGACTTAGGTTAATTACAAATTTAGCCCAATCATTTATTATATATTAATTAGGTCTGTAAATGTCTATCAGATATATAAATCCATCGCTTTCAAGATGAACCATGGTGATTCACTCTATGTGCATTTAAACCCTAATCTAACTTAGTCCTTAATGCATAAATCTTATACACTTAGATCCATCAATAAGCAAAACATTCATAATGATATGATGAGATTCATATTTACTCATTAATAGAGCTCGGAATCATGATGATTGGGAGTGATTAACTCTATATGTAATTAACTCAAAACCTTTTAATCATAACTATCAACTCTTTGTTATGTATAATTTATAAATTTTCTATTGTATTGACAGTGAATAAATTCGTATTATTCTATAATTTATTTATGAATCATAAGAGATTTCTAACAAAATATTATGACTATTTAACGGTTAAATAATCTATAGCAAACTTGTTAATCTTTTAATAATGATACCGTTAACGTGTATTCAAATTCTTTTATTAATCAATATCTCAACAAAAGTGAAGTATATAAATAATGTTTATCTTAAATTATTCTTAATGATGAACCAAATCTATAGTGATAAATTTTTTGTCAACATATCCTTAATACATCGATATAATACTCTCTGAAAAAGGTTACGTTATGCTAGTATTAAGTTGGCTCAATTGCCGCACATGTCACTCCGTTTCATTTGTCTTTTCGTATTATGATGAAAGATAACAGCCATATCACTACCCTTGTCTTTTCGTATTATTATTAATGAAACATATTGAAACTCGCCGTTACAAAATTCTTCGCAGTGATTTGTCAGCACCAGCGATTTCTGAACAAAGCTTGTGGAAACTGATCATGGAATTAAAATGGCGCATTGTCATGCTTCAGCACCAGCGTTATCGATAACGCTGACTGGAGGTCTCTGCGTAGGATCAAAATACAAACAGAAATTAACCTCTTGTTAATGACATCGAACAATGCTTAAGTTTTATTGTAAATATTGGGAAAGTGCCCTTTTTTTCTATTGTAAAATCAAATTCATTCTTGGAATTTGTTTTGGGGAAACAGAAATGGAATTCAATGTCTCTAAAACATTTGATTCTCTTTATGCTTATTCAGTGATTCAACTTTGGTGGCCTTACTAAATTACCATTTATATAATATTTTACACATAATACGGAAATTTGTAAATTTTGTTATCAAATATACAAATTTATTGATCCAATTTTAATCAAATTGTCATCTCCATGTACTATTACAGGCATTTCTTATTGAATTCCAAAGCTATCGACGACTTTTCTTAATATTTTCCCCTTAAATATCAAACTCCATTTTATAAGCATTTTATTTATATTGAATTAATGTGTATAGGGAATATTATTACTAGGTTTGAGATAAACTTATGTATATATTCTATAAACTAATTTGGAAATTGAAACTTGTAATTTAATCAATTTTTATTTCTTATCTTTCTAACATATCAAAAATTCAATTATAACAACAAAATTTGTTTATTTTCATCTCTTAAAAAAGTAAAACAACCATATTACTATTGCCCAAAATGCAACACAGTAATATAATTAATCACCCTGACTTGACACAGACGCACAATTCAGACACCTTATCACTTTAATTAAAACCACAGTTTAATTATTCCAATTATCTTAAAATGAACTAATCCCGTTCCACAGCATGCATGCATGCAAGCACTCATGGGACCGGAGTCCTCATGCTCATGGTAGAAACCCTAGAGAGCCCAACAGACTGTTCTGGTGGAGACGCTTCATAGTCACAATAGCCTTCGAGAATATCTCCCTCTTCATCAGTAAAACCCAGAGTATCCATCATATTCGGCCAGCATTGATTAACAACTACACGAATGGCTTCGCAACATCCATGGCCAAGGTACGTCTCGCCGTTCACAAAAAAGAGTATGATTTCTGAAGTACATGCTTGAAGCTGAATCAAAGAGTCCCAACAATTGGACAACTGATCATTATCATCCCCATCCATTTTCAAACGCACGCTGAGCGTTGATGTGCTAGAGTTCAAGAGTGGCCTTGCAGTGGCCGCGTTGGAAACCAAGAAAAAAGCCCATAGCACCATGGCTAAGAAGAGCTTAACACAAGTAGAAGAATAAGCCATTTTTGCGAGTAATGGCAGACTGGGGGAGCTAGGCTTTTATAGAGATGTATGCTTGAAGTCGATATTAATTATTTTGCATCATGACGGTTATGGGATTTTGAAAAGCCTGAAAATAATATTACTTCTAACTAAATTCGATTGCTTGGTTATGGGAAGTTGAAGAGGTCTAGTAATGCAACAAAATTATTCAAAGAAATGTTTAATATTATCATTAATTTATTTATAATAGTATAAAGGAGCAATAGTTAATTAGATTTGTACTGATTTTTCTTTATAATTATCATAATTATTCAAATACTTTCTTAAATTACCTTCATTAGTCAAATTAAATTATTAAAACTTTTATCTCACCTATATCTGATCTTTTATTATCTTCTTCTTAAAACATTTTGGGCAGTTACCACCTTAATTCTCTGAATTAATTATATGTCAATACCACTATTACAAATTGTATGCATCTTGTTACATCAAGCACTCGATTAAATTAACATCAATTAGGGTTAATCTGTTTCCAAAAAATTAAGATCAAACTACTGAAGATTTATGAGAAATCACAGTTTCTCTTTCTCATTTCACTGCCTTGGATAATAGTGTGTTGTATACATAGAAATTAAATATACATATGAATCTGATCATGCTATGTTTTTCATTAATGTTGCTTAATTTCTCCAACATTTTTCTTCAATCAATTGAAGATCTACACTAGGCCCATTTCTTTATTTATTGAGTCTGCTTTCAACTCCTTCATATTTTGGCATTCACACAATTAAAGATATCTACTTATATTCCTGACAGCATCTTCTTGAAATCAGAAAGATGTTGATGACAATGAAGCTCAGACTTCTGTGATCTGATTCTATCCACAGTCGCAGTTGAATGCATTCATTATATTATTTATTACACAACATAATATAGTGAATTTATTTAGAACAATTTTCTGGGTTATTGCTTATATCAAATTACCCTTATTAGCCCATAAGAGTAGTCTGGGTGGCTCTTATACTTCAAGATACAGATTTAAATCACCTTATAGACTATTTTAGGATTAAATTTTTGAATTTATTTAAAAGAGTATGATTGAAATATTGTGTTTATCTAAAATTTAACAGTTTCATATAATTAATAATTGTAAGGGTACTAATTTGAATTAGATTCTTTGTCATAAAAAATATATATATATATTCTTACTATGAAAGAATGCTCAAACAGTATTCATTATCTTTTCTTTTTCGTGCTTTTTTTTCCATCTTAAAGAAGAATAAAGATAAAGCATAAAATTCATTTCCTAGAAAAATGTTGCTTAATTTCTCCAACATTTTTATTCAATCAATTGAAGATCTACTCTAGGCCCATTTCTTTATTGAGCCTCCTTCATATTTTGGCATTCTCACAATTAAAAATATCTACTTATATTCCTGACAGCATCTTCTTGAAATCAGAAAGAATTGATGACAATGAAGCTCAGACCTTTGTGATCTGATTCTATCCACAGTCGCAGGTGAATGCATTCATTATTATTACACAACATAATGCAGTGAATTTATTTAAAACATTTTTCTGGGTAATTGCCTATATCAAATTACTAGCCCTAAGGGTGGCTCTTATATTTATATTTCAGGATACGGATTCAACCCATCTTATGGGTTATTTTAATATTAAATTCTTGAATTTATTAGAAAAAAAACAAGATTAAGGTATTTTATGATTTAACGATTCAATATAATTAATAATCATAAAAATATCGGTTTAAGTTGTATTTCTCACCATCAAAAAAAAAATTAATCTTATTAAAAAAGAACGCTTAAAGGAATTCATTATGTTTTCTTTTTCTTACTTTTCTTCCATCTTAAAGAAGTTTAAAGATGAAGCATAAAATTCATTTCCTAGAATCATGTGATCAAACCTGGGCAGATTGTAAGGGTCACGTTTTACAATTTGTGGTGTTTTCTGATAATTTAAATTTTATTAATTTTTACTGCAGCGCTCTTTTTGTCATAAATATTATAAAAATAGAATCATAATGT
Organism: Anacardium occidentale; assembly: GCA_026122585.1. Taxonomy (NCBI): domain Eukaryota; kingdom Viridiplantae; phylum Streptophyta; class Magnoliopsida; order Sapindales; family Anacardiaceae; genus Anacardium; species Anacardium occidentale. The sequence continues at coordinate 15,635 of JAJEJH010001228.1, read as the reverse complement.
GTACTATTATTATTCATATTAGCCGCAGTTAAATTTCCCATTTTTATTTTTAATACATTAAATTCATTTTTTTGGGGATAATTCGCAAAAAAAAAAAAAAAAAAACTTGGAAATTAAAAAAACAAAAACGTAGCCAAATTTTTATCAAATTATTCCCGCCTTATTTTTTTACCTTAAAAGACAGGCGGGCTTTTCCAATTTAAATCCCACAGACCAAACACGACTCATTTTAATCATAACATCAACCCGCTAAATTACAAAATTTTATAATGACGTCAAAACCATTCACAAAAAGTCTAGAGTGACAGCTTATGAGAGCGACAGCCAAGCCAATTGACTGGAGTCTTTATTGACCGTCTGATCAATTTCAGATCTCGCGGTCTCTGTTCAACGAATTCTACGTCACCGACGAAAATAGGGACGGCTAGCTGGCAGTCGACTTTATATGGGACCTCCGTAGACTACTCATAATTGTTTTTCTTGTCCACGCGTTTACGTGTACGTAATCTTATTGACACGTGGAGGTTTATCGTGAAATGTAGATAAATTTCGTTAATCTGTCGTGATTAACCATTAATCATCACCATTAGCCCTATATTAAAATATTTATCGTGTTTAAAATAAAAATATTTAATTTATAAAAAAAATAATTATGGCCGTGGTAATTAAGCTCAATGGTAAATTATGACAACTTAAAAATGAGTTAAAAAAGGAGAAAGTGGAAGGACACTTGATGATTTTTTGAATGCAGAAGATATAATAATTTGGTTTCAATTTACTTAATTATTAGTAATCAAAAATTGCAAGACTACCCAAATTTTACCAGAAATTTTTGTAGGATTCCATTGAGTACTTGCTTTTCCTTGAAGTGGAAACTACCCCAAACTCCTCGGTTCCCTTATGTGATTATGGGACAATTGGACCATTTTGTAGGGTTGAGTTCAACAAAAGATTTCTCAACAAGCCAATCCCCACTTCCCCCGCACCTTCATTTGTGGGTATTTGGAATTTATTTTTATTTGATCATATTTAAATTCAATTCGATTAGATCAAAATGATTGAGAATTTGAATAGACACTAAAAAGTAATCTAATTTAATTAAAATTTTTTTTTTGACTAAAAAATTACCTCCTAAATTAAGTATGTACGTATAAAGTACGTATAAAGGGTCTTCAAAACATGGCCGACACTCTTGAACTATAATCCTGTTATTGGTTTATTCTAAATAATCCTAATAAGCTTTCATATTTTCCATTCAATCTTATCCCTTATAACCATTTACTTGAAATTTTGTACCTACAAGACACAGACAAATCGTCGGTGGATTAAGGACAAGCCACCTACAATAATACAGCAATCCGAATCGATTGGGAAACTGATAGTATAAAAATTCAACGTTCCAATTGTCAACTTTAATGCCAAATTGACATCAATAGAAAGCGACCCTTCACCTTCTTTTACCCTCTTTCGTATTTTCAGTGAATTACTTGGTATCATAAAGCTTTTTGTGTGTTAATTATAATTGTTAAATGATTATATTTTTACGGATGTTAAAGCAGGAGCTCAGCCCGCCACTCTCTGAGAGTGAGGATTCTCCAGGAGATATTTTCCCATTTATGAATACAGAGAGCAAGAAACATGAAGGGTCTCAATCTGGGATACGTCTGCTCCAAAATTAAAATAAAAACAAAACACAGCCCGCAGGAAAAAGAACCATCGACTGACCCACTTGTTCCATTTTTAGTTAGAGAGTCAAAAATCAGACTGTGCTCATGTGACACATTTCAATTCTCGGATATCCCTGAAACTCCTCCTGTTTATATTTTCCTTCACGTCCCTCGGCTTGTTATTAGGGTTCAGATTGTAACGTTTCTTGGTTGCAGGCTTCCCAATAATTTACGGTAAGTATTAACAAAACAAAACCCTTTGATTCACGTACAAATATATTATTGATACGACGTCGCAACCATCTTATTTATTGCAAATTATAATACGTTGTAACGTGTCAGTTCAATACAATCTGTTGTGGCAGATGGTAAAAGTTTTTATATTAAAATATATTTTTTTCTGTTGGGATATCAACGTTTGACCTAATTCAGATTAATTAGTCTAATTCTACAAGGATTAACTTCATACAGGCTAATTGTTTGATCTATTTAATTACATTTTTTTTTTGAAGTAATTTTAGTTAAGAAAGGCCAAAGTTTGGTTAGAATAAAATTAATAAATTTCATGGCATGCTGCCGCTGCCGACACTTGAAAGAATCCAAGACAAAGAATATACCTTATAAATTATTTATTATTTAGCTGTAATTCTAATATTAAATTTCAAGGGCTGAGGTATCAGTTTTGACCTATCGTATTGGCCAAAGGACATATTCCCACCCATAGTTTGAGGTGGAGACAAAGTCTCACTCTCAAGTTTCAAAAACGTGGTCTCTCACCCTTTGATCAAATTCAATATTAAATATAATTGTAAACAGTAATATTTTAGGGGTAATTTTGTCATTTTACGATTAAAATTTTATAAAATAATAAAATAAATTTTATATAAATCTAAAATTTTAAAAAATTTTAACAATTTTAAAAAAATTTAAAAATATATTAAAAAATTTTAAAAAAATATAAATTGGCCATCGCCACCGAAACTGGTGGCAGTGGCCGTTGATAACCGTACCAACTGGTCGTCTCCAACCATCGGTTTTAGGGAAGGCGACCAGATCTGTCCGTCTCCTATTTTGAAAAAATTATAAAATATGTTTGAATTTTGGTCTAGGGTAAGAGACCAAATTTTTGAAAACTTGGGAGTGGACTTTGTCTTGGCCTCAAACTATGGGTGGGAACAAGTCCTTTGGCCTATTGTATTATTAGGTACACATTTATAATTTAGGCCTTGTAACACATGAGAAGCCTATAAAAATTATTCATCAATATTATATTTTTATAATTTTGTGTTAACATATCGGCATAATTGTTTGCTTTAATAAACCCTGTATTGTTTTTCAGTGCATTATTAGATATATTTATTATACATAAATTAGGTAATAATTTAATCATGAATATTTACCTAATTTTTGCCAAACATAACATGACATTTAGATTTTAATTATTGAATGCTACAAATTAAATATTATCCACCTCCACCACCTTAAAAAATTACCCTTTTCTTCTCTTCCAAGTTACATTCCCAGAAACCTAATCTTTTGAAACCTTTATTATCAATCCATTTTTATCTAACTTTTATGTTGCCTTGCTCAATAAGATACCTATATATTTTTTTTAATAACTATAACAAGACACATATATTTTAGGACCTTTAAGTTTATTTCGATGTTACATTTTTACATGCTATTAAAAAAATGATTGAAAAAAGAATTTTACTTGTGTATTAATCGCACATGTAATAATTGATAGTGGCCCCCAGTTAGTAAGGGTAATTTGGTCAAAACACATAAGTGGAGAGAACTGAGTTTCATCATCTCTTGAGAGCCAACCAATTCAAAATTTTCGCGAGATTTTGCAGATTTCTCGGACGCTCTTGAGTCTTCTCTTATCCCCGACGTCTTACTCGCACGTGATCTTAGGCTTCTTCTGTCCTTTTTTGCACTCACAGTAAAACCGTGAAACATAGAACACACAAACAACGTTGGGATAATAATTATAACATATACTAATTTTTAACCACCTAACAAAACTTTTCTAATTTTTCTAGGTTGAATGAACCTAGGGTTTTTTTTTTTTTTTTTTTGTTTTCATGCATACCATGTGGATCCGTCGGATTCATGATTTTGTAAGTAGATCATGGGTAACAGTCAATCACGTGTGTAACGTGTACCATACATAATTTACAAAAATATCCTTGATATACAAAATTAGCGACTTATAAGTGATGCATAGTTACTTATCACTTATGGCGTGAGAAGCGATTGTTCTTTCAAATTTTGACAAAAAGTGACAAAATTTTCAACAAGTTTTGATGATTTACTAGGCGAAAAAAATAAGACCAAAAATTAGTAAATTTATTCTAAACATCGTAAAGTAAAGATTTAAATAATTTTTTTTGTTGATTTAGGGTTGTTAGAAAATTCTTTTTTTTTTTTTTTTGCTTATAAATGTAATTTTTTAATGATTTTAGATGCAATTTGTTATTGCACAAGTGTTAAAGTGGATAAAGAAATGTTATGATTGAATTTGTAAGGTAGACCACCTAGGGACGATGGTCACCCTTTAGGATCCACTCCACTTGCCCAGGTAAGAAATGTTGATTTATGAAAGCTATCTTAGTTACATATAGTCAATTTAGTTTACTTAATTTGTTGTTCAATGTCTTTTAGGGTATGATAAGTCCTAAAGGTCATCTTTGTGATGGTGACAAGAATACCAAAGCTATATCCACTAGCGAGGTAAGTTATTATACTAATGAAATTGTTTACATATATTTGTTTCTTTAATTATTTAATTGTTCATTATGTTATAAGTGTCTTAGACTGATAAGGTGCTTCCCCGTGGATTATTTACTCACGAGGCCACTTTGTTAGGGAGTTCAATCGAGTAGGTAAGCAAACATGATGTTGTAGTAGAATTTATGTTTAATATATATTGTTTAATATATATTGTTAATCTTTGTATACTATTATCAATAGCCCACTTTTAGAGACATTTTCACTAGAGGAGTTAGTTACACCCCACCCTATTGATGTGTCAATATGTTTATGAACCCTCGAATATAGAACCCGCCGTCACGCGTACTCTTGCTGCTGAATAATATCTTTTTTTTTATTAATAATCTGATAATTTGGTATACGCGACGGGAATCCTATGAAAAGAAACTAATGTTGCTACTGTACAATGCATAAGCGGAAGCTGAAATGAATAATACAATAGGCCCAAAATGGCGTTTTCATTTATACATACTGTTTCTGCACACTAATCTTACATCTGAGTAATTACAAAGATTTACAATATACGACCTATCAAGTCCAAAACTAAAAATATATACTGAAAACTGGTGTGGGGCCCTCTCCTGTCAGCCTCGGTCCACCCACTCCTCGCCAGCAGCACACTAACCTAAAAAGGAAGGAAGGAAGAATGAAAGGGATGAGTGATAAAGATTACCCAATAAGCGATCCTTACTTCCCTCAACCCAAGCAAGCAAACATAAACATACATACCTGGCCTTGGCCTTAATCATTCATCTAATCGCTTGTTGGCGCTGGATATCGCTTATTCTGTTATCTGATTACTTTATTCATTCATGTCATGATTTAAATGTCATGTCATGCTAACTGAAAACTGGATATGCATGCATCTGAATATCTATATGTACCCGAAGATACCTACTGTGCTGATCAGGCTGATGAACATAGGGATTCGACATCTTGGCCATGTGGGCTGAACAGTCTAGCAATAAACTAGAAAACTGAAAATATAATGTTGGATGATCTGACTGGTGTCAGAAGGCTGAAATCCCACAGATGTTCCCTCGAATTCACCTAAAACTCTAATCTGGATGTTAAGTTCTGAATGCTGAATACTACTAAATTTGAATCCTTTGATTCTCTCTCATGCTACATGTTATGCTATGAAATGCTCATGCAACATTTATTATCTGATTTCACTATTATTTGAAGTTGATTAGCTTTTAATTTAGTTTCCCATGCCTTAATTAACCATTTTTTGTAAATTCTAGAAAAGTATGCTGGCGCACGGGCGTGTGAGCAAAGCACATGGGCATGCTGGAGACACACACGGGCGTGCATGGCAAAGGCACATGGGCGTGTGCCCAGACACATGGGGTTCTGCACTGGTCGTGCAACCGGTCATGCTCACCTCTGAAAATTCTACGTAAAACTCTAAAATAACTGGCACTCGACCGTGTGCCTCAGGACACACGGGCGTGTCTTTTGTAAACAGGTCGTGCACACTTTACGCACACGGGCGTGTCCTTGCAGAAACAAAGGCACGCGAGCGTGCTCATGTGGGCACACGAGTGTGTGTCTTGCTCTACACCGACGACAAAAGCTTGGAATTTGCAGGAACCTTACCAAATCACAATCAAATTCAAATTAACTGGTATCACTCACTTTAGGCACTTCAATAAACATATATCAAGCATCAATTTCATCATTCATCAATTATAACTCATTCCACCATGGAAATATCTCATTTCTCTCACATAAACACACACAACCAAAGCAAGCATGGTTCCTGGGTGAGAATCCTCATCTCATGCATGATTTCATCACATATCAACATACAAACATCTCATAACATGCTGGAAATGTAAACAAACATTTCCAAGCATAAAAAATCACCAAATGCAAGCTGGGAAACACAAGGAAGAAGTAAGGAAACACTTACCTCTTGCCATGGCTTCTGAAAATCTTAATCAAGCTAATCTCTTTCTTCTCTAGCTAGATTGGGAGCTGCTAGACGCTAGAGATCTGGTCTAGGGCTGGAAATAGCTAAAACACAAGAGAAACTTGGCTGAAATAGGATAAAAGCTAGGTGAGAAGCAATAAATCTCCCGTCTCTCTCTATTCTACCCACCTGCACAGGCGTGTAGGGCATAGTGCACGGAGTGCACATGAGAAAATGAATGAAATTTATTTCCCGTGCTACGTATGATTGAAACCTCTCAAAGGGAATCATACAAACGTCACACAGACTCTAGAAACTTACTATCTCACCCTTAAACTCTTCTAAACTCTCAATCTATTTCTAAATCTCACATCTAACCTCAAAACTCTACCCCTAAAGGCTTTTCTAATCCTGGGATGCTACATCGAATGTAGTGTAGCCTTTGAGTTGATATATAGTTAATTAATATTCTTGTATTGTTATAATGAGAACTTGATCGTCAAATGCAAGACATTACATAGACAAATGAAGGTCTTCTTGTTTGAGGGACATGTTGCATTATCATTGTCTTATACGGGTGTGGTTGACCTCATTTCACATCAGGATACGCTAGTCACTCCTTCGGCCCATTTCGGTTCTTTATGTAATAAAAAAAATGTCTATAAATGTTATCCCTTCAAATGTAGCATCAATACACAACATTGATTGAATAATACATTGAAATACCTTGATAATGCTTTGTAAGGCCATGAAAAATTATCTAAATTTGTTTTTTCTCGTTAGTCCCTAAATGTGTGATCGAGTCTAGGTTATGAAGAACATGGTTATGGCAATAATCTATAAAAAAAAAAAAAAAAAAACATGAACAACTCTTTTAATAAGCTATATAATGATTAAAGGGCCCAATTTTTAACACGTTATGTATGTACATGTAGTGACCCCTGCCACAGGTCATTATATACTACTATTTATAATACTTATTATACTAATAATATACATGTAATGGGAATCTTTATATTAAAAGCTATTGCTGAATTTAAAACTTTTATGCGGAAGCTATGAATATAAAATACTATTAATAATAATAATGAAATACTGTTTATGCCTTGAAAATTCCTAGGTTTCTAATTTATAAAACATGCTATTCAATAATGCATACTAATAGTATAATACGCACATATATGTAATCAAAACTATGCAAAACATGTGAGCAATGAATATACTATCTGCTATCAAATCATATCCCAAAGCTCATAGCCTTCTCGTCTGCAGCTCAGCTATAAGAATCATTGACCTGTAAAGAAGGACATAAGAAAGAATGGTGAGTGATAAAATCACTCAGTAAGTATTTTCTATCTCTAACACAAACAGATTTCAAGCTATGTCTTATTTCGTGACTTGTCACGTTATTTTCTGCTTTTATGTTTTCTTTATTATTTATTTTTGAGATGTTTCTATTTTTTGTAGTGTTTTTTTGTCTTTATCAGTTTTGTTTCTCATGAAATGTGATATATGACATGATATACATGCTCTAATGTCATATCAATGCTGAAAACTGTAAAGATTTACCCTTGGGCCTGTTTTCTAAAATTTCTTTTTGAAATAAAAGTTGTAATTCAAATATCTTGAATATATACATATAGTATATGCTAAAAATTGAATAAAAAAAATACTATATTTAAAAATAATTGTTGTGTTAACCAGATTGATAAATACAGAGATTTGACATTCTGACCATATGAGTTCAATCCTACTGAAATCTACTGATACATAATTAGCTCTTTCTCTAATGAGTTTAATCAAAGACTATGTCTTCTTTAACAGAGACTGGTTTCCCTTTCTAGCAAGTGTGTGAACTCACAGGTGCCCCATCGTATTCACCCCTGACTGATGTCCAAAATATTATATATTTATACTTTTAAAACATGTTATTAGATTCTTGGATCTATTTTTGAAAACTCTAGTATAACATGTCACGCTTTATCTTAATAATCATGCATGCTATGTTGTTTTATTTTGATATCATTAAGTTCTGTATGCTTAAAAGTAGCTTAGAGTGACTTAAGATTACTTTTAAGGATGTTTGATACTTTTCTTAAGGTACATGAACATGTGTTATTTGGCATAAGGGTGCATATGAGAAGACATACAGGATTATGCATCAATTATGCTCTCGATCTTGCTAACTTTTGGAATTAAATTATAAAACTTTGACTAACCACACGGGCATGTGGTATGAGACACATGGGTGTGCATCAAGGTTTACGGTCATGTCCTACATGTAGGACCCGCCGCCACGAGTACCCCTGCTACTAAAAGATACTGATCTTTTATTCAATAAACTGGAACTTGGGTACCCGAGACGGGAATCCTACGAAAAAGAAAATACTACTGCTGGTCTAATTTACACTGCAAGCGGAAGCTGAAACTAAATCTGAAATATACAATGAGCCCAATGGCTTTCATACATATGTGACTGCTCTGTACAACTGTTTTACATCTGAGTACATATACATTTACAAAACGTACAAGTACAAGACCTCACAGGTCCAACTGAAAATAAAATACAAACTGGAGAGTGTGTGTGGGGTCCTCCTCGCCAGCCTCAATCCACCCGCTCCTCGCCAGCAGCAAACTGACCTGAAAAGGAAGGAAGAAGGAAAGGGATGAGTGATAAAGATCACCCAGTAAGCATTCCTTACTTCCCTCAACCCACGCAAGCAGCAAACAAGGGCATGCATACCTGATCGGCCCTATTCATGCATCTAATCGCTTGCTGGCACTGAATCTGATTTATCTGATTACTGCTGTTATCTGATTATTCTGTTATCTGGTTACTGATTTCTGATTAATGCATGTCAATATGAATATATGAAATGACATGCTGAGCTGGAATCTGAAAATGACTGATGATGCATGTATCTGAGCATCTAACTGAATGTACCCGAAGATACCTGCTGTGCTGATCAGGCTGATGAACACAGAGATTCGGCATCCTGGCCAAGTGGGCTGAACATTCTAGCTACTGGCTAGAAAGCTGGAAACTGTACTGCTGCTGAGCTGACTGACTGGTGTCAGAAAGCTGGGTCCCACAGATGCCCCCTCGAGTTCACCCCAAAACTGAAACCCATAGATTGGGTTCTGACTGCTGAAAACTACTGAATTCGGATCCCTGGATCCTCATTCAGACTATATGCTATGCTCTGAATGCATATGTTTCTATTCTTAACTGAATTCTGAATTATCTGATGTCTGATTGCCTTTGGATGGATTACCAAACCTTTAATAAATCAATTTCTGAATTTCTGGGAGAAACTGGTTGACACACGGCCGTGCAAGGAAAGCACACGGTCGTGTAGCACACACACACGGCCGTGCAAGCAAAGGCACACGGGCGTGTGCCCCAGCACACGGGACCGTGTGCTGGTCGTGCGTCTGGGCGTGTGTGCTTCTGGAATTCTGGCCATTTCATGCAATAAATGGGACACACGGCCGTGTCCCTCAGGACACACGGTCGTGTCCCTACGTTTCTTGCCCATGTGCACTTCGTGCACACAGCCGTGTCCTTGCAGAAACAAGGGCACACGGGCGTGCTCTTGCGGGCACACGGTCGTGTGTCTTGTTCTGCTCAGACATGGCTCATCTGAAACGAGCTGGAAACCAACCCAAACCTCATCCCAACTGAAATTAACTGGAAACATGCATAAATGGCACTTCTAATAACACATATCAATCATCAATTTCAACATCCATCCACTGCTACTGATTCCACCATTAACACCTCAAGTTTTCTCACACTACACACACACAGCAAAGCATGCATGGTTCTGGGTGGAAAATAAGCATGGCAATCAACATATAATCATCATCTCATCATCATACATACATACAAGCATAGCATCTCAAGCTAGGAATGGAAACTCGCATTTCCATCCACATCAAACAAGCTGGAAAACTGAAGGAGAGAGTAAGAAACACTTACCTCTCGACATGGCTGCTGGAAGCTTAAACTCAAGCTATTCTCTCTGATCTCTGACTGGATTAGGAGCTGCTGGAAGCTGGACTTCTCTCCTAGGGCTGGAAGCTGCTGAAAAGGAGAAGAAAGCTGGCTGAAATGGGTGAGAAAATGAAAATCTCCCGTCTCTCTCTTTCTTTAATCCCACCTGCACGGGCGTGCAGGCTTGGCGCACGGGAGTGCGCCTGGGAAAATGGATGAAATCCATTTCCCGCGCTTCGCATGATTAAAACCTCCCTAAAGGCATCATACGAAGGCCACACTGCTCTGGAAAGTTACTAACTCACCCCTGAATTCTGCTAAACTCCCAATCTATCTCTGAATTCTATTTCTAACCCCAAAACTCTACCCCTAAGGGCTTTTCTAACCTGGGATGCTACACTACACTAACACGAGCATGTAGCTACACTTGCAACACTCTTGTGTCTTGCTTACACAGACGTGTAAAATTAGGATTGGGCACACAATCATGTACTTGGTCCTACGGGCATGTGTCTAGGCCTTTTAGGTGTATATGACTACCATGCAAGGTCGTGATAATGTAGAAATGAGGCCACATAGACGTGCACCTATGGGTACACAATAGTGTATTCAATTCAACTTTTGAAAATACTCGTCTATAAACCCATAAATCCTAATCATTTCATATCTAAACATTTCCCAACTCAAAATCTATTATCAAGGGCAAGCATCAACATATACATTAAAATCTCATTTCAATCACGTCACATCTCACAAATAAAACATGAAACACATGTATACAACCATATACACATATTATCATAAAATCAACCACTCAATCAGTTTCTAAATCATCATTCATATGTTTTCACAAGTCAAGTAAGCAATACACATCATTAAAACTCAGCTAAAAGAAGAAACAAGTTATGAAACAAGGTGAAAGAGGTAAAGGAACACTTACCTCTAACCATAGCTATTCAATCTCTCTTTAGGGGTTTTTAGATCTTTGATCTATTGATTAACTGCTAGTTGATCTCTCTTTATTACTCTAGGGTTCACTAGGAAATGAAAAAGAAGAAGATGATGATGATAAAACCTAGAAACTGTGTGAAAGCTAAGAAATAAAATGTATATATGGCTAAAACACATGACACACAGTTGTGTGTCCCGTGGAAATTTCAAATTTTCTTGTTTTTTGTACTATACATGAAATATTCTCCTAAGAATACCCATTTACAAGCCATATATAACTTTTAAATAACTATTTTGCTTCTGATTTCTAATACAAAATCTCACTTTTACCTTGATTTCAAGCCTAAAAAGACAATTTTACCCTTGGGCTATTACAATGCGTATGAGATGTCAAATTTATATCTTTGCATTCTATCTATAATAATTTCCTTGGGTCGGTATATAACAATAACCATTACAAATTTGGACCTTAAATTTTAACCTAAAGTTTGGGCACTAGCTTCCCTATGATATGACATCAATTGATCTCTTAAAGATGTGTGTGTAGAGATATAATGGCTCCAAAAAGAAATGAGCTTAGACGCACCAATCACAATTTTTATTTACATAAACAATCTCTTACTTATCTCTTAACAACCAAGTCACTTTGAAATAATAACTATTATTAAAGGCATATTGATGAAGAACATGTATCACACTAAATTTATTATCAAATATGTCTTTCACCTTGGATCTATCTCTCAAGGGTCTCATGATAGTAGATGGGAAAAACTAGTCAGGTTATGGAGGTAACCAATAAAATAACCCACTAAAAACATTGTGCACTTTTGTCTCTTAAAAACCACCTATATATTCAAGTTTAAGACTGAGATTTATGTCTTAGTTAAATGTAAAACCCCCTACATCATCGTCAATGAAAAAATTATCTTCATAATCATAATCATCATCATAATCAACGCAATGTTAGGATAATAATCTGCTTAGGGAATCAACAGTAAGTCATCGATTTTATCACTACCACTTGTTGATTCATTTACAACTTTAATAGTATCTAAAAGGTGTAGCATCCCAGGTTTTTAGAAAGCCCTTAGGGGTAGAGTTTCGGGGTTAGAAATAGAATTCAGAGATAGATTGGGGGTCTAGAAGAGTTCAGGGGTGAGATAGTAGTTTTCCAGAGCTGTGTGGCCTTCGTATGATGCCTTTAGGGAGGTTTCAATCATGCGAAGCGCGGGAAATGAGTTTCTTCATTTTCCCTTGGTGCACTCCCGTGCACTTTTCCCTGCACGCCCGTGCAGGTGGGTAGAAAAGAGAGAGAGACGAGAGTTATTTCATTTCTCATCCTGTTTCAGCTTCTCTCTTCTTGTTTCAGCAGCTCTCAGCCCTAGGCGAGAAATCCAGTTCCCAGCAGCTCCCAATCCAGCTAGAGATCAGAGAGATTAGTTTGGATTAGAATTCCAGCAGCCATGTCAAGAGGTAAGTGTTTCCTACCTCTTCAGTGTTTTCCCAGCTTGTTGGATGATTGCTTGATGATGCCTGGAAATGTATGCTTGTGTTTTCAGCTGGTTTGATGGATGTTATATGCTGAATATGATGCCAAATATGATTATTTCCCATCCAGTAACATGCATGCTTTGTTTGTGTGTGTATGTTGTGAGAGAAAGCTTGAATTGCCATGGTGAAATTCGTAGTGTGGGATGGATGTTGAAATTGATGATGTATATACGTATATTGAAGTGCCTTGGATGTGTGTATTTGATTAATTGCAGTTTGGTTGAGTTTTGGCATGGTTTCCAGCTGATTCAGACGAGCCATGTCTGAGCAAAACAAGGAGCACGGTCGTGTGCCCGCGAGAGCACGCCCGTGTGCCCTTGTCTTTGCGAAGGCACGGCCGTGTGCTCTGAGAGCACACGGTCTGGAAAGCGAAGGACACGACCGTGTGTCCTGAGGGACACGGTCGTGTGTCCTCCTTTTGCGTGTAATAGCCAGATAATTCCAGAAGAGAGCACGGCCAGGCGCACGATCGACGCACGGTCCCATGTGCCTGGGCACACGCCCGTGTGCCCGTGTCTAGCACGGCCGTGTGTGTCTCTTGCACGCCCGTACGTTTGCTTTGCACGCCCGTGCTCCAGCATTAATTTCCCAGAAGAGGCAGAAATGACTTATTAAAGGTTTGGTAACCCATCCAAAGGCTTTGAATCATCAGATAATCCAGATAACAGATGATAAATGTAGCATATGCATTCATAGCACAGCATATCATCTGAAAGAGGATCCAGGGATCCGAATTCAGTAGTTCCAGCATCTAGAACCCAATGTATGGGTTTCAGTTTAGGGTGAACTCGAGGGGGGCATCTGTGGGACCCAGCTTTCTGACACCAGTCAGTTAGCTCAGCAGCAGATCAGTTTCAGTTTCAGCAGATTCTAGCCAGTAGCTAGAATATTCAGCCCACTTGGCCAGGATGCCGAATCCCTGCGTTCCACCCAGTCTGATCAGTACAGCAGGTACCTTTGGGTACAGATAGATATTCGCATGCATGCACATTCAGATTTCAGCTATCATGTCATGACATTCATTTCAGAAAATGATTAATAATGAGAAACAGTAAACCAGTGATCAGATTCAGCACCCGCAAGCGCGTAGATGTATGATAGGGCCGAGATTAGTTTTATGTGCCCTTGTTTGTGCTTGCTTGGGTTGAGGGAAGTAGGAAATGCTTACTGGGTGATTTTCATCACTCATCCTTTTCCTCTTCCTTTCTTTGCAGGTCAGTTTGCTGCTGGCGAGGAGCGGGTGGACTGAGGCCGCGAGAGAGGACCCACACACCCCCTTATAGCATGTATATGTATTTTCTTTCAGTTTGGACCTGTGAGGTCTTGTATGTATTTTTGTACATTCTCAAAGATAAAGAATGATGTACAGAACAGTATATAGCTATATGAATGGCCAGTTGGGCTCATTGTATGTTTCAGATTAGTTTCAGCTTCCGCTTGCAGTGTATAGCAGCAGGTTCTTTTCTTTTCCGTAGGATTCCCGTCTCGGGTACCCGATTCCCAGTTTATTAATAAAAGAACAGTGTTTTCTTCTGTAGCAGGGGTACTCGGGGCGGCGGGTCCTACAAGTTGGTATCAGAGCGTTTCTCTGTGCCATTTTAGTAGATATTTGAGTTGTATGTGTGTGTGGTGCCTGTTTTCTCTCCTCGCAGCCATCGTCCAGACCCTTCTCACAGCACAGTCAGGTATTTCGTTTCAGATTTGTTTTGTTTATGTTTCTAACCCCTGTTTGCTTGTGGTGCTATAGATAGAGAAGAGCCTTATGTCCCTAGATATGTAGGCGAGGCCAGTGGTAGTAGCCCTCCTGTCCAACCCATTAGTGTGAGTGGTAGGAGGAGATCTCAGGGTGCTTCCCCTGTGGTTGTCAGACCAGATCAGTTCAGAGAAATGATTGGGGAAATGATTAAAGAAGGTTTACAGCAGGCTGGTGTGGGGAAGGTACAAGAACCAGCAAGAGTTAATCCCCCTCAGTATTCAGCTTATCAGTCTTCAAGAAGAAGACAAGTACAGCCACAGTTTCAGCCACAGTTTCAGTCTCAGTCTCAGTTTCAGCCTCAGCCAGAGTATCAGCAGCAGTATTACCCTCAGCCTCAGCCTCAGTATTACTCAGTGCCGCAGGTAGCCAGAGAGGGTTATCCGTTTCAGTCTCAGCCTGCTAGAGAAGGGTATCAGCATCCAGCAGAGTACAGAGAGCACAGAGAGCACAGTCAGGCTACGAGTACAGAGACAGCTGGTACAAGCTCATCAGGTAGACTTCATCCAATCTATCATCTGCCAGGACCGTATCAGCCAGTAAAGTTCAGTGGGTCCAGAGATCCTTCAGTGGCAGAAGAGTGGATAGAGTCAGTGGAGAGCATTATGAGCCTCTTCACGTTGTCAGAGAGAGAGAAAGTCCGATTTGCGACATTCCATCTGCGGGGTGACGCAAAGGTTTGGTGGGGCCTAGCTAGGGCTACCATCCCTGAGCAGTATATGACCTGGTCAGAGTTCAGACGGCTATTTGATGCCGAGTACCGGGGTTCAGAGCTAATGTATGCGAAGGACCAAGAGTTTATTGATTTGGTTCAGGGGCCTAGCTCTGTAAAGGAGTACGCCACTAGGTTTAATGCCTTGGCGAGGTTTGTCCCCGGGTTGGCAGGGACTGAGTTGGGTCGAGTGCAGAAATTTATTCATGGTCTGCATCCTGCGATTTCCAGAGATGTCCTGACTGGACCGTATCCTCCCCAACAGTTCAGTGATGCATTGGGGAGAGCCCTCAGATCCGAGGCCAGTCTTC
>JAJEJH010001227.1:16732-37277 GCA_026122585.1 Anacardium occidentale | reverse complement strand
TATGAAAAACAAAATTGAAACAAACATAAGGTGTATTTCAGAAAACATACTTGTGATATGCCTTTAAAATTTCTGCTTCTAATATCTTTGTATTTCGCTTACTTAATAGTTTATGGACTCCCAACATAAGCAGTATCCATATAGAGTAGCTTGAATGAGATTCGTATATTTTCGGATATTAGTTTAAAGTATATATACAATTATATATTTATTTGGACAAGGCGTATGAATGACAAGTGTTTATAAGTGTACTAGGTACTCTCTGCTAATATAGAAAGGTTATACAAATGAACATTTGACAAATGAGTCGTAGTCTTATTTGTAAGAATAGGCACACAATTGTGTCAATGACATTTTTAACAATGTGGCCTTTTTAGACACTTATATATTCAAGTTACATGGTCGTACGTAGCATTTGGACTCTTCATACTACTCTTGCATCACTTAACATATGATGCAATAAGACACAGTGTTCAAGGCCCCAACACCCATGTATTAACTATTACAAGCAAGGTCGTGCACGATGCTATATGACCGTGTGTTAATAATACTTAGTTTAACCAAGTCAAACAAATATTTTATCCAAATACCAGATTCTATTAACTATCTAAATGCATGACTGTACGTGTATGACATGCATAGTCATGTGTCAAGGCAAATCTAAAACATGACTTTTAAATGTGATTTAAATCGAATCGATAAGTCATACATAATAACACCCAAATACACATACGAGGACAACAATCCTCTATCTCTTGAGCTATCATTTCATTTATGCGTATAACTTACAAGCTCCCCTACTAACTCAATAATATCCAAATTTGAGACAAATCTAAACATTGATCAAGAGTGGCTTCTAGCAAAGCATCATGACCATTGAAATAACTGAGTGTCAACAAATATCTCTTAAGCTCAATCAACTTAATAGTTGACATATAATACAATTTATTTGTCATTGTGTCTCACAAGGCTGAGATATAGATATATGTTTATCTCAAAAAACCCTTGCATGCACATATGTCCAAATTGAAGATATTCGATAGGACACCTACTAATCCAACTATGACTATAAACTTAGTAATTCTAGACATACTTAATAGAGACACATTTCTCATATTTGGAATTAATAAATATTATACCGATATATTATAGTCTTCATATTGATCATAATGTGACCAATCGTTCACCTTTGTAACATCTCATTTACAATGGTGCATTTGATGATATCAAACAGCATCACTTCTAGTAAAAGACGATGTAATAGATCTCATGTCAAAAGATCACACGTATAAACTACCACTATCTTTCGATGAAATTGTACATATTATGATAATTCTTTCACTATCACTAGTGCCCTATGGTTCTTATGGTGATTTCAAGATTATGAATTTATTTTAATATAGCCACCAATGTGTGCATATAGAAAGCACAATCAATTATCTGATTTTATCATTATGGTTTTATTACACTAATGGCACATCATATATTATTTATTTAAATGCATCGGCATCAAGATGATCGAAATACCTCATATTAATAATTATAATGTATTTATAAATTACATTAAAGTCCAAGTAAATACAAAATTACACGACAAATACAAAACTATAAGGCACTAACTCTAACAATCTCTCACTTATACTATAGTTAATCAAACATATACCTAATACCATAGAAGACTATATGTCTATCATGCTTCCATTGCAACAGTAACTTAGTTAATAGGTCAATCAAGTTATTATTTGTATCAACTCTCTCGATTTGCAAGTCTTCTCATTGTATTATCACATGTATCAAATAGAATCGTATGAGAATGTGTTTGGATTTTTTATGAAATCTTGGTTCCTTAGCCTAAAAAATGACCCCATTGTTGTTACAATAAAGGCT
The DNA here is from genome assembly GCA_026122585.1 of Anacardium occidentale. NCBI lineage: Eukaryota > Viridiplantae > Streptophyta > Magnoliopsida > Sapindales > Anacardiaceae > Anacardium > Anacardium occidentale. The sequence continues at coordinate 35,390 of JAJEJH010001227.1, read as the reverse complement.
TATGACATCAACAGCATTGGGTAACACTCCAAATTCAGATATGAACTTGCTAATTCAAACAACCTCTTTGGTTATCTCAACCAATGCAATGTATTTAGACTTTGCTATAAAATAAGCAATAGTGTTATTCTTTTACTACTATTTATTAGATTTCAAACATCTTGTATTTTAAGCAACAAAATTTTTAGTGTAACTGATGAACCTACTCAAGATGCAACAAGTTACAAGTATGTTGTTAGAGTTCTTTAATATTATACTCTAATCCATCCTAAAATTGCCTATTCAATAAATTAGCTATGCCAACATCTCTATTCTTATATTGTTATTCATTAGAAATCCATAAAGCGTGTTTTACGTTATCTTAAAAGAGCAATTTATCATGATTTATACTTCACAAAAGGTTCACTTAGCCTTTATGCTTATTGTGATTCAACTATGCAAGACATCCTATCAATAAACGGTCCCCTACTAGGTATGAAATTTTCCTAGGTCTATGACTAGTCTCTTGTTGTGCAAAAAAATATAATATTGTTTCTCAATCAAGCACAGAGGCTGAATATCGAGCATTAGCTATTGTTGTTGCTGAATTGTAATGGATTTGAATGTTGCTTAAGGACTTACATATACCTCTCTTTTTTTCCTTTTATAGTTTGGTGTGATAATCAAAATGCAATTGCACTAGCTACCAATCGAAGTTGCATTTTGATTAATGGAGATGCACTAGCATTAGCTTTCATTTTATTCACACCAAATTCACCAAACATATCAAAGTTGACTTTCATTTTATTCATGAGAAGGTGATTAATGGAGATGTTGAAATTCACTATATCCCTACCTTGGACCAAGTTACAGATATTTTTACCAAAGATTTGACACTCTCTCGATTGAAAAACAAACTTATGGTTTGTGACCTCTTTATTCATTTGCAAGGGGTTGCAAGGCAATCAATATTAGATGAAACTGTCATAGCTCACAATGAAATGTTTTATGTTCAATAGTCATACAAAGATTTGGCTGTGTATACTGTGAATTTATCTTAACGCTTTATGTATTTAGGAAAGCTTGCCTTTGTATATCCTTCCATTTTTTTATATTTGTCCATATAATAAAAAGTAGGCTGAAGGACATCTTTCCACTCGAGGCTTTTTGTAAAGACAAAATATCACCACCTAACTTTTAAAAACTCAAACACACATTTTGGAAGTCAATTTTGAGTTTAATAGTCAATGGTTAAATATTAATGACTAGAAGCATATTTTTGTCTTTTTGTTAAAAATTTTAAAAATAATAAAATACATTTCATAAAAATAATATGATATTAAAATAAATTATAAAAGTTTAAAAAATGTAAAAAATTTAAACTAAAAAAATAAAAAAGTAGTCATCACTACCTACAATGGTGATAGCCGATGATCAAACCAGGAGGTCAAATATAACCTCCTGGTTCACATGCTGGTCAAATCTAATTGTCTAACCTTACTAACCATTTTCAACTATAGTTAATGATGGAGGTGACTAGATCTATCCGTCATGTGAACCAAAATGTCATATTCAACCTCTTGGTTTGATTATCGATGGTGGTGACTATTTTTTAATTGTTGTATATTTTTAAAAATATTAATATTTTTATATTTTTATTTAAATATTAAATTATATTTTTATTATATATATTTTATGAGGGTAATTTAGTTATTTTATTTAAAAATATTAAAAAAATTGATGAAAAATAGTCAATAAATGAATGTTTGAGTTTTAAAAAGTTAGAAGATGAACTTTCGTCCTTTCAAAAAAGCCTTGGTTTTTAAAAAAGCCAAAGGACATATGACCACCCAAGTTTTGTTGAAAATGCAAAATCTCATCCTCTAACTTTTAAAAACCCAAAAACCTACCATTGACCAAATTCAGTAATTCAGTTTAATAGTCAACGATTAAACATTAATGATCAAGAGGGTATTTTCATCTTTTTGATAAAAAATTTTAAAAATAATAAAATAAATTTATAAAAATATTAAATTATATTATAAAAAATTTTAAAAAAATTTAAAAATGTAAAAAAAAAAAAAAAAAACCATCGTCGTTAGTGGCAACAGGCACCTATGAAAGAACCAGGAGGCCAGAAACGACCTCCTAGTTCATGGGGCAGTCAAGTGAATGAGGCCAAATTGGTTTCCTTCATTTTTGACAAAGGTGACTAAATATGGTCACCTTCGCCATCAAACATGGTCGAGAACAGCTAAAAATAGTTGGCCTTGACCTTTCTTTTTTTAGGATTAAAAAACCTCTCTTTTTGAGGCTTTAGACCAATGTCGTGAGTCGATCTTATTCATTTATGTGATAACATATTATCATTAATGCTCAAATTAGTATTCATTGTAGATGTATATCAAGTGATTTACATAATATTCAAATTGATTTATATACAAACTATGCTCAACTTAACCAAATTTTGTTTACATATGATCAATTGTATCAACTAAATAAATAGATTTACAAATAAAAAAAAAAACTTAAATTTCAAATTTTAGCTATAACTACATTGTAAAATTGAGTATGAAAATACTTTAATGGAATGATAATTCTTAATTTATATTTTTATATTTAACAAGGAAAAAAAATTAAATTATTAAAACAAGTGAAAATATGAAAGCACTTGCTATTGATGATAGGGTATCTAGTGCCTTCTGTATAGGCCAGCAATTTTCTTAAAAGAATTAATTATTTAAAAATAATGAAAGACAAATAGAGAAACTTTGGGGATTTAATGAAAGGTGAAAAAGAAAGAGGTGAGAGAAGTAACTTTATATTGTTGTTTACTTTTTGACTACTTGCATTTCTTTAGACATATTGCCTAAACTTTATGGTAAAGTGAAGGTTAAATGACAATGGCACACCCAAGATTTAGTGAAATGATAAAATTCCCACTTTTAAATTTGAAAAGTTCAATTCCCGAAAGGGTAAAATGGTCATTTTAACACAAAGTAAAAATATAATTCAAAAAATTTTAAATGTATAATTTTCTCATATTCACAACATTTATACATCTTTTCTTCTGTCTTTTTTTTTTTTAATCATTTTTCCATGATTGTCTCTTTCGATTTTTTTTTCCCCGCTTATGTTTAATTTCTTTTCAATAAACTCAATATTTGGTGAAATGATAAAACTTTTGAATTATATTATGTGATAGGGCAAAAAGGTTATTTTAAAACAAATTAAAAAACAACAATTTAAAAGATATTTAAAATGTATAATTTTCTCTCTTATCCACAATATTTGCGCATTTATTCTTTTCTACTTTGCTATTTTCTCATAGTTGTTCCTTCTTATTCTTTTCCAACTTATTTTTTTAAATAAATATCATCTTCTTTCTTCCCCTCTTTATCCCACTCACATTCCCATTAGTTCATTCATTTCTTTTTAATAGATGTCCTCTTTTTGCTCCTACTCATCTTTCAATTCAAGTAAATATGAATTTAGGGTTATTAGGAGATTTTCTTAGAAAATGAATGAAAGATTGGTGGTGAAAATCATGGGAGGAGAATGATAGTCAATGGTGAAGATGATGGGAGGAGAATGATAGTTGGCGACGGTGCCACTGGTCAACATGAAGGGAGGAGGTAGAGAATGGGCAGCGGCTAGTGGTGATGAGAGGAGAAGAAACTAGGAAAAAATAAAGAAAAGCATTTTCAGAGAAAGAAAATTAATAATATGTAATTATTGGAGGATAACTTTGGTAAATTAAATAGTATTATTAAAGGATAAATTGTTCAATAAATTTCTAGTTTTGCTAAGGATATTGATATTTTTGTAATTTAATAAAATCAAAATTTGTATTAAATAGTGAGAACGTTTTCTTTGTTATATTAACAAATGATAAAATGACAATTCATACTGAAACCCAACGAAATTCACTAATTGAAGTGAATGAAGGGTAGAAATTTGCATTTTTCAAACACCAAGGATGCACATTTATTTCACTTGAGCTTAGGGGGGGACTTCAATTCCCCTAAGAAACTTCTGTGCAGCAAAACATGGGTAAATTTGATCCATGTAACCCGGGAATCTCAATTTCGTCCCTCTAATTTAGGATAGATACCTTGAAGGATATACATTTCACGCAATTTTCTATAATCCCCCAATTAATAGATGCAAATATTTTTCTGTAACAATTGTAGGTAGAGGTCTCAACATTTCAGGTTGGGTCAATGCCCGCAAACTAGTGGGTCTTCAAGTCGAGTCTATTAAAAATTGTTTAAGACCTAGGGCATAACCCAAACCCCTTACGTCATGCTCTCGTGGATTCTTCACGGACTTTTAACGGGTCGATTTGTTATCAATAATAAGTTAATCATGTACAATAACACTATAACGAGTTCAACTTGACAACAATTTATATTTTACATTAGACTTTTATGATGGATCTAGGTTTGGGTCTTGGTCTACTCAACTCCTTTGACGACTCTAATTATAGAATTAATGTTAATGTATTTACTTTTCTTCAAAATTGTTGTGTTAAATTTTATTTAGTCAATATTATTTAAAAGTATATATTTGGACTTATAAAATATTTATTCAAATAATATTATACCAATTTTTAGGCAAACAACAAAATAAAATAAAGAGTTGATTATTAATCCAGTGTGATACGATAATATAATAAAAATGATTTTGAGGTTTCAAAAATAATAAAAATTCTTTATCACTAAGTTTTAATTATCGAAGTAAATGATTAAAACTAATTTTATAATATTATTAATATACAACAAGGTAAACTTTATTGAATCACTAACGATTAAACGAAGATATTACCTTAAATTTATATTCAAATAAAATTATAAGCAAAACTTAATAAATTATTATAAATATATTAAAATAATACTCTTTTATTCTTTATATTTATAAATCATTGCATAATGATTTAATTGCCTATATTTGTAAACATATATATCTTAATATAAGATATTAAATAATTAGTTAATAATTTATCTTACATTCGATTATGTAATATTTATTATACAAAAAAAATATATATATATTATTAGCAAGATCAATGGTAATTTAATTAATCAAAACAATTATTAAGCTCTTGATTCTTCTTTTATAAAATTTGTTACAACTCATATGCAATTCTTAAAATCTTTCTCGTAAAGTGCAATACAAAAATGGAGTCAGATTGATTCTTAATATCCAATAAATCAATTGCTCCGACTCATTGTGGATTTCATTACCCTTTTTTCTAATATTCTCGAGAATATGAATCGTAAAATAAAATAAGTATATCAAGTTACAAGTGTACTATAATGAGAACTCTAATGAGTATCTCTCAGTTGTTTCAATGTCATTTTTTGATTCAATTCTTGTTCAGTCTCAATCTCATTCTCCACAATTCCTTTAAGAACTTTCTTCTTTTGTTTTTCTCAAAGCATACCTTTACGTTTACAAGAAGCTTTAACAATATTATATAAATGTCTAATAGTGTTAAAAAAAAAAAATGTTATACTAGCAGAATAAGCTCTAAAAATCTCTAAAAAGGTGTTGATTACCAAAACAACGAACATAATAAGCTCTAAAAAGTCTTTCTCAATATCAAGCTTTTTAGTCCATTAAATTCATCTCACATATTGTTACCTTCATTGTAACATTGGTCTTGCAAACTGAATGTTCTCGAGCCATAAGTAGGGAATAAAGAACCAATATCTTTCGTAAGTGATAATGCGCTTGTGTCATGAACATGCATTAAACCAAGAAAACATTCAATGATACATACGATTAAATTCATATAACATATAACTACTCTCATTTGCTCTTTGATTGATACATGCCAAAACCCGTCTAAGAGAATAAAAAATAATTCATCTCCAATATCTTTAATGATAACATTCGTTATCTCATTACATTCAAGATATCATTTTGAGCGGGTTATTTTTCAACCCAACATTTTTAAATTTTCTCATTATCTGAAGCAAAAAGTTTCCAAAACTTCAGAAAATTATCTTGATTTAATGATTTTTTTTTTGTTCCTACGAAAAATCAATCCCTATATCTTTTTTGGATTCAAAGTTGTATATCTCAAATTTATTTTTTTTGTAAGAATAGATTTCTTTTTTTTTTTTTAAAGAAAGAAGTTATTTTTAATTTATTAAGAATCCAATTCGTTTAAATGATTGAATGGTATTCATGGACTTAAAAGGCCCTTATGAGCTTAATAAAAATTTTTGACAAAAGTTAGAGCTAATAAGAAAGATGCATAACAAAAGTAAGGGCCCAAAAAATATTTTTCTCTAGAGTCCTAATTATCATATACAAATTTTAGGGGTTGAAAAAAAATTAACTTAAGAGGTCGAGTGACTCCTTAAATTAAATATTTGTCGAAATTTTTTTATAATTAAATTGATATTCATTATAAATAATGCATAATTTTTTGTTTAATTATGATGATAACATGTTCTATTTTGGGCAAACTATAAGGCACAAATAAGAGAAAAACCACATGAATTGTTCAAAGTGACAACCGAGACTTGGAGATCCAAACTCAAAAGGCAAATGAAAAAGAATTTGTAAAAATATTTATTTAAGTTTTTTTTTTAAAAAAAAAAAAAGGGAAAGGACCGACAGAAAAGGACGTCCCATCTGAAGAAGAGCTAAAGAGGGTTGGATCCGCAATCCATTTGTGTCTGCCTTTTTTTTTTTTTCCTCGTAATCGAGAACTTGCTTTTCAGCCAATCTTTAACTTTAATCTCCCACATAATCCACCCAATGGGGCCACACCTACCGTCTTTAGCGTGACCAAAGCCGCAACGGTGCTATAGGGTAACATAATTTATATAAATTAATTTGGAATTAAATCGCCAACTTTTAAGGTTTGATTGATTTAACAAAAAGGAGTTGGATCAGTTATTCAATTAAATGATATTTGAGCAACATTTCTTCTCTAGTTATTATCAATTTTATGTGTTTCCATCAATAACGAGATCAAAAATATTTTTGTTAAGGTGTCTAATAAAATATATATATATATATATATTTTTTAATTAAGTTTAAATATTTTGATAACAAATAAAATTTATGTTTATAAAATAAATTTCATTAAAAAATATAAACAATAATAATATTTATAATAATGAATAAATTCAAAATCATTTTAAGATAAACTTATAAGTTATTAATAAATTTTATAGTGGAAAAAATAATAATGTTTATAATAAACAGTTATTATATAGTGAAGCAAATAATAAATAATAAATATTATCTTGCTTTTATTTGATAAATTAGAAAAAATTAGTTTTATTAATATAATAAAAATGAAAATTCTAAATATTGAATAAATTAAAAAATAAAAATTAATTTGTATAAAAACTTATCTAGACTTTAATGTTAAAATATGACGAACGAAATTTGAGTCACTTATTATAAAAGGTAACGAACTTCAATTAAAATTCAAATTAAAAAAGATATTAAAAAAAAGTCTCAAATTCATTTTTTTTGGGCTACTAAAATTTCTTTTTTTTTTTTTAAGACATAAAATTAAGATTTTAACTTTAATTTTATAAAAAACATTATTAACTCAAACACTTTTCAAAAAAACATTATTGATTTAAAAATTACAAAATTTATCCAATAAAATAGAATTAAAAAATTATTAAAAAAAAAACTGGGGGCTTTGGCCCCTACACGGGGACATCCTAGATCACCATTAGTTAAGGAAAATCTGCATGAAAATGATTTTTCTTCGATAACACATTTGAGATCTACAAAGAGAAAAAAATGAATTTTGTTACAACTCTTTATTAGGAGTCTTGTCTAAAATCAAGTATTTTTTATAATTTTATCCCGACTCTATCAAAAAATATTCTCTCGATATAATTTTTATAATCGTAGAAGAGACTTCTAAATAAAAAACTAAATCACGTTAAAAATTATTTCTCAACTATATTAATACATATATGGCAGCTATATTAATGATCCGATATAAGATTTTGATATCCATTATAACGATTAAGTATATATATGTAGAAAAAGTTACATACAATAATTTTTTAAAGTGGTTTATTTTATAATTTGAAAACTTATGATTATAATAATATATTAACAGTTTTAAAAAATTATTTTAACTGAATGAATACAAATATTACAAAAGAATTAAAAAGGGCTAGAAAGTGGAAGGATACCTCTAATAAGATTATTGGATCTAAGACCTTTTTATCAAATTTTGATGACATGAGATTAATCTTAGATGCCTGAGAGGAAACTTATATTTACATGTGTTATGTGAGTTAACTCTTGTTCAAACACAACTCAAATTAAATCAAATCCTATCATTTACCCTTACATGTTGGTAAAAATAACAAATATAAGAATCCTTTAAATGCGATGATTCAATGAAGAGTTACTATTAGCACCTCAAGGGGAATCATCTCATTTCCATGGTTCCCGTCTTAGGGGAATGAAGCACTCAATTAAGAAGATGAAGACTAATTAACGCCTATTCCATGTGGACTCTTGTAGGACCCGCCGCCCCTAGTACCCCTGCTGCTGAAGAAATACTGTTCTTTTATTTATTAAACTGGAAACCGGATACCCGAGACGAGAATCCTACGAAAAGAAACTCCTGCTGAACTAAATTACATTGTAAGCGGAAGCTGAACTGAAAATAAAATATACAATGAGCCCAAACTGGCTTTATATAAATATCTAACTGTTCTGTACAACATTCTTTACATTTGCATTTCTGTACAAGACCTCACAGGTCCAAAACTGAAATAAAGTACATATACATGCTGAAAGAGTGTGTGTGGGTCCTCTCTCTCCAGCCTCAGTCCACCCGCTCCTCGCCAGCAGCACACTAACTTGAAAAAGGGAGGAAGAAGGAAAAGGATGAGTGATAAAGATCACCCAGTAAGCATTCCTTACTTCCCTCAACCCAAGCAAGCAGCAAACAAGGGCACACATACCTGATCGGCCCTACTCATGCATCTATGCGCTTGCAGGTGCTGATTCTGATTATCTGATTAATGCTTATTCTGTTATCTGGTTACTGGTTTCTGATTATCTGATTAATGCATGTCATAATATATGCATAATGTCATGCTGAGCTGGAAACTGAAACTGACTGATGATGCATGCATCTGTCTATCTGAATCTGAATGTACCCGAAGGTACCTGCTGTGCTGATCAGGCTGATGAACACAGGGATTCGGCATCCTGGCCAAGTGGGCTGAACATTCTAGCTACTGGCTAGAAAGCTGAATACTGATCTGCTGAAATGCTGTCGAGCTGACTGACTGGTGTCAGAAAGCTGGGATCCCACAGATGCCCCCTCGAGTTCATCCCAAAACTGAAACCCATATGTTGGGTTCTGACTGCTGAAAACTACTGAATTCGGATCCCTGGATCCTCATTCAGGCTATATGTAGTGCTATGTATGCTTATGCATCTGTTCTTAGCTGAAATCTGGATTATCTGATGATTATTAGGCCTTGGATGGATTACCAAACCTTTAATAAGTCAATTTCTGAATTTCTGGGAAAATCTGGAAGGCACACGACCGTGCAAGGAAGGCACACGGTCGTGCACGCAGCACACACGGCCGTGCTGGGCAAGGCACACGGGCGTGTGCCCCAGCACACGGGACCGTGTGCTGGCCGTGCGTCTGGGCGTGTGTGCTTCTGGAATTCTGGGCCATTTCAAGCAAAGATGGGACACACGGCCGTGTCCCTCAGGACACACGGTCGTGTCCCTGCGTTTCCTGCCCGTGTGCACTTCGTGCACACGACCGTGTCCTTGCAGAAACAAAGGCACACGGGCGTGCTCTTGCGGGCACACGGTCGTGTGTCTTGTTCTGCTCAGACATGGTTCGCCTGAAACTGCAGGAAACCCAACTGATTCTCATCCAAACTGCAATTAAACTTAAACACACATCAATGGCACTTCAATCATCACATATACATCATCAATTTCATCATCCATCCACAAACACTGAATCCACCATGAAAACTCATACTTTCTCTCACAACACACACACAAACAGAGCATGCATGTTTCTGGGTGGAAAATAAGCATAGCAACTAACATATAATCATCATCTCATCATCATATACACATGCAAACATAACATCTCAAGCTGGAAATGGAAACACACGCTTCCATCCACATCAAACAAGCTGGGAAACTGAAAGAGAGAGTAAGAAACACTTACCTCTCGATATGGCTGCTGGAAGCTTATACTCAAGCTATTCTCTCTGATCCCTGACTGGATTGGGAGCTGCTGGAAGCTGGAGATCACGCCTAAGGCTGGGAGCTGCTGAAATGGAGAAGAAAACTAGCTGAAATGGGAGAGAATAATGAAATAACTCCCGTCTCTCTCTCTTTTAATCCCACCTGCACGGGCGTGCAGGCTTGTGCGCCTGAGAAAATGGAAAAAATCCATTTCCCGCGCTTCGCATGATTAAAACCTCCCTAAAGGCATCATACGAAGGCCACACAACTCTGGAAAATTACCAACTCACCCCTGAATTCTGCTGAACTCCCAATCTATCTCTGAATTCTATTTCTAACCCCAAAACTCTATCCCTAAGGGCTTTTCTAAAACTGGGATGCTACAACTCTCAAGGTCACCAAGAACCTAAAAACTTGATACCTTCTCATATGATGGTTGCAAAGGTACACATAGGTAATATAAAGAATGGTAGATTGTGTCATAATAGGGCACTTACAGCGATATAAATTTTTAATAGATTATTCATAATAATTTGTAAACATTGATCATGCAATGATTATTATAAAGTAAAAATTGAAACTTAAAGAGGGATATACAAAAACATATTTGAGTCATAATGTAAAAACTTTGAAGACTCAGGTGGAAACTTGAATCCACCAATTAAGAGAAACTTTCCCTATATAATGGCTTTCAATAGGTCTCGATTATGATGTATATCCACTCATCATGCCCTTTAATCAATCAGGACTAGTTGTGTAACTTTTGATGAGTTGTAAACGCAAATAGATATTGATATTCATGTAACCTAGGAAGTCCATCATAGGTCAATAAGACTCTCTTTCCATTTCCCTACTCGTCGGAAGCAAAAACTGCATTATTTACATTTTGATAAATTCAAAACAATAATTGTTAATATATATATATATATATATATATATATATATATAAAAGCTAGAAATTGTTAAATACATACTACCTCCATGCCAAGAAAAAAATAGGCATGTCCCCCTAATTTGGGATGTTCTTGATCATATATTTCATCATATGGGGGACCTTCCTTGACCTAATCTCTCAACAGAATTCCTTATGTTTTGTAGGGTCTTATAAATCCAAAGGAAAATTTAACAAATAAAATTAAATGATAGAAAATATTAACTTATAATATTAGGACGAAACTCATGAATATGTAATTAAGCATCAAGAGGACCTATACAAAAGGTGGATAATGGCCAAAAAACGTTCTTGTGCCTCTTTTGTATAGCATGCCTCATCAGATACATTTTCACATTTCATACCATAGCACCCTGTGTGTAACGAAAAAGCAAACAAACTGTCCATGAATATTAGAAGACAGTTAGAACCGTTTTCCCATTATTTGCTCCCATAAACTTTTGGTTAAGAAAATAAAGGATCGTGAGCTTAACAACATCCTCGTCATTGTAAGACCTTGAAATTCAAATACAAATCCCCATAACTAACTCATATACATAAAGAAAAAAAAAAACTTACTTCATTTGGTTTTCCCATAAGATGGACACATATGAGTATATGTCAGTGTGGGGATTAAATATCAATCTGGTCACTAATTCAAACTCCAAAGAGCTAAAACAAATAAATATTTTGTTTAATTGAAATTAAAACTCTATTGTAAGCTCTCCATGATTTATTTACCAAAAAATATTGAATGGAGGAGCCCAATTTTAAATTTATGCTCATTTGTATCAAAAAATATCTAAAACACGTCCTTCATAACCTATATTTTCCTTCCTCAAAATTAATAGGAAATATAGACATTTTCAGTTTATCTTCTATGGATTTTGATATATAAAATAAATAAATAAAATCATATTAATTTAAATTATTAAATTTTAAGTCAAATAAAACCTTAATAAATTTAACAAACATACTTTACAAAGAAAATTACAAAAAAATAATAATATAAAAATTTCAATTATCATTTTACCCCTTATCATTTTTCATCCTGGTAAATGTAGTTGAAAAATATCTATTTACCCTAAGTAGATGTCATACCTATCACTTGAGTCCTTACATGTGATGAATAATATGTATACGTGATCGAGTCTATTTAGTTTTTCATGCGCATTGACAGAAAAGTCTTCAATTTTTTAGCCAAATTCTTTGTTTCACTCAAAAAATAAAATCATAAATTGACTACAAATAATTTCTTAGTATCTAACAATCAATTTCAACCCATTTGCACATGAGTAAGATTAAGAAAAAAATAAATGAAAAATCAAAGATTTGAAGCTGATGCTTTGGATAGGCAACATAGGTGATTTCTATCTATACAGTCTCCAAGTTGTGATTAATATCATATAATCCTCATCTGTTAGGCTAATTAATTTACTTATATTATCCAGTATTCTCATATAGCTTACATTATAGACTAGAAGAGTTTGATTCCATTCCTTTTAATAAATAAATTAATTTTGAGCCACTAGATTTAGAGACCTAAATCTTCGACCAATCCAGTTGACTAAGCAAATACGTGACGTGGCCCTTGTTGTCTACGGCAAGTAAGAAGCAAAACGAAAATTTTTTGGCCAAAGTACTATTTTCAACCCATAGTTTGAGGCGGGGACAAAGTTCCACCCTCCAAGTTTCAAAAGCCCGTCTCTCAACCCTGGAAACATTTTTTATAATTTTTATACTAAAATGATTAAAATACTCTTTTAAAAAATAAATATTTATAATAAAATTATAAAATAATTTTTAAATATAAAAATAATTTAAAATTTAAAAATTTTAAAAAATTAAAAATATATTAAAAATTTTTTAATATATATTTTATTTTTTTTTAAATTTCATATATTTTATTTTATATTTTTATAAAATTTTAATCCTAAAATAACAATATTACCTCTACAGTATTACTGATTTTTATTTTATTTAATGTTAAATTATTTTTAGGGGTAGAAGACTGGGCTTTTGAAACTTGGAGAGTAGGACGTCACCGCCTCAAACTATGGGTGGGACTTAGTCCTTTGGCCAAAGAGAGAGAGCTTGAGTTCAGTATTGAGTTGCTCCCAGGGACAGCTCCTATTTCGAAAGCTCCATATAGAATGGCTCCCGCAGAACTTCAAGAATTGAAGAAACAGTTGCAAGAGCTGATTGAGAAGAGATTCATCCGGCCGAGTTGTTTGCCGTGGGGTGCTCCCATTCTCTTTGTCAAGAAGAAGGATGGTTTCATGCGTATGTGCATCGACTACAGAGAATTGAATAAGACTACAGTGAAGAATAAGTACCCTTTGCCAAGAATTGATGATTTGTTTGACCAGCTCAGTGGGGCATCAATCTTTTCGAAGATTGATCTGAGGTCAGGATACCACCAGGTCAGAGTTGCTGACAGGGATGTACCGAAGACTGCCTTCAGGACTAGATATGGCCATTACGAGTTTGTGGTGATGCCATTTGGATTAACGAATGCTCTAGCGGTGTTCATGGATCTGATGAACCGAGTATTCCATGATTGTCTCGATAGATTTGTGGTTGTGTTTATCGATGACATTCTGGTTTATTCGAGGAGTGTAGAGGAGCATGTGGATCATCTCAGGTATGTGCTGCAGAGACTGAGAGAGAGGCAGCTGTATGCCAAATTCAGTAAGTGTGAATTTTGACTGCAGAGTGTGGTATTTCTCGGGCATGTGATTTCAGCTGAGGGTTTGTCAGTTGATCCGGCTAAGGTTGATGTGATTTTGAGTTGGCCGAGGTCGAGTACAGTCAGAGAGGTCCGTAGTTTCTTGGGTTTGGCAGACTACTATAGACGGTTCATTCAGGGGTTTTCCAGCTTGGCAAGACCTTTGACAACTTTGACTAGGAAAGAGAATCCATTTGTTTGGTCAGACTTGTGTGAGGCCAGATTCCAAGAGTTAAAGCAGAGGTTGACCAGTGCGCCGGTATTGGCTTTGCCTCAGGAGGGGCTAGATTATGAGATCTACACAGATGCTTCGCATCAGGGGATTGGTGCAGTGTTGATGCAAGCTGGTAGGGTAATTGCCTATGCTTCCAGGCAATTGAAGGATCATGAGATGAGATACCCTACGCATGATTTGGAGCTTGCAGCAGTGGTTTTTGCTCTCAAGATTTGGAGGCATTACCTTTATGGAGTTCGATGCTGTATCTTTTCAGATCACAAGAGTCTGAAGTACTTCTTCACCCAGAAAGAGTTGAATATGAGGCAGCGACGGTGGTTAGAGTTAGTCAAGGACTACGACTGTGAGATCAGATACCACCCGGGCAGAGCAAATGTTGTTGCAGATGCTTTGAGTCGCAGAGTTGCCTTGTCCAGTTTGTCTGTTCAGAGTGAGCTTCAGAGTGAGGTCATCAGAGAACAGATAGAGATTGTTTCAGCTGGGTTTTCGAGGCTTCAGATTGTGTCTACTTTGTCAGATGAGATCAGAGAGGCACAGAGGTCAGATCAGTGGGTACAGATGATGGTACAGAGGGTATTAGAGGGCACAGTGCCAGATTTCGAGATTAGAGATGAGATTCTGAGATTCAGGGGCCGAGTTTATGTTCCAGATGACTCAGATTTGAGACAGAGGATCTTGTCAGAGGCCCACAGTTCAGCGTATTCAGCGCATCCGGGCAGTACCAAGATGTACCAAGATCTGAAGAGGAACTTCTGGTGGTCAGGCATGAAGAGAGATATAGCTGATTTCGTGGCCAGATGTTTGGTGTGTCAGCAGGTTAAAGCTGAGCATCAGAGACCATCAGGGTTGTTACAGCCATTGAGTGTGCCTGAGTGGAAATGGGAGAGCGTTTCCATGGATTTCATATCCGGATTACTGGTATTTGGGTCATAGTAGACAGATTGAGTAAATCTGCTCACTTTCTTCCAGTCAGAGATGGCATGTCGACTGATCAGTTGGGTCGGTTATATGTCAGGGAGATAGTCAGACTGCATGGAGTTCACAGAGCGATTGTGTCAGATCGTGACTCCAGATTCTTGTCAACTTTCTGGAAGAGTTTACAGAGAGCACTTGGGACTCGATTGCACTTCAGTTCAGCTTATCATCCTCAGTCAGATGGTCAGACTGAGAGGGTGAATCAGATTCTGGAAGATATGCTCAGAGCGTGTTGCTTAGACTTTCAGACGAGTTGGGTTGACTTGTTGCCATTGATGGAGTTCGCATATAATAATAGTTACCAGTCAACTATTCAGATGGCTCCATTTGAGGCACTTTATGGCAGAAAGTGCAGATCTCCCTTGCACTGGGATGATATCGGAGAGAGAGACTCAGTATCAGCAGTCGTGGGTCCAGAGATGACTCAGCAGATGATTGATCAGATAAGGGTAATCAGGCAAAGAATGAAACAGACCCAGGATCGCCAAAAGAGTTATGCAGACGTGAGACGTAAGGAGTTAGAGTTTGAGGTTAGGGACTACGTGTTCCTGAAAGTTGCTCCTTACCGTCATGTGTTGAGATTTGGCAAGAAGGGCAAGTTGGCCCCAAGGTTCATTGGACCTTATGAGATCTTGGAGAGAGTTGGCCCAGTTGCTTACAGATTAGCATTACCGACCAGTATGGACAGATTCCATGATGTTTTCCATGTATCTCAGCTGAGGAAGTACATCAGAGATTCTTCTCATGTGCTAGAGCTTCCAGAGTTAGAATTGGCAGAAGATCTGAGTTATCCAGAGATGTCAGTTCAGATCTTAGATAGAAGGATTAAAGTTCTCAGAAATAAAGAGATTCCTTTGGTCAGAGTTCTGTGGAGGAATCAGAATGTGGAAGAGTCCACGTGGGAACTAGAATCTGAGGTCAGAGATAGATATCCTGAGCTTTTCAGGTAATTCCGATGACGGAATTCTTATAAGAGGGAGAGATTGTAACATCCCAGATTCGGGGTCAGTTTGAAATTTTTGTGAATTCTAGGGTTGTGTGTATGTTTTGGGGTGAAATAGTGGTTTTTAGAGAGTTTTGTGGCTTGTACATGGATCCGTTTGGGAGGATTTGCATGCGAGCGCGGGAAAATGGCATTTTTGTAAATTTTTCCTGCCATGTACGCCCGTACGTGAGAGATGTACGCCCATACATGAGATAAGTTTCAGCCGCCTTGGTTTTAAGTCGCACTTATCCGCTTCCAAACCCATTTTTCACCCAAAGTTTTCCTTTCAATTTCAGAGAACATCAACCCTAGGAGGGAAGAGCAGCTTCCAGGAGCTTCCAATCCAGCTTGATCTTGAGTTCTTCTTGAGAGAGAAAGATGTCTAAAGGTAGGTGCTTCCTTCCTCTTTCCCTTGTGTTTTGATTCGGTTTGATGCTTGCTTTATGCATGAGATGTGTTTCCAGCATGCTTGTGATGTTTTCCTTGCGTGTTGATGATGATTTGAGATGATTATGTTGATGATTGATGCTTATTTGCATGTGATGAGTGAGAATATATGTTTATGTATGTTTGGAGATTGGGTTGGATGATTTTCATGAGATTTGAAGTTGTTGGAAGTTTAATTATGCTTATTTGAAGTGTTTGGCATGTGATTTATGCTTGATTTGAGTTTGGGTTGTGTTTTTGACCGGAATCGAGTTGATTCTCGACGGTCATGGAGGTGCAGAGCAGGATGTACGCCCGTACACCCGCAGTGTACGCCCGTACATCATGCCTTTTCTTCAGCATGTACGGCCGTACATGGCTCATGTACGCCCGTACATCAAGGCAAAAATGAGAATTTTTCCAGAAATCACAGAATCGCGCACGACCACATGCACGACTTGCTCACGGTCCCGTGCACATGCATGCACGCCCGTACACATGATACGTACGCCCGTACATCAAGCAGAAAAGAGAAAAATAAGTTTTAAATGAAAAATATGCACAGTAAACTCTATCCGAGTGATAGAAAACAGTAAATTGAGCTCAAATAATAATACATGATGCATCATATGCATATGCATAGCATGACATGCCATACAGTGTTTTCAGAAACGGATCCGAGGATCCGAATTCATGTTTTCAGTTGAAAAACACAGTTTTCAGAGGTGAATACGAGGGGGCACTTGTGAGTTTCAGCACCCGTGTCACCAAGAGTTATATACTCATTACTAGCCTTATGTATTGGCATGTGCCGGGTTGCTCAGCTAGCAATTTAGATTTCCTGATCCGAGGATTAGATGTAGTTATAGCGCGAGACGCTCAGATCAGTTCAGTTTCCAGGCCCAGGCCTGATGGCATCACGTGGGCCATACAGTTTGTGGCACGTGTTTACAGAGGAAACTCACATGGCCAAAGTGCCGAATCCCTGTATTTCATCAGTCTGCGCAGCATAGTTTTCAGCATATCATGTACCCCAGGGTATTCAGTTTTCAGTACAGTTTTCAGTACAGCTTTCAGATAAAGCTTTATGATTTTCAGATATGGGATCCCAGGATCTAACAGCAGTTTTCATGAACAGTTTTCAGAAAACTATTTTCAGTATACAGGCCCAGGCCTAGTTATGATTTCAGCATGTTATCATATCATGTCATGATTATATGACACAATGCATATCATTCAGAGAATGATAAGACAGTAAGAAACTGTAAATGAACAGAACATGAATTATGTGTAAAAGACACAAACAGCAGAATATCAAAACATGTTAAGCTTCGTAATGACACGTGACTTTCAGAAAACAGTAATATTCTCAGTAACAGTACAGATCAGATCAGAACAGTTCAGTTTACGCTTTCAGTCAGAGTTTCGAGAGTCGAGTTTGATCCTCTCGGATTACTCTTCACTCTAGGTTGTTTACGTATACTCATATACGTATTTTACGACTCGGTATAAGGTAGTATCCGATCCGTGAAGATGAGACCGTCAGAGTGGTTTTCAGTTGAGCCTGTTCAGTTGTGTTGAGGTGACAATCCTTCGAGAAGGGTTGGTTTAGGGTCTGAGGATATGAAGTGCTTACTGAGTGATTTTATCACTCACTCTCTACTTTCCTTTCTCTTGCAGGTAGGTTGTTGGGAGCTGGGAGGAGGAGTCTGCTGCTATCTGGGATCCAGTTTACTTCAGTTTGTTGTATGCACATGTATATATTTTTCCGCGAATATTTTAATATAATCAGTTTTAATTGGGCATGTATATATGTATGTATACATTGTACTACAAGTCTTCCGCTGTGATATGTTAGTTCAGTTAAGCATTTCGGTCGGGTATTATTGACCATATTTTCTTTATTTAATTATTATTATTTTATTAAGCAGTGAACAGTAATACCCTTCTGGGATGTCTTACAGCCGGCACGGCGACGGTGGCCTCAGCAAAGAGCACCAGGTGGCCGTTCCGACCACCTGGTTCCAAGGGAGGCCAGATCTGGCCTCCCTAATCGACGGAGGCGGCCAGATCTGGCCGCCTCCTCTTTTGGCGGAGGAGGCCAGATCTGGCCACCTCCGCCCAAAAACTTGGCCAGAAACGACCATTGGGGCCAAAGCCGGCCAT
>JAJEJH010001227.1:0-16712 GCA_026122585.1 Anacardium occidentale | reverse complement strand
GAGGCCAGATCTGGCCTCCCTTGGAACCAGGTGGCCGGAACGGCCACCTGGTGCTATTTACTGTGGCCACCGCCGCCGGCACGGCGGCGGTGGCTGGTTTTAATATTTTAAATTTAAATATTTTTTATATTTTTATAAAAATTTTTAATTTTTTTATAATTTTAATATTTTTTAATATATTTAAATATTATTTTATAATATTTTTAGTTTTAAATTTAAAATGACAAAATTGCCCTTTGATTTAGTGTTGACTGTTAGACTTAACAGTCAACAGGTGAGAATCCAGGCTTTTCAAACTTGGCGGGTGGGACTTTGTCCCCGCCTCAAACTATGGGTGGGATAATGTCCTTTGGCTTTTGCATTTGAAATTGTTCGGCACCACGATTAACACAAAATCATTATTTATGTAGAAGATTTAATTTAAATTATTTACAAAGGTTAAAAACTATATAATATTATCTTTTTATATTTTGAATAAAGTTTAAGAAAATAAAAACATTTCTTTCCAATTTGACTAAAGTTTGATCCTTCCCGGTATTTGAAGTTGAATGATAATCGGGGAGATAAAGTGAGACTGATATATTTAAAGTGTTAAAAAAAAAATATTGCATTGTATTTTTATCAATTTGATTTGATTTGATTTATTCACATACAGTTATTGGATAAATTAATACTTAAAACTATATTATATTTTTCTACAAAAACGCGACAATTCTTATATTTCAATAAACTCTTGTATATTTTTTACTCGAATAAGTTGTATTTTAGGAACCCAAAAGAAGAAAATTTTGTTTATTTAAGGCAGAGGATATATACAAATTTAAAATTTTAAGTAAAAATAATGATGATTTTGTTGTTTTAAGTAGAAGGTGGTGGTATCGAGTGCCCTGATGGCTTGGTCTAAGAAAATACAAAACGGAACGAGTTCGAAGATTTTTGTTTCGCTACTTCAGGGGCCGACAGAAAGCATCTTTCCACGCCCACGCCCACGCGCTCCAGTCTCTTACTCCACCACGCCACTCTCACTCGCCCACTCTGTCCGGCACCAACCAACTGCAACGCGCGCGCACCCCTCCAATCACGCGTGACCTACATCTCTCCCAGGATTCGCATCATGGTGTAAAGGTCATCGGTGTCAGACGCCCCTCAGCTCAGTAGTTATCTCCCTTGTCAATCAAAAACAGCCTAAACTGCAACGTTTTGATGCCACTCAAACTCCCAAAACGACACCGTCTATTCCTTCCACTCTTAACACTAACACCGCCTTCTTCTCGACACAGAAAAAGCTAGAGTTCGTGCTCTCCCTTTTCGCGTTTTTCTAAGAGTGTGTGTGTGTGTGTGTTTTAGACATTTTCACATTAAAACCTCTCAATTTCCGAGACTAATCAATTCTCATGTTTTCTTGCCTCTTCTAGGGTTTATTATTTTCCCTTGCTTTCTCTCGAACCAAACAACAACTTTAAAAATAGATCATAACAAAAGGTAAATAAATAAAATAATTAAAAAAATCGAATCTGTACCTCACTTAACCGTCTCTTCTTCAGTTTCAACTTCGAAATCGGAGCGAGATCTTTGTTGTCCATATGTTTACCTGTTTGTTTGAGATGTTCGAGGTTTTCTTGTAATGTTCGTTGAGGTTTCTAAGGGCTGAATCGACGTCGTTTCGAAAATGCATTTTACTAAGCTCGATGATTCTCCCATGTTTCGCACGCAGGTTAGTCTTACTGAACTTCAGTTATGGAGCTTAGGCAATTAATTTGGAAATTTTAGTTGCCTTCTTTGTATGGATTTGAGAATCTGCAGGTTTTACTTTCTTCAGACTTCAGTATCATTGTATCTATAATTGGTAAATTTTGAAAGAATTTGGGGTTCATAACTGCAAATTTTGAAATCAAGCCATTGAATTGAACTGGCCTGTAATAACTTTTTGACTAATTTAATATCAAGCATGTATTATTCATAAGTAAAAGATTTTTATGTTTTTCATGTTTAATTTACTAGTGTTTAATTACGATGTACTTTTCTTATAATGGATCTGATAATGAATGTATTACTCGTCTCATGAGATTCAATTTTCATAAGATATGTTTGTAACAAGAAAGAACAAGGATTATCTTAGATAAATTATTATTATCTCTCATTCATGAGACCGAGATGAGAAACTTCGGGTTTTGTGCCATCCTGTCTTTGTGACTGAACAGCCTTTAGAAGCACAGAGCAAACTGGTTTTTGTAGATTCTAATATATGGATGGTTTAAATATAGGTGTATCATGAGATTAATTTGCTGTGCTAGTTAATATTTTTGAGTGTTTATTTCCATCTTTTCCTACTAGGCATTTCCATAGTTAGTGTTGTTTATACTGGAATGAAGTATCTCTTTTGCTTTGGACATTAGTTATGTTTGTTTTAATTTTGATATTGAGGAAATTATAAAGGTTTTAGTCGTGTTCCATCCTTAACACAAAAAAGAGTGCTGATTTGTTTTTCATTCCAAATGTGTGCTGAAGTAATATGGGTTATGAACTATTTCTTTACTGGAACAGATGCAAGGCATGGAGGAATGTGCAGAATTATTAAGGGAGAGAAGTTTAAGATTTTACAAAGGATGTCGAAAATATACGTATGTTCACCTTCTTGAATGCAATTCTTATTTTTTCATAAGAAAAAAAGACATACAAAATTGCATTATCCAGATGTTCATTATAGATTATGTTTCTGTGATACAACACGAATAAACAATATCTACTTTGTTAATTCATTCTTCGAAGAAAATTGTTGACCATATGGAAAACATGGTTATGGTGTGTTTAGTAAGTGAATTTTCATGGTAGCATATACGATCTAATTTCCTGGAACCTAATGATTCCCCATACTTGCAAGACCTTCCTTTGATTTTTGAGAGAGAAAGTAGTAGGAGTATTTGATTTTCTAAATTGTTGCTCATATCAAAAACATGGTTATTTTGTACTTGATTTTTAAACACTCCTATCTAATTTAGAAGATCAACTTATAAACTTTTCATGCTTCTCACAGTGCTTGCTTGTCGTCTCTTTTTTTTTGTTATTTATTGTATTTTCTTTATTTTGCAATTATTATTATTGTTGTTATTCTTCTTCTTCTTCTTCTTTTTGCACTTTTCTTCTATATGGTTTTATTGCTCTGTCTCAGTCTTGTTGTCAATCTTTGCTATTTTGTGATCCTTGAGTTTGTGACAAAGTTCATTGGCATTTTTCTTTATCTGCAGAGAAGGACTTGGGGAAGGATATGATGGGGATGTTGCTTTTGCTAGTGCCCTAGAAACTTTTGGCGGAGGGCATAATGATCCTATTAGTGTTGCTTTTGGAGGTGTGCTTTGTCCAAGCTCTATAAGCAAGTTTTTTATTAGTTATGACTTGAGATATATATTTTCCCTTTGGATATTGGATTGTCACTAATGCTTCCCTTTGTGGTTGATTCAATTATTTAAACATATTGTCTGATTGAAATTTGGATGCTGTTCATAACCTTGAAGAGTAGGATATTTTGTGGTCTTGATGACCTTCTGTTTTGTTATATAGGTCCTGTTATGACCAAATTTACAATTGCTCTGAGGGAAATTGGGACATACAAGGAAGTTCTTCGATCCCAGGTTTGTACATTCTTTTAGTGTGTTTCCATTCTCTTTTATATTTCAATTGGGTCTTTCTTCAATCAAGTTAATGGGTTTTGTTTTTTGACCTACTTGCTTTATTTTTCTCAGGTTGAGCACATGCTAAACGACCGATTAATTCAATTTGTCAATATTGATTTACATGAGGTCAAGGTAATGTTGACTGCTGATATAACTGCATATAAAATTTTAATACATATTTTAAAATCCTGCATGTTTAATAGGGTATAAGATAATGTAGGAACAAGAGCACAAACAGTTTCAGTTCCTACAAATTTTAGAGTTAAATGGTTCGTGTTGTGTGTGTGTGAACATGTGAATGGTGGGTTTTTTGTCTCCCACCACCAGGATGAATAGATTTTCTTTTCGTTGAGAACATTGTTAAATACGAAAGCCAACTAGAATCTCATTTAACTTTTTCCAGCTCTTATATTAATAACTTCATACATGAGGTGCATGTGAATGCATTTTGAGTGAAGGGGTGCTATTTAACCTTCTAGCATAGGGCATTTATTGTTCAACTACTTCAATTTGTTTTGTTCAGTGTGAGATACTGTTGAGTTCATGCTTGAATGGCTTTATATTAATTGCTGTGGGTTTGACTTTCTTTTGCTGTTTCATGTGTGTCTGCATTCAAATTTCTTCATTTCTGTTCTTTGATTTGTAAATCATAGAGATCTTAACTGAATACAGGAAGCAAGAAAGCGTTTTGACAAGGCTAGCCTTCTGTATGACCAGGTGAATCCTCCATGACTTCATATTTATTTTTCTTGCTGATGTTCATCTCATATGGATGCATTTAAAATAAACTTCACATTTTTTCAGTATGTTTTTATAAATATACTTGAAGCTGTTTCTGCTCGGTATTCGTCTTTTACTGTTTTGTACTTGGTGAAGTCAAATATGAGTTTCGGTGACATTTCATTCATTGATTTTAGAAATTAATAAGTTATTATAATCTTTCCATTATAATTGGAATTTGAAGTAATGTATCAGAATCTGACTGTTTGGTTGTTGGATTGCTTGTTTAGGAGGTTAATTTCATGCTTGGTTAGAAACTAAGCCAAGTCATACTCTAAAAATCTAGTGATAACTATGAGAAACCTAAATGTAGGGCTGGATTCGAGTCAAGCAAGCTTGGGATCGAGCTTGACTCGAATGAGCCCGAATGTGAGCTCGAGCTTGAAATTTGTGAGCTCGGCTTATTGAGCTCAAGCTTGTAATGAGCTCAGCTCATGAACGATGAAAATCATTTAAATTGATTAAAACAATTTCGTTTTGATAAAAAAACAATGTCGTTTTGATCCATATACATTAAAACAACGTTGTTTGGACATTTGAGACATTCGACGAATCGAGTCTAGTAGGTGAGCTCGAGCCAGCTCGACATCCACCCCTACCTAAATGTTATTTTTCCTTTCTATTTATTGAATTTTAAATTCTCTGCAGTTTTCCTTATAATTTAGGCCTTCATGAATAAATTAATAATTGTATGTGATATTGAAATAGCACTAAATTGTACATTTTGTTAATGATTTGACTGGGTTTTCGATGTCTTAATTGATAGTTAATATTGTGTAGAGGATAATTGTTGCTTGAGTTAACTTCGATTTACTGTTTTGAATAAATGTAATCTTAGTTTTGGAGTTGTGTTCACTTTATTTAGTCTTAATTTTATTCATGTTGCAGGCTCGTGAGAAGTTTTTGTCACTCAGAAAAGGAACAAAATCTGATGTAGCCACTGTTTTAGAGGAGGTATTGTGTGATAAGAATGCCAAGACACAAGTTTTTGTTCATTCTTGTAATATTCTTGTCATGGTATCAGTACCACCATCTTTATAGTTCTAATACCGTTGGAGTTTTTTAGGAGCTTCATCATGCAAGGTCTACATTTGAGCAAGCTCGATTTGGCCTAGTAAGTAAACTTTTGCTGTTAATATAATCAACATGAAATATCAGATTTTGTTATAATTTTAATTGTCACTTTCAGATCTTAATAATCATGGTCACTGTCTTACCCAGGTAACTGCTCTTTCTAATGTTGAAGCAAAGAAGAGATTTGAATTTCTGGAAGCAGTCAGTGGAACAATGGATGCACATCTTCGTTACTTCAAACAGGTATGTCATGCGAATTATCTATTCTTTGAATGCATTTCCTTAGGATGGCTTTTCTGATTTGTTTTTTCAAATCTCATGTAGGGTTATGAGTTATTGCATCAGATGGAGCCATATATAAATCAGGTTTGTATTCCCTAGATGACTAGGTGTAGTGGGTGTTTATTTCTTTTTGATTTTATCCAGGTTGTCTTCCAAAAAGGGAGATCAAGGAAGAGAAATATTTCTTGATCACTGAGATTATCCATTTTACTAAGTTGGCTTTACCTCTTGTATAATTGGTTAGGGGATGAGGTCTCAGATTGTGTCTTGCTTGGATGTGTGAGTTTATTTGCAGTGGAAAACTGAAAAAGAGACGATTGAGTTTGCTTGAATATCATGTGCTTACAAGTGGAATAGCTCTCCATATAGTGGGGATAGGGATTATTCAAACCGATGAGTTAGAGATCTGTACATTTTTGATAGCAATATTATCTGCTTGTCATGGAAATTCTTAAAATAACATGCATATAATTGATTTGCAGGTGTTGACTTATGCCCAGCAGTCAAGGGAAAGGTCCAATTATGAGCAGGCAGCTCTTAATGAAAGGATGCAAGAGTTCAAAAGGCAGATTGACCGGGAGAGTAGGTGGTCTTCCAATGGTTCTAATGGCTCTCCTAATGGAGATGGTATACAAGCCATTGGTAGAAGTTCACATAAAATGATAGAGGCAGTTATGCAATCTGCTGCAAAGGGAAAGGTTTTAAAATGCTTTGTTACTTTACAATTTTGTTATTGGGAGTTTGGGACGTTTCTTTGTCTTCTTAATTGACTTTCTGCTTTTCAAAATGTATCTTATCTCTCAGGTTCAAACTATCCGACAAGGTTATCTTTCAAAGCGGTCTTCAAACTTAAGGGGAGACTGGAAAAGAAGATTTTTTGTTCTTGATAGCCGAGGAATGCTGTATTACTATCGCAAGCAGTGCAACAAATCATCTGTAAGTAATATTTGCAAAGGTGGTTAACTTAGATATTATGACATTCACCACTTGAGTTTTTCCATCTTCTGCCTTTTTAGGGTTCTGGCAGTCAACTTTCTGGTCAGAGGAATAGTTCTGAGCTTGGATCTGGATTGCTCAGTCGATGGCTTTCTTCTCATTATCATGGGGGAGTACATGATGAAAAATCTGTTGCTCATCACACAGTGAACCTTCTAACCTCAACAATCAAAGTTGATGCTGATCAATCAGATCTTAGGTTCTGTTTCAGGATCATCTCACCCACCAAGAACTACACTTTGCAGGTATAACTCAATATGCAGCTAGCTTATGTGAGTTTGAGTTCCTACGTAATTCTGCCAAAACTGTTGGGACGGTGTAGGACTGAGTAATTGGTCCAAAATAGGTCCTCAATAATGTTTATTTGTGCTTGTCAGTGCAGGCAGAGAGTGCAATGGATCAGATGGACTGGATTGAAAAGATTACTGGGGTTATTGCTTCATTACTTAGTTCTCAGACTCCTGAAAGGGTAATCATTTAGATATTTAGCTTGATTTGTGGCCATTGCTTTTCAAAATCAATTTGATGATTGTTGTTTAATATTTCAGTGTCTGCCTACTAGTCCTATGGGAAGCGGCCATCACCGATCTGGCAGTGAGAGTAGTTCATTTGAAAGTGCTGACTTTGATCATGCTGCTGTTGAAGAATATACATCTGAGAGGAACCTTGCAACTTCACATCATGAACGACATTCAAGGGGTTCGCTACATCAGCGAGCTTGTGTAAAGACTGAGAAGCCCATTGATGTGTTGCGAAGAGTGTGTGGAAATGATAAATGTGCTGATTGTGGTGCCTCTGAACCTGATTGGGCATCTTTGAATCTTGGTGTTCTTGTTTGTATTGAATGCTCTGGTGTTCATCGAAATCTTGGTGTACACATATCAAAGGTAAAATCTGTTCCGTTGCCTGACGCTTTTAAATGTTTCTAACGGGATAATACTTGTGTTTTCTTTCCAAGCACAGCCTTTTTTATAACCATTATTGTTTTTTCTGTTGAAGAATATATACATGTTTGATGGTTTAATGCCCATAAACTTGCATATATGATTTAGGTTTCTGATCAATATCCATTTTGTTATAAGTAAATTCAATAGTATAGAGAGTACTCAAGCCATTGTTTTGAGGAAGGGAGTTATGGATGGTTTTAATTGGCGGTACTTAAATGCTCATGAAAAGGGTAAATTCTGATGTTGATATTGCTTCCTCATCTATGAAGCTGTTGGCTTTGCATTTGACCTATGTTGCAGGTCAGATCACTTACCCTTGATGTGAAAGTGTGGGAGCCATCAGTTATAAGTTTATTTCAGTCTCTGGGCAATGCCTTTGCAAATTCAGTCTGGGAGGAATTATTGCAATCAAGAAATGCATTCCATGTTGATCTTAAGCCCACAAGGTAAGAATCTTCTTGATGCTTGAACTTAGATTCTTTCCATCCACAGCAATCTAAAGTTGGTGTTTTTGCTGGTGGTCACTAACATTTACCCTCTTGTGGCTGAAGCTCATACAAGTCTGATAAACCGCAATTACTGCTTTCGGGAAAACCTAGTTCCTCTGATTCTATATCAGTGAAGGAAAAGTTCATTCATGCAAAGGTGTAGCAGATTAACATCTACTTGGTCTTTGTAATTAAATTGTTTGCATGCATTATTTGTGTATACATTTTTTGTGTTGTTGTAGGCTGAATGGAGTAACAGATTAACATCTGCATTGGTCTTTATAGTGACTCGTTTCCATGCATATTTTTATGGATAACCTAAAAATATGCATCATATTTCTTTTTCATGCATTTTACTCGCATATTTAAATCATTGTTGAGTAACACAATCTTTTTGCTTTATGGTTGACATGTATTGTCTGTGGTTTTCCATTTTGAGTTTCTCTTTGGTGTCACTCCTCAATTAAGAATATAATTATTAGTTTGATTTGCACTTATAGCGTTTCTATGTAATACGAGGAAACATTTTGTCAGAAAATGATTTAGTTACCACCTTAGAAAATAAAGAATGCTGTTAAACTGAAATTCCATTTCTGCTTCTGGGAAAAAGTCATTGATGCTTGTTTTGTTGCTTCTGAGAAATATTTTTTTTTTTATTGTACTGGTCAAGTGATGTTCAGTGGATTTTATTTGATAATTGAAGCCTAAATATTGATGGACAAAAAAATGTGATATTTCACTGCTGAAATTATACTAAATTCTCTGCTTTATAGGAAATTTATATTGAGAGAAGAGCATTTGTATGGTTAAACATCTAATATCTGTTAGTAATCGATTTTTTTTAATACATGCTCCCTGCTAATTGTTGAAGTTTTTAATTCTTCATTTCTTTGCAGTATGCAGAAAAGTTTTTCATACGCAGACCAAAAGACAGCCACTATTCCCATACCGTGGCACAACAGATCTGGGAGGGTGTCCGCACTAATGATAAGAAAGCTGTATACCGTCACATAGTTAGTAGTGAAGCTGATGTGAATGCCGTGTATGAGCAAGCATCAAGCAACCCTTCCTTAACGCTTGCCAAGGCAATGCTACTGAATGAGCAGACCAGCCTTGAACACAGCTCGAGATGCCTAACAGGGAATTCATCAGACAGGTCTTCCTCTGGCTCATTGAACTTGGCCGGTACAAGTGAAGGCCAACTCATAGATGATGTAGATGGTTGCACCCTCTTCCATCTTGCTTGTGAAACTGCAGATATTGGTATGCTAGAACTCCTGTTACAGTATGGTGCAAATGTTAATGCAATTGATTCAAGAGGTCAAATGCCACTGCACCGCTGTATACTCCGAGGCAGGTCGCAATTTGTGAAGCTACTTCTTATGAGGTATCCTATGATATATTTACCAATAAATTTAAGCTCATATTTTGTTGTCGTGATTCGTAATCCGCTAAAAGTGATGTTAATAAAATTGTACTTTGCAGAGGAGCTGATCCACGGGCTGTAAATGGGGAAGGTAAAACTCCGTTTGAACTGGCTGTAGAGTCAAAGTTCACAGACACCGATGTGCTTGCAATATTATCGGATTGGAATGGGTAAACTCTCAAAAAAAAAAATTAAAAAAAAATCAAAGGAGTTGGTTTTTGTATAGTTTATATTTGAAGTAAGAATTCGAGATCTTTAGTTTTGGGTTAGAGGAGATGTGTGGAAGGCTGTTAGAAGGGAGAATGGAGTGAAAAATGTTAGTAGGTTGGCATGGCTGCTCAAGACCCCGAAACACCCCCTCGCCCGCCCATGTCATGAGCACAAGTGCAAATTTCATCACTCAGTAAGTTATAATTTAAAAAATTGACCGCATTTATGTGAGTTGAGAGGGCTGTTATATGCTTTTATTTAATCAGTTTGAATATTTTTTTTTGGGTTGGTGGAGATGCGAGGGCGTAGTTTAGGGCATTGTGTATTGTACATTGGCTATTTTAGTAAATTGAATTTGTGCCTTATACTTTTCTTATTGTCCTTTTTTTTTTCCCTTGCCACGTGCACTGATGTGGCTGCTGATGGTAAGCAACACATTTTACTGTCAAAAATGTTATAATTAATTAAGTGTTAAAACGTCAAAAATAATGTTGGTAGAAATGTGAAATCGAGATTTTAATTCTGTATAAGTAGTTTGGTTCACTTGCCCGTGTATTATATTTTATTTTGATGTATTCTCTGTGGATGTGGTTGTGGATGATGGGTCACATTGTAAACTTGGCATTGGCGTTTTCTATTGCACTTCTTTGTAAGTTGTAAATATAATGAAAAAGGGGGTTATTTTTATCATCATGCACAATGTGGACGTCACTATGTGTGATTTGTAGTTAATATGCGTATCACGTGTGTGACTCAAGTTGGGAAAAAGGGGGTTATTTTTCAAAACTTTTGAACAAACCAAAAAATGTAGTCTTTTGGGGTTTTTTGGCTAATTTTTAATATAGCTGAAGGATTTTGGCATGATAATTAAGATAAATTGACCAAAATATTTAATTGTAATACATTTTTTACCCTTAACAGTTAATTTTTTTATATAAACACATTATTATCAATTATTGAAAACAAACAATTCTCTCAAAATTTCTTTTTTACCATGTTTCTAAAATTTTCACATTAGAAGTTTGAGAGTATAAAAAGAAATTCATTAATTCATGTATTTATTTTTAGTACAAATTTAATTTTTGTTACGTTTAAAAAGTATAAGTTTATTCATAGAAATATATGTGGTGTTAAGTCCAATTTATCATATATTAGGGTGCATATTGATATATTGGTAGGAGCTAACTAAAATTTATTATATATGAGGTACCTATTTGACACATTAGCTAGGGTTAATTGATATTTTGATATTTAATTAATTAATTTAATGTATATGTTATTATATTAGTAGCAAATGAATGAAATAAAATTGGTTTGTAAATTATAACTTTTAAATCGTAATTTGTTAAAATGTAACCATGAACCAATTTAAACTTTAAATAGTATGCTATAAATCGTCCACCTATGATCACCTAAAAGCTAAACTATAATGTGTGTACCCTAAATTGTAAAATGTCATCTGCTAAACATAAACCTTCTACTATTATCTGTAAATTATAATCTGTAAACTATCTATCGTGTATAATAATTTACAAACCATTAATTGTAAACATTGAAAATCTGAACATCGGAGACAATAAGCTTGAAACGTTGAACACCGGGAAACACTAAATTTCAAATATTGTACAGAATGAAAAATTGTAAATTATGAATAGTAAATCATACACTCTAAGCACTAAGAAACAATAATCAACAAACATTACATCCTAAATCGTACAAATTCAAAAATCGTAAATAATAAACAATAAACTCTAAATATTAATCCTAAAATGTACGCATTAAAAAATCGTGAACAGTAAACAGTAAATAGTAAGCCCCAAACCATAAACCCTAAGCTATAAACACAAAAAAATGTTAACATTAAACACAAAACATTGAAAACCATAATCCATAAATACTCAACCTTAAAGATTGAAAACCTAACCACCCTAATCTTATTTACTATAAAACCACATAAACCACCCTAATCCTATTTACTATAAAATCTTTAATCTTAAACTCTATATTTTATATGATATACCCTACACCTTTAACCGTATATGGTATAAAAACTAAATTGTTAGCTTCTGGATCATAATCGACAAACTAAAACCTTTAATTGTAAACACTAACCATTGAAAAACTATAATCTCTAAGCATTAAACCTTGAAGATTGAAAATGTAAATCCTAAACCCTAACCTCATTTACTATAAAAAAGTAAATCTTAAACCCTAAACCTTATACTACACACACTAAACCCTTTACTGTATATCATAAAAAACTAAACTTTTAACTTCTAGATCGTAATCGGTAAACTAGAACTCTCTATTCTAAACACCAAACATTGAAAAATTGTCATCCTTAAAGACTAAACCTTGAAAATTGAAAACCTAAACCTAAACCCTAATCTCATTTATTGTAAAATCTTAAACTTTAAACCCTAAACCTTATAATGCACACCCTAAACTCGTAACTCTGAAATTGTTAATTGTAACTCGATAAATTTGACAAAAAAATATGATGATAATTCTTTTTCATTGTAGGACTAACCAATATAGTTGGGTATGCATTGGTTTTATATAAAGGGGAATGGATAAAAAGATAATGAAAAGCATGAAGTAGTAAGAGGAGTTAGTTAAAAATTTGAAGAACATGACATTGGAGGGATTGCTCCAAATGTTGAGTGAAATTCTCTTAATAGTCTGAAATTCAAATAAGATTCAATTATCAATGAGACTAAGCAACCTTCAACATAAAAGACTATTGGACATTACATATGATCAACATGTCACATATTTAATTCGATTGTCTATTAGATTGAGAGAAAGTAATGTAGTATATATGAAATGCACTTATTAGTTTGATTATCCATGTGAAAGCACTAACTAATATGATTTTCAACACTCAAAAGTCACACAACACATTTTTAAAGAAGGCCTAACAGATGTTGTTGAAGCTGAAAATAAAGCTGCCAATTGTAGTGATAAAACCGATGACTCATTATGGGTTCCCAAAGCAAATTATAATCTTGAACAAGCTACTGATTATGATGATGGTGATGACGAAGATGATGATGACATAAATGGTCCATTAGTTAACTTTAAAACAAATTCAAGGCTCACAACTGAATTTATGAGTGGTTATGAAGACAAACTACATGTTCAATCTTGTAAGTAGATGCTAGTGTTTTCTATGAGCTAGATGTGTATAATGTTCCTAGTAGACCATTTCGTTGGTTACCTCTATTCCTTGACTAGCCTTCCGTATCGAGCTTGACTTCATACCATGACATTCATTTCATGACATGAGATATAGTTTCAGTTAAACAAATAAGGATTAATCATACTTAGTGTTGAACCCTTGATGTTTTGATGATGATAAAAATACAATTAAGTTGTTAATGAATGTTTAAAATATGTTTGAAATGCTAATTAATCCCTTGCATGAAGTAATTCATGACAAAGAAGGGAAGAAAAGATTTATTTTTGCAGGTTTTAGGTCTCGCACGACCGTGTGCCTTAGTAGCACTACCGTGCTTGACCAAACGAGTCCTCGTGTGTCCAAAACACGGGACCGTACGCCTGACCGTGCAAGGCTCTGTGACTTTCTGAAGAAAAGTATCAGACCCGCACGGGCGTGCGTGCATGATGCACGACCGTGTGCAGGCACTACACGGGCAATACACTACCACATCAATCGTGCAGCCTGATCGTGTGAAACTGAAAGATTCAAAAGCCATTGGAAGCACGACCGTGCGTAGTGGAAGCACGACCGTGCACATAACTCATGAAGAGCACGGGAGATCAAGCCGTGCAAATGAAACCGTACAGCTGGTCAAAAAAAAAAAAGGAGTCAACGCACGACCGTGCACGCTCAATACGCACGACCGTGCGTTTTGGCAAATGAGGAGCACTACCAAAGAGCACTACCGGGATGATCGTGCAAGACTGATCGTGCAAAGGTATTCATCTCACGCACGACCATGCAGAATTTTCACACGACCGTGCGCTAGCAAAAATTCACCCGTGTGCTGCTCGTGCGCTCATCGTGTAGTCAAGCCGTGCTAGCTCCTGGAATTTTTGGACAAAACCTTGTAGTATCAGTGCACGACCATGCAATCTAGGGAGCACGACCATGAAGGGTCGAAGCACGACCGTGCGTCAATGACACACGACCGTGCATCATTGGCGCTAAGCTTTTAAGTCGACCGTTGGAAGTCTGAACGAGCAATAAATGTAGCATGCACGACCGTGCACTAGAGGAGCATGACCGTGCGCCTGGAAAATTTATTGCAGAACTTACCTTTTTCAACTACTTCAACGGATAAAAAGCTAGCAAACGGCTCCTCCCTATTCTAGGCAGTGAATCAAGTATAAAAGGAGAGCTATTTGAACTGGAGAGACCACTGAAACGAATTGAAAAAGCCAAGCTATCTACATCATTCTTCAATTGCTTTGTTTCTCTCTCTAAGCTTATTCACTTACATACTTGAGAGAATTTGTACTAAACATTTGATTTTCCAGCCTATTGAGAGGCATTTACAATCAATCTCTTTATTTACACTTCATTTGTAAAAAGGGCGAAATTCCCTTGTGAGAAAAACTATTGTATCTTCGGGTATTGAAGATAGTGGAAACTTCAATCGGGTTTGATTGAAGAAGAGGACGTAGGAGGCTTGTGTTCAAAGCTCCGAACCTCTCTAAACTTGGCTGAGCAACTTCTGAACTCTCTCTCTTTATTGCTTTTATTGTGCATTGTGTGTATTATAGTGTTAATTGTGATTATTGCTTTAGAAATTTTAAATAATCCTATTCACCCCCCCTCTAGTATTATTTCTCTATCACTTAAGGGTTTTTCACTTAGAATAACAAGCCAAATAGAGTAAATATAGTAAAAATACACAACTCATAATAGTAACCAAATCAAGCTTAGTTGAGAATTCAACTTTGTGTCTTGTTTGGCTCAGAAAGAAGTAGGAAATGTTTACTGAGTGAGTTATCACTCACCCATTTCCTTTCCTCTTTTCTTACAGGTCAGCTAGATCGGAGTTATTGAGGCTTGAGTTAACTATGGCTGAAGGGAAAAAAGGGCTCCGATTTTGATTTCAGAAGGCCTGTTGGGGTTTGTACATGTATGCAGTTTTCAAACCATGCTTACACAAACGCATTCATATATTTTTGTATATCACATGCATATACATATAATCTCTCATATATGTATATGTACAAATACTTATATATATATATATATATATATATATTATAAATTTTAAACCCATTACTCTATTGTTCATTGTTTTTAGCTTCTACTTGAATACTTTTCAGCCAACCATTTTTTCATAGGATTTCTACTGTGTATATCAGATTAAGTATTTCATTAATATAAAATAAATAATTAGCTTACTTATTTATATAAATAAACATAAAGGATAATAACAGTGATATATACAACAACAGGTCCTACATTTATCAAACCACCTTACGCTAAGAGTGATATCATTTGACATCATCAAATACACAATCATAAATGATGTGTTATAAAGGTGAGTAATCAGTTGCATTATGATCAGTACAAAGGCTATGGTATATCAATATAAGATCATCAATTTTAAGTACGAGATCAATGTCTAAATTAAGTTATCCAGAATTGTAATCACAATTGGATCAATTGATATCATATCCAGTCTCTGGTATAGACATTATATATGTAAAGATTTCTAAGCTAGACATGAATATATATCTTAACCTCATGAGACACAATGACAAAGAGATCGTATTGCGCATTAATTGTTAAATTAATTAAACTTAGAATTATTTGTTGATACTCTGCTATTTGAATGGTTACAATGCCTTGTTAAAGGTTGTTCATGATCTGTGCTTAGATTTAACTTGAATCTTGATACTATTGAGTTAGTAGAGAGCTTGTGAGTCACACATTAAAGACATTGATTAGCATTATTGGCATGAGATTGTTGTCTTGGTTTATAATTGAGTATGGTTGTGTGAGATTAGTTTGATCCGATTAGATTAAATTAAAAGTCAAAAAGAAGGATTTGCCTTGATGTACAACTATGCACATTTAAGAGTAAAAAACATACATCTAAATGGCTGACAGAATCTTGAGTGTTTGGATGGAATTAGGTTTAACAATGTTAAACTTAATTCAAAATTCAAGTAATCTACTAATGCACGAGCACACATGCTTCATGTACAGGTACATGTAGTTGATTAAGAATTAACATGATCACAAAATCACTCTGATTTTTCATGATATGAATAGAGTCATACGTTATCCAAACATTGATGTAAGATTGTGACTGGTTCAATTATAGGTGTGCATAAGGGTGTCACAAGCGTGACTCTAGGTAGTCGTAGCTATGACTGTAGCATCCCAGGTTTTTCTAGAAAAGCCCTTAGGGATAGAGTTCTAGGGTTAGAAATAAGACCAGGAATATGGTGGGGGTCTTGAGGAGTTCAGGGGTGAGATGGTAGTTTTTCAGAGCCGAGTGGCCTTCGTATGATGCCTTTAGGGAGGTTTTAATCATGCGGAGCACGGGAAATAGATTTTTATTCATTTTCCCTGGTGCACTCCCGTGCACAGTGCCTTGCACGCCCGTGCAGGTGGGTAGCAGGAGAGAGAGACGGGAGATTTATTATTTCTCACCCAGCAGCTTTCCCATTTTCAGCTTAGTTTCTTTCTTCTCAGCAGCTCCCAGCCCTAGATCAGATTTCCAGCTTCCAGCAGCTCTCAATCCAGTTAGAGAGACCAGAGATCAGCTTGAGTTAGAGTTTCCAGCTGCCATGGCGAGAGGTAAGTGTTTCTTACTCTCTCCTTCAGTTTCCCAGCTGGTTTGATGAT
>JAJEJH010001226.1:0-37296 GCA_026122585.1 Anacardium occidentale | reverse complement strand
CAAAGGCTCGCGGGGCTTTAGGGACACACTCGATCCCCGGCCCCCACACCGGCTCGCAAACAACAACCGATAGACACAGCTAAAAAGATAGACCGATAGACTCAAAATGTCGGATGATCGGGGCGGGGTTAAAAAACAAAACGAGCGCATTTAACAAAAAAATCACTAAAGACTAGGATTAGCAAGGGCAGATATTGAGCCATTAGACGGCACAGATATTCAGCTCCGACAGAGACAGAAAAAAAGGACTATTTCAGGGAAGAAATACAAGAAGCTTAACCTAAGAAAAGAGAGCACGCGATTCCTCCATCCGAGAGATTGCGAGAAAGAGCTCCTAAGCCCATGCCAGCAAAGACAGATAGTGAGCTGGGAGGAAAGTAATCTTTTAGCTTTCTCTTTCATTCCGTTCACAATCCATTACAGAAGCAAGCAGAATCCTCTGAGATAGGCCTACGGACAAGTAGGCGGAGGAGAGCTCAGTAGGCAACGGCAGAAGTGCAGGCTACGTTCAATAGCTAACAGAGGTTCCATATAAACAAATAGGATAAAGACAACGGAAGCAGAAACTCACACTTTTAGAGTTATCACCCAGGCGGGAGCTTAAAGTTGCGCAGCAAAGCTACGAACATAGCAGAAGAGCGAGCTTCCTTCCTATTCATATTAATATTACTCTAGCTCTTTCTCTTTACTAGAAGATGCTTGTCTTGCGCCAGGATCAAAAACGCGGCAGCCTTCCCCCGGGAAGAAGGGCAATATCAACTACCGTGAGCAAATGGAGTACCTTCCCTAGTAGGGAGACAGCTCCAGCATTTCTCTTAGATGAAGGGGCCATAAGCGTAGAAGAATTCTTTCCATAAGTGCTACAGGAGTCTAGTCCGGAGAAAGAGAGCGCGCTTGGAGTGGAAGAAAGCCAGGGCTAGTTAGCAACTTTAGTAGTTCAGCTCATTCAAATCTCACACAAATTGGTAAGCAGCAGCTGAAAGAGAGGAGAGCGCCAAAGGAGTTGAGGTCAGAAGGACCAATAGATGATAGCTTCATAGCAAGGGACTACTCTTATCAAAGCGAGCACGGAACGGATTAGAGGCGGAATATTGTTGTAGGAGGAGGTGCGCCAGTCTTCAAGTAGTTGAGGTATTTTAGACTTGTTCAGTGAGGTTCAATGTAATTGATTAGTGAAGTGGAGCTTCCAAGGAAAGCAAAGCTAACCAGCTGACGGCAGAAAGAGAGGAGATTGGGACAACTTCCGTTGTAAGTGAAAATCCAATATCTAGTAGTTCAGCTCCGCAGGTCATGGGTACAGGTAGATTAGAAAAGGTAGGCATGCCTCTACAAGCGATAGATCGAGCCAAAGTGTGTAAGATCGGATCAACCAGCCTTTTCCCACTCGGTGTTGATGTCTCCGTATGATCCAAGCTTGAGTGCACCCGTTTGCTTTTCTCGACCCTTTCTACAAGATCGGAGCACAGCCCCGATTTCGATGCGTCTGTCTCTTGGACAATGGGCGAAAAACCCGCCACTTCCATTGAGGAGAGATGCAGCAAAGACTGAAATCGATGATTCAACTCCTAGCTAATGAATATTCCAATCGAGTTTTTTTCCTCGGATTCAAAAGTGGTTAGATAATCCTTAAAAATCCCTATTGAAAATGCTTTACGAGACTTCTTGCTTTCAACGACATCCGCCCAGGAAACCTCTGTCTTTTCCTCTTCCTCTAAGGAGCTAAGAGACACGGATTTGATTCCCGGAATTGACTTTGAAGAGAAATGGAGGACAGGGAATCTAAGGTTTCACTCCAATGAGTCAGATGTGACTTAGTCAAATTCAAAGAAAGTTCCAGTTCGGGCGCTTTGAAGTGAAAGAAAAGAGTGGATTTCGACTCGCTTCCTCTCAATCCTAGACTTGAGATCTTATATGCGGCAAGCGATGAGAAGACAGAGACCGACTTCAGAGACTTATTAATAAGAGTCCATATCCGCGGATTCTTCAATTTGCTTTCTCCCTCAAAGAGGATCATCCTCAAAAGAAGGCTGCCGTAGATGCTCTTTCATCATCAGCAGACCAAAAGAGAAAAAGAGATGGAATTCCAAGTACTGACTTCCGGGAAGAACGGGAGAGACGACAGATGCTCCTTTATAACTTCTGATCTCAGTAGCCACCCTTAAGCCTGCTCCTCGATAAAGCCTTCTGATCGTAGACCACCCTCAATCCTAGGTTTCGCTGCCCAGAGACAGTCTAACCTTATTTTTCCCCATCCAACAATAAAACAAAGAGCAAGGAGTAGTCCCTGTGGGGCAACCAGCCAGCAAAGGATAGAGCTAAGGATCCGGGGTTTTCATTGACCAGCGATCAGAAAGCGGTCAAAGTCAGGTCAGACCGAGCTGGTTGAGCAGCAGGAGGAGAATCGGTCTAATCTCAGGTAAACCACAGTCGGAGTCATAAGGAAAGTACCAGTTGGACAGGGAGCACCCACCGGTAAAGCCATTTCTTGATCTTTCACAGCAGGCAATGTCAGACGGTAGTTCAAAAAGAGCTTCAGAAGGCTGGCCAGCACAAGAGAAAGCAGAAGGATAGCTGGGGGATTGATTCAAAAAGGGGTTTCAATAAAAACAGGGAACAAGCCCGGTATAGGGCGCTTTGCAGGGACCAGTTCGGAGTACTCAGTGGTGAGCAGTAGAGAATCAAAGACTTCGCACTGAGAGCTAGGGGCGGAAATCATCTTTATCTTGAATTTACAGAAAGCAAAAAGGCATTACGCAATGGCGGATCAATCCATAAAATTCAAAGACGGGAGGTAAACCCCAGACCGAGGAGCAATTGCAAAAGATCTAGCAGGAACTGGATCTCTTTTCACAGTAAAAGCCTAAACCGAAAAAGATAGCAAGGGCAAGGGAAATTGAAAACAAAAAAAGCTTTCACCCGAGGGGCCGGAAGATCCTTTTTAAGGAATTAGTCAAGGGCTACTAAGCAAGCAGCAAGGAATGGGCACCATGACCCACCACCAATATGATATCTAAAACTCTCGTTTATTCCATTCTGCCTAGATCTTCTCTAACAGCCTCTCCTCCGCTTTCTGAGCTATAGGAAATCAATCTTTATATAGTGCCTTTTGGGTGAACTATCCTCTGCCATCACTCTCTTTCTTCACCGCCAGTCTCAGTCCCGACCTACTATAGAAAGGAAAGATTGGAAAAAGTAAAGTGGTTTGGTTGTTCCGCTGGGACGAGCTGGTCGAGATGTGGTGTTCAGTTACTCACATCGGGGAGGTCCGCGCTATGCCACCTGCCCTAGCCCTGGGAGTCCGTCAGTCTTTCAAAGGCACTCGAGGGAGTAGAACTAACCACCTCATGTTTGGGCTTGGCTGGCACCAACCCCTACTGAAAGGATGTTGTTTGAAAAGCGGGACTTTTGCTTCTCAAAGGTTTCTTACTTGGATATGGCTGAGGTATCATCCGAAGTTGTTGAACCCGACCTCTTTATCTATCTATGGATTCCATCAGTGTTCATTCATGGGGAGAAGCGAGTAAGTCCCAATGCTTGATGAAGTGATCTTTCTCCTTAATGGGTTGGCGGGAGCATGTGCCTATACTAGCTCAGGGGGCGTTCTTTCTTATACTACATCTATTTGTAGGTAATGGAACTAGATTGGTAGAATCCAATCGTTCGCTTTGGGAGGCGTGTCCAAGCCCTGTGAACTCGAATTGATTAGGAATCGTGGAATAAGAAGCTTCAGCCAATCGTTGTGGATAGCCTTTTTTAGCGCTTGTTAGTGTTAGCGCGCTTTCTTCCCTTGCCCCGCCTACAGGCTTTCCAGGGCCTTCAAAAGGGAATGCAGCTATATTTCAGGATATAGGAAGCGAAGCAACCTTTGTTCGTAAGTTGATTCGTGAATTGATTTAAGAGGACTGAACAGATGTTTTTCGGTTCTTATGGATGCGGAGTAATGAATACCTCTCTGTACGTGAAGGAAGGCGGGCTACCTTTCTTTTAGTGAAAAAGGATCTCTTCTAC
Source organism: Anacardium occidentale (assembly GCA_026122585.1). Lineage (NCBI taxonomy): Eukaryota > Viridiplantae > Streptophyta > Magnoliopsida > Sapindales > Anacardiaceae > Anacardium > Anacardium occidentale. The sequence continues at coordinate 33,288 of JAJEJH010001226.1, read as the reverse complement.
GAATTTCTTTTGTCGACCAGATTTCTTTCTAATCCCTAATGAGGAAGTGGGCTATCCAGTTAGGCTAGAAAGTGTAGATTAGAAAAGCCAGTCAAAGCGAGTACGGTACAGATTAGTTCATGAAACGGGGCTTTAGATAAGGCCAAGGGGCAAGATCTAATTAGGTTCTTCCTTTTCACTGAAGAATAGCGAGATGCAAGCTACCGGTTTTTCCTTAATTGAATAGGAAGACGTACCATAAATAGAATAGTCAAGGAATGGTACTCATTTCGTCCAGTCATTCGCTAGCATTTGCTAGAGAGGAATGAAAAGAATCACGTCCGTGAAGACGACTTTCTTCAAGCTCTCTAAATCAGGCTTTCTTCAAGGAAGTGTGCCCGAGGCCTAAAGAAAGGGCGATTAGCCAACTTCATTCTACTCTACTGAAATTATTGTTCGATCCTCGCCTTTCCTTCGCTAATGGGCACGGTGGTTTTGATTATTGGGAGATTGGGATTGATAAACGGAAGGTTACGCTTCGCCAGGGGAGGCTGAGGACGAAAGATCGGGAAAACTGGACTAGGAGAGTCGGACCTGGAATGAGGTTGTTCTGAGCTTGGTTCGGAATCAACGGCTGCTATGCCTTGCGATCCCGGTTAGTTGGTTGAGTCAGCTCCCGGCTAGAGGGTTTGAAAGCTTTGAACTTCCGCCCGAACCATCGGGTTGGTTGTCCCGCTCATTGCTGAAGCTAGAATCATCATTAACTAAGCTTTTTTAGTTCCACTTCTCCCTACATCCATATCAGACATATCATTTGCTGAAAAAAGACCAAGCCCAATTCAAAGCAAGGCCTTCCTCTCGCTCAGCTCTTGACGAGTAAGGACGGGCCTTTCTATGCTTTTTGATTCCGGGGTTCCCATGTATCTTTGGACAGAAGCTTTTCATACGGCTGTTATTATTAAAAATAACCAACCTACACCACTTCTAAATCACAGGTCTCCCTATGAAATACTACATGGTGCTCCACCAGCTTATTAATCTCTCCCGACCTTTGGATGTTTATGCTACCATCTCGAAGTCCATTCGTCACAAATTGGAGCCTAAGGCTGGCTGATTGCTGCATTTTTCTCGGGTACAGTGATGATCATAAAGGCTTCCGATGCTTCTCTCTGTGCCGTCGTCGAGTTTTCATTTCTCGCCATGTCACATTTGATGAAGCAACTCTATATGATCTACCATCTACAGTGCCTCGATCTCAAAGGAAGGAAATCTTTATTAAAATCATAATCTTTCAGAAGCTTTTCTCGATCTATCTTCTGGTCTGCTTTATCTTTGTATATAACTACTAATAGAATAGAATATGGTTAGCTCTTTACTCGTTAGATGGGTTAGCTCTATGCACTCTTTGTGATTCCTCGGAGTCATTGGCTGCGGGTTCATCTCTCTAGGTCTTTTCAAGTGCAATCCTACAAGTCAAGTCTCAGCAAGTCAGATTATTGGCCCCAACGACAAAGGAACGGGCATTTTCGGGGACTAGCCCGCTTCCCATTAAAAAAGAGGGCAATTCCTCGCACATAATTAAGGGAGCCATTGAAAGGTGACTAAAACACCCGAAACGGGGACTACCCGAGCTAATGATAGAGGCAAGAACACTTTCCGGCCAAGTCCCATTAATTGATCATAACGATATCGTGGAAATGCTGCACGGACCCATATATATAGGAACAGAAACAGAATCACCTTGATACTAAACCGGATCGAGCCCGGGATCTTCTTGAAAATGGGAAGATCTAGGATAGGCGGCCAACCTCCTGGAGAGAGCGATGTGCATGGACCAGGTGAGTAGGGATGCAGCTCCGTGGACCGCTCGTCGGGCCTGATAGGTGGTGGTATCACACCCTTCTCAAAGGAACCGTACGTGACACTCTCGCGTCATACGGCTCCGTCCCGGAATCAGGACCTCCCCTTTCCTTTGACCAACGGGTCCTCGAACCAACCAGTCCTCCCTTTCTATTTCTCGGTAAGCGGTTATGCTCGTTTTGGGTAACATAAAAAATGAAGAAAGGATTTATACGTGTCTGATTCCCGGCCATTCATTTGTAAGTCACTTATAAGATAAGACGTGAGAGATGCTCTAAGTCATAACGGGGAAGGCCGGAGACTTCGCTCAAATGGGGGCGGTTTTCTCCTCAATAAAATGAAAGGCTGCTTCTTGGATATTTTTTTTTTAATTGCGGAATAGAAAATCTAAAAAAAAAGGTCTGACTGTTGGAATAATGGTATCGATAGGTATTTGATACATTGCGGTTGGTAACGTTGGTGAATTAGGTGAAGGTACGGAAAGAGAGGGATTCGAACCCTCGGTAAACAAAAGCCTACATAGCAGTTCCAATGCTACGCCTTGAACCACTCGGCCATCTCTCCTACATAATGATTATGACCGAGAATACGAGTGAATAGCGAGTTGTTCATATTCGATTGTTAGATGGGTACAGACAGTCGAATCTATTCTAACTATAAAAAGCGAAAAGTTTTCATCAAAGAAAGAATTTTCCTTCGAGCCTGACCGAAAAAGAACAGAAAAAGAGAGTTTTTTTTTGAAAAACTGTTAAAAACAATAAGGATATATATCTTGTTTAACAAGGTGGCGCTCCTTTTTTTTTTTCTGATATTTATACCGGATTCAATCAATGAATTGGAACGAATCAACCGATCGGGGTCTTTTTTTTTAGACTATGGTTAATGGATACTTTTAGATCATAATTATCTTTAAATGCGAATTCCATTTGCATAAGAATTCGAAAATGGATTTCCAGTTTTAGATCGCTCAACAACAACGCCTTAACCCGTAAATCTATTCCAAATTCATAAATCATCCCCGGGATTTTTCGATTTGATTGTATAGTGTAGAAGCGTATACCCCCTATGCACAAAACAAAAAATGGGTGGGTGGGTAGGACTACGTACTTCATCTTCCTGTAGGAGGTTCCAGGTCAATAGTCCTTTTTCGAAGATCCATATTCAGTTGATGGCCTGGCATCAAGAACGAGTGAACGAACGATCCGCACCGAAATAGGGAAGAGGTCGGTACGAACACCATCACACATGAAGCCTTTTGCAAACTCCAGTGCGAGAGACTAGCGATTTCTCCGTAGAAATTGTAACCTCGCAAGTCGCCATAATTGCATCATATTCCTTCCATGCGGGAGTAGCCTCTTCATGGAAGATTGGCCCTTTTCTTTTGTTGAAGTATACTGACGATGGGGACTATATAGTTGTTGTTCCTAGTCTTACCTTTAAGTCAGATACAGGTTTTTTTGAGTCGACTGCTTTCGATTGTATCGATCGACGGAGGCTCCCTGCGCACTCAAATCAATGCTTTTTTAGTTCCATAAATAGATCCCTTTAAGAAGAAGCTGTGAACTGAACGTGGGCAGCATTAGATTAATTAGAGTAGGGAGGGGAGCTGCTCTCTCTTAGAGACTCGGAACTCTGTTCACGACATGCTTAGACGCACTTTGATTGACCGAGGGTTCGCTTTCTCTTGGTGCCCATGGTGTGACCATGTTTTCGGTGGGGAGAGATAGAGATGAGGAGGGGAATAATTCCTTTCCTTACCGGGAATGCACAAAAAGGCGTTCAAACCAGGCTTACTTGGAAGATGGGAATCCGTAGTAAAGTAGCCGGGGTGCCTGGCTTTTCCTTCTGATTCTGATCCAGTGTGGGCTTGCTTCGCATAGGCTACACAAGCCAGGGATAAAGAATAGCTCGTCTTTAGCGAAAGTCTTCAAAATCTTCTGCAACTAAAGCGTAGTACTTCAACCTTCTTTTCTTACTCGTCCAAGCCAAATTCAGTAGGATGCCCCTCCTCGCCTATAAGCCATCACTCTTTTTGGAGCCAAGGAACTCCCGGGCTTAGCTTTTTTCGGGTTTGAAGGAAGAAAAGAGTCTGTCTGGGGCAACCCTCGGGTGAGAAGTGAGAGTCGATTTCATCACAAACAGATATTTTTGTATATAGAATAGAAATGGGAGCTTCGAATAAAACTACACTGCGCTCAAGGTTCGTGGTCAAGACCGAGAACGTGACTACGAGCTATTTCCTTCCTCAGAAGAGAGCCCCAAGCGGGCACGGCGGCAAGACTTTCTGGCGGGGTTCGGCATGGTCCTCGAGTACAAGCCTGGGAGGACCAATCCAATCAAGTTGCCGACGCACTAAGTCGAAAGGCCGAGTTGGCATCCTTAAAGTTAGAAGAGATAGCAGCCATGAGCCAACTCAAAGGGGCCATCCCCGAACGCATAAGAGAGGGGTTGGAAAAGGACCCCGTAGCCCAGACCCTGCTGAAAAACGTGAGCAGCTTCAGTTAGAAGTTCCGCTCGAGTGGAACGGTTTTTGGTGCTCTATTTCATATCCTCCTCCTGTTGGTGAGTTACCTCTTCCCTTCCTTCCTTTCTATTTAGGAAGTGAAAGTCGTTGCCGGGTGCAAGCTTTGAAGTAGCGCGCTAGGTTCAATCAAATCAATGAATCTGATTCCCACTTACCCAGTGGGGATAAAGACTATAAAGTCGACGTTCCTCAGAACTTGCCCGGAAGGGAGAATCCATCTCTCTTTCCGATGCGATATCCGATATATGATGTGATTTGCTGACTTATCCCACAGGTTTGTTTCCGCTTTATTTACTAAAAAAGGCGAGTTTCCTGGTGCTTAACGCCCTGCATTCGAGAAAAGCAGAGCCAATCGGGAAAGATGGGAACTCTATAATCATTCTTGTATCTATTTTCCAGTCCAGCTGCTGACTCGGATGAGGAGCCACCATCGGTACTAGTCCAGGGGGTCAATACTAGCGAGAGTCCCACAGCTACGCTAGTTCGTTAGGTATAACGTGTTTCGGTCAGCTTTAAAGGCCAAACTAACCCAGTCGCTTTTTTGCATGAGCCCTGTGGAGTCAAGTTACAAAGGACTTGACCGGAAGAGCGTCAATAGACCAAGAGTTGAGAAAGGCCTCGTTCCAGCAAGTGGATGGTGCTTGCTGCCTTCAGCGGGGTATCACCTTTTTGGTAGTAGGTTGATCTTTGTTTTTCTTCCTAATTCTCCCACTTTGCTTCTGACTCTCTCCTTATATGCCCAAAGAGGCTGGATGTAATGCAGTGGTTTCCGGGAAGAGAACTAAACGTTTGATGTAAGAGAACCAGTTTGGTGTTCCTTTCTATGTTTTATCGTAAATAGGGGACGGCGCTATCCTATCTATCATAAGAGAATCTTAGGCGACTCCTCTCCAGGCTTATTTCCTTCCTCCTTAGAGACTGTGTCTAAGCTTCATTCCATATACCCGGTTGAGCATCTTTCCAAGTGAATCTCAATTCCATATTAGAATGTTCCGCGAAAGATCCTTCCCGCATTCTTCTCGACCAGGACGGTGAAATGAAATGCTCTAATCTAAGCCCGATCCGGGGATATAGGCATAAATAAACTCTCAGTTCGACGTCTACTCTGGATCTTATCAAACTCATTCACATTCATGAGCAGCTGCTTTGGAACAGAAAGAAGCTACCACGCCACGGATTCTCCGATCAAGCTTGCATCCGCGCAAGTACGAGATTCGCTTGATTGAGTGTTCCATAGCTGGGGTAGATATGGATTGAATCGACTTCGTCTTCTTCCCTTAAATGAATCCCGTTCAAGCTGTGATAATGATAAGAGGACGTTTCCGTACCCCCTTTACCTTACTCAAGAAAGAAAGTCATACTGATCAGTAGTAGTGTCTAAGAGGAAGGAAGGGTTGGCGCTTTGAGCTACCTATTTAAAGTGATCAAATTAGAAACTTAGCTTCTCACGTTGCCATAGATTCTCCATTTCATAGGAAGAAAGCAATCGGCTTTGCCCAAGTTGTAATGACTGAGCTTTCTCCCTGTCGATGAATCATGCTTCGAACACCTAGACCAGCTGCCGCTTAGTCACGTTTGCGCTTAGATAGCGATGTGAACCCGCCTTCCTTACCTTAATCAATAGATAGGTTTAGTCAAGCCAGCCGTTGAGATCGTTATTTCGTATAGATAGTGAGTAAAGCGAGATGGAGAAAGAAAAGATCTTGCTTGCCCCAGAAAGTCAAAGAAGGAATTTCTTCGATTGACCGCTTCGAAAGAAGACCCCTTCTTTGAATCAGCAATTGATCAAACTTCCGGCTTGCTATTCCATTTCTACGGCTCAAAGTTCGAACTAAAGCCAATTCCGATTCAATCTAGAAAGAGTTACAGGCTTACGTAGTACTAAACCAACAATCGAATGGGTACCGCCCAGGGGGAAGCCCCTTCCCTGTACGGATATGGGCTTATGTAGTTCATTCAAATCAAGGGAAGGGTCAAGGTCAGTCTTTGATTATTTCTTCTGCCCCGCGCTTGACTGCTCCCCTTTGCCTCTTCCCTCGGAAAGACCACACCAAAGAAGAAAGGCAAGACAGATAGGGTTGAAAGAGATTATTCAAGTTAAGCCACAGACTTCTCCTCAGCCGTGCATTAATAAGAGAGGCAGTCTAACTCTACTATAACACAATCTTTCTTTCTCGCCTCATTCTGTATCAAAAATATCTACTCGTGGAGGGAGTGGAGGCAATAGATGAATCTTGTCCTTGGCTTGTGAATGGAAGAGAGGCTACAGGGTATCTGACCCCGATGACATAGGGACGGTTAGGCTTGTTGGCTGGCTTATGATGGTTTCCTGTCCCAAATCAACATATTCCTTTTTTTGTTGGTAGCAGGCTTATGTGCGAGCTTGGTCCGGTTTCGATTCCGTGGGAAGATAAGAAACTTTGCTGCACTCATTCACTCCGGAAGTTAGGGAGTTTTAACTGTTAAAAAAAGATTTTTCTTGAGGAATGATTGAACTTCTAGGACTTGGGTGAGAGAGGGGGGAATAGCATAGAAAAAATCAAGTAGAAGTGCAGTTCCTATCTCTCAGCTCAGATTAGAGCACCAGCTGACAACCCCCGTTACGCCGCGCTTTAACTCCTAGCCCTAAGACAGAGTAGTCTTAGTAGCAGCTTAGTAGCAGTAGGATTACCTGATTCCCTTGCTTTATGTCTTTCTTTCTTACTTTCCTGCTTTCCTTGCTAGGTCCAATAGGCTGAAAGGGGGTGAAAGAAGGGCTTGTTTGCGCCGAATCGTTTGCACCTTCTTTTATTCAGGAAGAAAAAAAAGGGCTTGCTTGGAAGAATAGGTTTCAATCAGAAAGAATAAGCAGAGCTTCAAGCAAAGATCGACACGGGACTGAAAGCAACAAGTGAATCAAAAGAAGAAGAGACATAGAGCAAAAGAATCCCCTGCTTCGGAACTGAACTGCACATTATAGTAAAGATAGACACGAGCATAGGCTATTACTGTTGCTGTTGGAGAATCCCCTGCTATTGAATCTAGGACTGAACAATATCCTTGGACTCCGAATAGCTTGAGAGGAAACATACCACCGGTTCCGGTTAACGCGTCCCTTCCTCGTCCTATTCCTAGAAAAAGTGGTTTGCCTATTTTGGGCGAGAAATCCCGGGAAGAGTTTATTGGAAAGACAGGTGGAACTGGAAGAAGAATGGATGAAAACCCCATTGACCCGCAGTGTAGGGATTAAGCTTGTTAAGGTTGTCAAAGCTTTGGTAGGGACCAATAGTCTCTATGGTGTTATTGAACAGTCACAAAGGAAGTCGAAGCACCTGTTACTTCGGTCCCCCGAAAGAGGGTTAGGGCACATAATCAAGGAACGAGTCCCGAAGCCGGGGATCAAAATGAGAGAATTAAGTCTACCCCCGAATCCTTCATTTTCGTATGCCACATTCGGAATTCTACTAAGATTAGGGCTAGTGGAGTAGGATTCTACCATCGTGAGCTTTCGGAAAAAAGGTTTTCGGAATACCAGTTGTCAGAGAAAGTTTGACTAGTTGTAGGAATGAAAAGTATGTTGCCATTGAGGAGCTAAGCTTCGACTTTGAGGACTAAGTCTTGACATCGAATTAGATTGACTTAATAAAATAAGAAGATCCGACTCATACCTGACTCAAGCAAGAAGGCAACCTTTTGCTCTTTTATACACGATTTGGATCATCGCCTCTGGTGGACTAGTGGAGTCATTTCCGTCATCAGGAGAATCGGGAGGGATCGGGAGACAAAGATGATGGTTAGCTGGCTGGCGCAGGAGCAAAAAATAGATTTGGTTGGTATTCGCCCTCGAATGGAGATGCTTAACTGGTTCGAACCTAGCTAGGAATTGGCGGAGTCTGCTTGCTTACCTTCTCTCGATGGAGGGCTTCCTTACCTCATAGGACTCCGATAGCTTTCATTGGGCCTTGCAAGGGGGAGAAAGAGCTGGGCTTGGAGTGGAAGAAAGACAGTAGGTTCGGGTAAATGGCTTTCGTCTGGAGATGGATAAATGGATGGAGGGTTCGGAAGGAGAAGTTTATGCTGGAAGACAAGGATTGAGAAGGTGGAGCTTGGCTCGCCCTGGGTTCGGAATCAACGGATTGAGGAGATGACCTAGTTGTGCTTCTCTTTCAGACCCTTCTCTTTCCCTCCGGTTCGAGTTAGCTGGTTGGCTAGGCTTGGAGTAAAGGCAATGTTAATTGGAATTGCTTATTGGCAGGATCGAATGGACTCGATGGAGACAAAGAAAGATGCAGGTTAGTTCGAGTGAGGTTGGTGGCGACCAAAGGACTGGACTCAAGAGATCGCTAGTTCGGGCTTAGTTCCTTCGTTTGGTTGCTCATTCGCTTGCCTCGGGGCCGGGATGGAAAGCAGAATAAGAACTTGAATGAGATGCCTTGGCAGTGGATGAAATCGATTGATTGAGACGAAGTTGGATTCTCTTCCTCAGAGGTAGGGATTGGGGGTGATCTGCGACGTGCCTGCTTATTCGGAGGGGGAACACTCGATAGTTTGTCGGATGGAAGTGAGATAGCCAAGCCTTGGATGAATGGAATCGGCCTTTTCCTATTTTTGTACACCCGCTTTCAAGCATTGGTTCCATGGATGGGACCTGAGATGGGGGTAACAGGAGCTTCCGAGCCTAGTACATCTGGTTCCGGCCTATTACTAAGGTTCTCCTTCCCGGGTAAAGGCGTTAGAGGCAGGGGGGATCAGGAGATTGAAAAGAAGAAGATGGAGGGTTGCTCGTACTCGCTTTCACCTGTTAGATGCAGCTACACCTGGTACCGGTGATTCCCTTTCGTTAGTTGATGCTAGAAAGCTTGGTTCTGATCCCGGTGATGAGCTAACTAAAGGACTCGAAGAAAGGTTATGCAGGTGTGTGTTCATTTGCAGTTGCTGGTCGGGGCCGTGGGGATGGAAAGAAAGATGAATAGTTCGGTTGGCCTTTGCCTGGCACTGGAACCGGAGATGGAGACAAAGGTGGAGCTTACTCGCTTGAATCGCTTGGATCACCTGCGGAGATGCTTAACACTTTTTCCCACTGGGAGGAATTTCCCCCAGGTTGTCTGCTTTACCGGGCTAACTATTCAAAGATTCACTATTTCCCTGTGCTTTCGTTCTGCCACTCCATTTTGCTGAGGGGTATAGCTATTTTAGTAGCCGGTTTGAAAGTCTATACCATGAAAAAGAAAACACTTTTTGAGAGCATGATGTAGGTACTCACGAGCATTGTCAGAAAGAAAGGTTTTGACTTGAGTATCGTACTGGGTAAGTCCCATTTTTAGAAATATCTTAACAATGGAAGGTACTTCATCTCTACTCTTCAGGAGATATATCCAGGTCTATCTAGTGCAGTCATCAATAAAGGAAATAGAATAACGAAATCCAAAGATAGAAAGCACTTGGGCTGGTCCCCACACAGAAGAATGTATAAGAGAAAATGGACTTGAACTATTATTCAATGGAAATAAGGTTCTACAATGTTTTGAGAATTGACAACTTGTTTCACACTGGAAATCCAAGTCACTAGAGAAAAAACATTTCTTAGGAAATAACAATTTAAGACACTTCAAAGACGCATGACCCAGACGAGTATGCCACAGGCGTACTCGCTCTTTATTGTTGACAGACTCTGAAAGAGAATCCTCAGAAACAAAAGCAGCAGAAAGGCTCCCTGTGTCGAACAAGTACAGCCCGTTGGCTTCACGACCACCACCAATCGTCTTCCTCGTTCGCAGGTCCTGAAAAACACAGTGAGATGGAAAGAAAGTTATGCTACAACTCAATTGTTTTGTCAGCTGACTAACTGAGAGAAGGTTAGAAGGAAAAGTAGATACATGAAAACATTGGGTATTGATAAGGATTAATAAAGTGGAAAAATCCCTATTCCAGATGCACTAGATAGGGATCCATCTGCAAGTCTTATGCCACTAGAGATAGGACTATAGGAGAGGAAGCCATCACGCTTACCCGTCATATGGTCTAAAGCACCTGAATCAAGGATCCAGGAGGTGGAAGATTGGGACTGGGTAACATGGTTGGCAGATGCAGATGTACCTGGCTTCTCCTTGAAAGAAAGGCTGGCTTGAAGAGCAGCCACCTTCTGTTGTAGATCGCTGATGGCTTGATCCCTTGGGTCTGGCGTCGCACTATCAGAGGTAGGCTGATGTGTAGGTGCATACTCCTCTTCAATCGCAGCCGTGTTTGCACTATTTGACTCTCTTTGGGTCTCAAATGAGGATGTAAATCCCAACACCACTCCTTCGTGTGCCTCCGTTTGCCACAATGAGTGCAACGGAGCTTCTCTCTATCTGCAGAAGACATGGGGGCCTGGGTCTGGCCCTTACCAGAACTCTGGTTCCCTCTGTACGGTCTAGAATCAGCTACCAGTTCAGACCTCTCTGAAATATTAGAACCACCACTCATAGCACGACGACTTGCTTCACCCCTCATGTAATTGTAAACAGATTCCAAGGAAGGTCAAGTATCCTTCCCTAGAACCTGCACCCTCTGAAGCTCATACTCAGATCGAAGCCCGGCCAGATACTCGAAGATTCTCCGCTGCTCATTCTGTTTCCTAATGCCTTCCACTGTGGTCGCTAAGGGCTGATAGTGATCTAATTTCGCCCACTTCTTTTTCTTTTTAGCCTAGCCCTCTCCTTTAAAAAAAGAAAGTTTGATAGAGTTCTTTTCATCAAGGTCCATTCTTGTGATTGGAAGAATGGCTTCTGAATCGGATGCCTCCTGACCCTTCTGATGAGTGAGGGCATATCCTCATGAATTAGACGACCTCGAAAGGAACCATTAGAGGAAGGGTGGTCTACGATCAGGTGAGGAAACTGGCCAAAAAGAAAGCTAGAAAGCGGATCTAGACTGAATTGAATCGCGAACTATTTGCTTGCAGTTGACATAATGACTGGTGAATTCTCCATGCCGTGAAAGTCATTGTTAACTATATCCACTCCCAGCTGAACAGATTGGAAGAAAGAGTTGAAGATCTTGAGACAGGGCGGGGTTCCATACCTTGAATGCGAACCTACTGACAACCAAAAGAGAAAGTGTTACTATAACAATGATTCTTCGTGCGCCTCTTTCTTTTCCATGGATACTTATGTAATAATTAATTCATTTCGCTAGCTTTCTAAAAGAGTTTGGAAGATACTGGGTAAGGCTTTCACCTTTCACATCCCATTTCAGTACGTTGCCTGATTCTCTCTTCATTGGCTTAGTCAGCCGGGGCTTCTTCCACTTCAAGGCCCTAAGGCGGAATATCCCATCCAGTTGACGAGACACTAATGACCTAAAGTAGCCAAAGCTCAGGGAAAAAGGAGTTCTTGCCGCTAAGTCCCTCTTTGGTACTGTTTTTTGCTAATTCCCAGATATCCACCAGATGAGACTGTTTCCCAAGAGCCCACAGAGAAGCGCCTGGCCAGACAAATAGCTTAGTCGCAGGAAGATTTCCCAACTGAGGTACAATAGGTCTCAGGATCATCCGATCTATGAGAATCTCTGGGAAAGCACTCGTCGACTCAACCGATCAATAGAAGGCCTCTGAGAGGAGCCTCTTCTAGTTCTTGCATGACGATCCCTTCCCCTTTCCTCACATCAAGGGATAGAAAGGAAGAAGATTATAGCCAAATAGCCTGCCTATACCCCAGTGTCCAAAGCCTAGTGAATTCCAGTTTCTATTCCTTTCTAGCGGTCAATGAGCGTCTTAGAGTAAGCTTTCTTAGAAAATGGCTAAAACTAGAAGTATGGAAGTCTTTCCATCCCTCTAGATCCCTTATCTCTCCTCCCACACGAGTTATGAAGGCGCGGCCAAGACCTGGTGAATTATCGGCATTCACTTCGACTCCCCTTCAAGTATTGGAAATCATTGTGACACAAGTCCTCCTATACAGTCAGCGGTGTAGCGTGAGTGGGAGCCTTGACAACCGAACCATGGTTCACTCTTTTTGGGGGAAAGGAATTAGTTTGATCCCACAGAGATATCCAAGAAGCCTCCTTTTAATATGATGAGCTCATTTGCTTTGGAGTGTGATGGCAAAGCTATAGTCCCTCTCCTTAGTCTCTATCTCGGCCGCTTTCTTTTTATTTATTGCGTCAGTCTCTTTCATTTGCTGATAAACCATATCCTGCAAAGAGCCTATTGGACAAGGCAAGGAAGAAGGAGTTTTCAAACTTTTTGAGTCTTTCTTTTTATTATAATAAATAGGATCTTTCTCTCCTTGCAGCAAGTGAGAGAGTAGAGGGAAGGGGGATACCTAGAAGTGCTACGATAGCCGGCTAGGGAATACCTGTAAAAAGAGTCAGGCCTACCTTTAAGCATTAAAAGAAGATCCCCTGGGGCCATTAGAGCGTACTTTCATAAAGGGAAGGCGATCTTGAAAGGAAGACAATTGTCGCAGTCCCACTACGCGTAACTAGAGATAGGAATAGCTCATGCCCAGCTCGAGGGAAATTCATTCCTCTTTGATAACATGGATCCGTTTCATTTAATAAGAAGAAGCGCCTCTTCTATTGGACTGATTTCCTTGCTTGTCCTTGAATCGGGATTCGATGGGTCTTCTGTGTAATGGAGCTCTTTTAGCCCTTGGCACGAAGGCCATGAGGTTGGGAACGAAGGTTTGGTTGACCTTCTTTCTTTTCTTGCTAGCTCTGCTCTCAGATGGAAGGCCAGTTGTTGATGAAGGAGAAGGCGATACCGACATAAACTCCATAAATTGGGTCATTGACGAATGGACCACAGACAGAGGAATTACCAACTCATGGGACTCACATGCGGGGATATTAAGACCAGGATTGATGCCCTGAGGGACGCCCAGCAGAATTAGAAAAAGAATAGGAGACTTAATCAAAGACACAGAAGGAAAGAACTCTAATACAAGAAGATGAACTTTAAGATTGTTCGTGCCACATAACGTTTGAGGCACTTTCTCGGCCAAATGATAGAGGCGCAAGAAATGCATTCGGGTTCTCAGCTAGCTGCCATCTAGAGATCTTCCTGCTTCATTTCCGGATAACTGAACTGAGAGGTGCCCAGAAATGCGGAGCCCTTAGACCGATTGATGTACTTGACTTCAGTCCCAGTACTGAAAGACGTGACTAAATCAACACCTGGTACTGACGAGCTACCCCTTACCGAAGATGGTGGGGAAAGTCACTTCGTACCCTTCCCTAGCTCTTGAGTTAATGAGTTCAGGAGTAGCTGAGTTCTGACTTCTTACCGAGCTATGTGACTCTATACCCGAACGAGGGGAATTGAAAGGAGAAAGAGAAAGAGCTACATACTTCTTGTAATACCTGGAACAATAAGAAAGTAAAGTGTGAAGTTCAGTCTACCGGAGCTCATCTATTCTCTTAGTAAACGATATTCATTTCAATATGAAGAGAGAAAGTGAGACAAGAATTCTCATAGATAAGATATCTTCGTTCGGCTCTTTGCTTTTCTAGTAAAGTGAGGTAGTCCTCTCCCAGGAGCTTAGCCTTGTGTGACCTGAAATGGATGTAGAATAAACGCCCGGTCAAAGAATTCCCTTTCGAGACGAGAGTCACTCGCTTCCTTTTCATTTTCATTTGAAGGGGAGATCCTCTTTGGTAGGGATGGGAGCCTACTTCGATCGCAGGTTAAATAAATGCGAATGGCCATATCTAAATGAAGCCGGCTATTGACCCGAAACTGCCTTAATGGACAAAGTCAATCCCCTTCCACTACCGAACAACCTTCCTTCCCTTCCGCGCTTGCCTTAGCCTTCGCCTATTGCTACTCCTAGCCTTGATTCATTATTCTTCCCAGACCGGAGAATAGAAATTCATTATGTTGATTAACCTTTTTCAGAGCACAGGGCAGATGGGATACGAAGAATAGCTATCTTTCAGAAAGAAGAAGAAGAGCAGCAAACCCTTTTAGTACTATCAGACTCGAGGCGAAGAGGTGGGACTAGGAGGGTTACTACAAGTGCTGTGATGAGATCTGTATTTCGGCTTGGTCGATCAAAAAGAGTAATCGCATCTCTCTCTGTCTATTCGGTGACATTGGTTCCCCGTCCCTACTCTCCTATCTCTCTCACATCTCCTGAGACTTGGGTACTTTAGATAGCTATTCCGAGAACGACGCTAGGCCCCTCGCCCTATATCTCGGCTTTCAAGAAATTCCTACTTATGATTCCGATCTTTGAATCATAAGATCTACCGATGTCTTTTTACATCCCACAGCTTCGGCGGATCGCTTAGCCCCGTTCATCTTCGGCGCAAGAGCGCTCGATCAGTGAGCTATTACGCACTCTTTCAAGGATGGCCTGCAGGAGTTCCTTCTTCCTACGAGGCAATTGTAGTTCTAAGTAAATCTAGTGCTCCTTACAACAAAGCCAGAGCCAGTTCTTTCCTTATATCTTGGAGTTGCAGTGGATATTGGAGTTGCCCCCGCTGTCGATCCAGCCGAACTTACTTCGATGTAAGATGGAGTTGAAGTATTAGGGTAAGCAGCTCCGTACGCCATTCGGATATCAGCAGTTTCTGTCCTAAGGCAAGCCCCTGCATCTCTAGTGATAAAGGCATCTAGTTTTTCTGCCTTCTCTGGATTCCCAGTCCCCGTAACAGTAACAAAAAGCACTCGATCCCATTATATTAGATATGGAGCCGAAGAGTAAGCTACCGGTCCTTTTGAGGTCTTCCCTCTCATACATTTCCTCTTTCATATGGCATTTAAAGTACAATTATTAATAAGATTTATGTCATATTTACAGTAGCGTATTACCTACCAATCTTTTTGAGTGCCCTTGCTTCTTTCTCTTTCTTCGAGCGAGTGAAAGCGGCTCAAGGCAAGGCTATCAGTTAGGCAAATCAAAGGAGTAAAGCCAGCTGAAGTAACTTATTATTATGCACCAAAGAAAGAAATAGCCTATGCCAGCAAGTTTCATTCCTTCTGACAGCGAGCGAGTTTTCTTCCCAGCCTATGCCTTATCTTCGTAATATCAGGCCACCCTTTACTTTAAGCTAATCCATTATTGAGTCCTTGTACCGTAGGACTTCCCTGTGCCAGCAGCAGTTTTAGTTCCAATTGGAGTAGCTTTTTATGTTGATCAGCCAATGGATCTCCCCGTTCCAATTCAAAAGCTATTTTGCTATTATTCCTTCCAAGGTGGGCCATACGTGGGAATACGTTGCAGGCTTAAAGTTTTGAATAGCTGATTATGCTCTATGATGGCAAGGGAAAAAGGCAGCTTAGTTCCTTTCCATGGAGTTGGCAGGTAGGAGTCCAAACAGCATTATCCATTTAGAATTCCTAATTATCATATATATATATATTTTTATAATATTGTGTTCTCGAAGACAACTTATAGCAGGCTCGAGAGACCTCTCCCTTCATTCCTCGATCCGGTTGGTGATGACCAACTACCCAGTCCGATTTCTGGTTCTTCTTCCAGATATTGGGGGAAGACCAGCTTAGCCTGCTACATCAAAGATGAGTTATTCAGTTTCTTCTTTCAGTGTCTATGCCCGTAACCGGATGCGGCTGGCGAAGGAATGAAACTACGAGCCTAATCTATGGTAGAGCTGGACAGGTCAGGTCGGGTCTATTCCTTCCATAAGGTAGGGTAGGTCAGCTAGTCTTTTTCTCCTTGATGGGATGGGTACCCAAGTTGACATCTTCAGTGTCTTCGATGATGGCTTTTGATTTTTCTTCAAACCTCTCGAATACACGTTCAAATTATTCTGAACTAGAGGGCTTAAAAGCGCCTTGGCCTCATGTATTCTGCTTCCCACTGCTTCTGAGTAGGGAGCTACCCTTTATGGGTTTTGGCAAAATATGAGGGGTAAGGGTCCGAAGGAGAGAAAGAAGTCTTGGAAAAATAAAGTACTTTCATAGATAAAAGAGGGATTTCGTCTGTCTTGTCTTTTAAGCAAATAAATAGGCTAAGGTAAGTATAATAATAAACATCAGTGCACCCCAATGAGTCACCTGCTGAAGGTGGTCCGACCAAAGCTACTAGGAGGAATGCCCAAAGGGCGAGTAAAGATTCCATCACTAAGACCGTCTCATGAAGACTGTAGTCTGGAATGTCATGGGGTTAAACATGAAAGAGAAACATAAATAGTGGAGGGATCCCAATATCCTCCTAACAGTCAAAGTTTTCGAAAAGACTGACCGGATTTGAACTCTTTGCTGCTATAGAAAGTCAAAACTAGTACTTGCTTGAGATCTAGTTGCGCTACCTGAGAAAATCCCCTTTCTTTTGAAACTAGCCGTAAAAGATTCTATATAGCACTCTAAGAATATGAACTATCTCTTAGCGTTAGTACCATGGACTGCTTAAAAGGGAATGAAAGAAGCAACTACTTCACTTATACGGATACACCGGGTCTGGATATCCATATACTGATGCTGGGTAAGACACTTAGACTTATCCTGGGGCTATCAATTACTGATCAAAGTTTCTACTGACGGATACTACCAGATGAAAAAGAACTCAATAACTTTGAGAAAGATATGAGATTAGGACAGATTGAGAGCTTGCCTCTTGGATTTCTAAGTACTGGTTGGTAGAAGCTTTTCCCAGTAAGATCCCTAGTTTGCTGGAACTGGATGGGCTTTATACAACTTAGACTGGCTAAAAGGGATTAGCAATGGCTGCTTAGTCCTGAATTTGACAGAACAGGCTAAAAGGTTTTTCGCCTGGACCGTCATGGAAGCTAATAATAATAATAGCAAGCCTTGGAGATCGAAAAGAAATGAAATGTCCTGCACCCTCTTACCCCCTAATGACAAACGACATGAAAGGAAAGTCCTATTTAAACCGCAGAGAAGGATACTGGAATAGATGGACTTATCATTCCAACTGGAACAAACTCAAAACCCAGTGAAGTTGGTTTGGGGTTTGGATCGGTAACCTCGTTTTGATTGCTAGTATTCAGGAATGGAAGACAAAAGGACTGCAATAGGCGGCTTGCCCAAGCTCCTAAGCTAGCTTACTACACTAGCTCGCTGGCAAAAAGAATTCTAGGGGATTATTAAAGGCTTCTCTTCTTTCCCAAAAAAATAAGATCTTTTTTAGATTCCTACAATAGGGATAGGGCTTTTAGTCTTAGGACTTTTTTCGATTCGTAGATGCGGCATGGCATTAGCGGTCGCCGGCGAAAGGCTTAGCTTAAGCTTAAATAAAATCAGTGAAAGCAGCTAAGGAGATGGAGATGAGAAGAGAGTTTTAACTTATAACATCACATCTTAATCTCATAGCTATCTTTCCTATGAAGGAAATGCCTGTCCTCCTCCAAGATCATAGTCTTTTAGTGCTTTATTCTTCATTTCGAGATGCCTGAATCAGGTACCTAGTCTGATAGCTAGTTCTTAAGTTGCGAAGTAAGTAGAGTAAATGCGAGGAAGACCGCCTGTCGCCTATGACTAGGAAGAAAGAAAGAAATACATTAATGTTTTCAAGACCTTTCTCTTCTATTCTAAAGAAGAAGTCTGGAAGCTAAACCGTCTTCCCTGCTTATACGAAAGTAAAAGGACTCTTAGATCCCACATTGAATCGAAGGATCTACTACTTCACGTAATTATTTAACTCACTGCGTGGTGGAATGAAATCTATCCGGCTGGAACCCCTCTTATTTTTCCATGTCTTATATTGAGGGATGCCGCTAGAACTCTATTCGTAGATATATCTCAGCTTTTGGTCTTGAGTCGTCAGTATAGCCTTTATCTTGCCTAGAAAATGTCTGATCGCAGAGGAGAATCCTAGCCTGGATAATCAGAATAGGAATCCGAAGAGGAAAGGAAGCGGGCACCAGCCTTCCTTCTAAGTGAAAGCTCTACCGAGAACTATAAGATGAGGGAGATAAGAGTTAGAACTCGGAGAGTCAGTTTTCCTTTCCCTATATGACATTTCTTGAAAGTCCGCTTGGAAGCTTCCTGGTTGGACCTGTTTTAGATTGAACGCTTTCGATTCTGGTTCTAGGGAAGAACTCGGTCCCTTGCTTCCATTAGTCAGGCGGAGAAGGAAAGAGCTATGAGTGGAGGAGAAGGGAGTAGTCGAAGCCCAACCAAAGAAGTCAAAGTAGGGCCAAGACAAGAAAACAAGAAAAATGGCATTCTTTCATTTAATGAAAGAAAGTAATCATTCTTTTTGGGAGTTTTTTAGTTAGTTTAAGTGGATTCGTCCCTTGTAGTTTCAGACTCCGCAACTTAGCCAGGAGCTTCAGCGTAAGAGTGAACTGTTAGCTGACTTCGGCTGAAAAAGACTTTTCCCGAAACAGTAATGGAACTGGGAATAAAGGAGTAGCTCTTACATAATCTAATAATCATTAGCTAGGCCTTTTGCCCAGCTTTCTGCTGTAAATAAGACAAATATATCTAATGGCGCTCAGATTATGTAGACGATATCACTTATATCAAAGAATCGAAGGATGTGTATGGAATACGAATACTGCTTATGTTGCTTCACATCTTCTGTCTCCTGATCTTATTCTAGCATCAGCCTAGGGAACCGAGCAAGTCTTCCGAATTGCCCGCTTTCTCCAAGCTGAATTGGTTTCATACCTTCTTTCATCAAGAGTCTTGGCCAAAAGACCTGTCACCTTCTTTCCTGCCT
Organism: Anacardium occidentale; assembly: GCA_026122585.1. Taxonomy (NCBI): domain Eukaryota; kingdom Viridiplantae; phylum Streptophyta; class Magnoliopsida; order Sapindales; family Anacardiaceae; genus Anacardium; species Anacardium occidentale. The sequence goes on along the minus strand of JAJEJH010001226.1, from coordinate 14,316 downwards.
AATCTCCAGCTTCCGGATTTCTCGCTTAGCTCAGCTCGAGGGAAAGAGTTGACTTTGAAGTGAAGGGAGTTGAAAAGTCTCAGAAGGGGGGAAATCCGGATGAAGGGTCAAACTCCTTTACTTATTGGTTAGCCGACTCAACCGAGTCTCCTCGTTTCGAATAAATGCCGTCTGCGCTGACTCTTCACAGGAAAATCAGATGCTTCAAACAGACAAATCGTATAAAATCCTCTTTCTTAAACCCAGAAAATCAATAGGAAGTCCTCGCGTCTGGTCTTTTCTTTGGTTTAAGGATTTGCCTTCTCCGGTTCTAGAGGATTTAAGATACCTTTAATCAACTTTAAGAGACACGGATGTTGCTGCCACGTGAGTGGAAAGGAAGCTAAATCAGCTAGTCGTCTTTCCTCGACGACAAACTAGGATGTTAGTCTTGTGGAATAGCGCCTTGATGAGTCTCTTTCTTTTCTTTTTTGCTGCTTCAAAGTCTGATGGATGTTAGAGTAGAGGCTTGTGCCTAGAAAGAAAATGATTGATAAGTATATTTTGATGTCCTTTCATGCGAATCTTGCTTTTGGACTACCAAGTCACGGGAGACCTAGTTCAATCGTTCAATAATTCTTTTGTTGGGCAACGAACCATAGAGTACTTTTTATCGGCTACTCCTTTCAATAAGGGCACTGCTCTTACCAGATCCGCTAAATAGTAGGTCGAGCAGAGGTTGGACTCTCTTCTGCCTGTTTGAATTCCATTTGCGAAGCATATGACCTTCTTTTACTAAAGGAGGTTTTCGGAAGTCCCATGCTTTTTTTCTTTTAAGATGAAAGATAAGAATCATTGACAAGTCCAGTAAGATTGTAGGAAGAAACTATCAGATTGTATGAAGGGAAAGCGGCACTAGTCTTGAATTCATTCCTTGTTGGATAGATAAGAGGGAGCTACACGGGTTGTCAATCCCTTTTTCATTTGTCGCCAAAGAAAGAGATTATAGAAAGATATTCTAATCAGGCTTGTGACTTGGTTGTCTGCTGTGTATTCGGATTGGTAATCCATGCCCAGCCAGAGATATAGATCAGTCATAGTCTTAGTAGGATGCGGGTGTCCTTTCATTTTGAGATCAATCTATTTCATAGGATACATTCGATCAGTTTTCAAAGTGTTGGAAAAATTGAAGCCGCTGATTTTTCATGAAAATATAGATCTCCTTAACCCATTGCAGGAACCGGGGAAGGGTCTGACCCACCCAGTAAAAAGGAGTCCTACTGGACGAAAAGAGATCTTATCTGTCTAATTTACCAATGAGTACTGAAATCTACCCTGAGTGGTAACTTAAGGATAGCCTATCGACATTCCTAAAGCTGCCATGCAAAGGAAGAAAACCAAAGAGAACTCAATGATAGAATCTGGATGAGGCGATAACTCAATATTTCCGAGATCACTCACTCCCTTTTTGTCTCCTCGCCATCTACCATCTACGAAGAAAAAATTTTGATAGATTATCGAACCGATTACTGATTGGGGACGGCATCCATCCTCTTTGGCAATAGCAGACGTTTCAGTAACTGAAAGCAATTCAACTTCAGCATCTGATGAAGTGAAAGCCATTTTCTCATCTGCGGTGCCAGATAAAGACTCAGTGAAGGAAGTTGTATCATCCGCAGACTCCGATTCTGCCACAAAAGTGGTATAATCTACAGACCCCGACTCCATTCCTCAAGTGCCACAACTGTATTTTATATAAGGCTTTCGAAGCGAACCATTGGCACAGTATCAATCCGACTAGTCTTTAGCATTCTTTCCTTTTTGGGGATATCTGTACTATTGATTAACTGTCACAACCCGGCTCTTATTCGAGAATACCCAGCAATAGATGAGACCTATTAAACCAAGGAATCAGACAATTTGGGATTCAGCTTGCCTTGGCGGAAGCTCGGGATCTCGGGCCTGACTTTCTATTAGGAAGACAGCAACTTCACACATCCTTCACTTTGAAAGCTTTCGACTTTGACTTGCAATTAATAGAAAAGGCTAAACAGCGAACTCAATAAACTCGCAGGGAGTGGGGAGTATGAGCAGGACAGCACACATAACAAGCACAAACCTAATCCTTTCGACAATAAAGATTCGAATATACTCCTTCTTATAACACGAGGGACCCGGAGACTGATCTTTCCGTGAAAAGGTTTAGAATCCTCCACCATCTTACGTGCCCACGAAGTTTGGAGTGGATGGGGCTGCTGAGTTTTCACAGTAGATCTTGTCTTCTCCAACAACAACAAGTCGTCTAGCAGGTTAAAACAACCACGACGTAAAGTACTATGTTTTGAAGGAAATTGTGGAATATCCTCTAGTGTCGATAGATCACATTAGCATCAGCATGATGATAGCAGACCCTTTGACCAAGACCCACTTAATTAGGCACCCGCCACTTCATAGCCGTAGTAAGCCATCCAATTCATATGGAAGAGGTCCCGGGCTTTGGTTTTAGAGAGATTTCCGAGTGCTATTCTTACAGCTTGCCTGAATTTCATAATTAATGTGCCCCCCTTTCTACTGCTGCCATGCCACATTCAGTCCAATTGGCCTAACTCTCTAGAATAGACTATTCCCACTGCTAACTGCTAAGCTAATTAGACTGCCGAGCTAAAGGATCTAGCAAGAACAGCTTCTCACTCGGGTCACTAAACACCAGAAGACCGAGAGCCTCATGCTGCCTTACCGATGAACCCAGAAAGCCCCTGGGTCCAATCTCTTTTTTTTATACTAGCCAAGCTCTAAGATTAGTAGTCGATTCCATAAGCATAAGAGCCGATTTGGCATAAGAGAAAGAAGAAGACATGGGATTGGGAGTCTGTAACTATGTAATCGAGGTTTAAGGAATCCCTATCTCCTCACGCATGTCGTCTTCGCCTCATCCCCTGCCGCGATGCGCACTTTCCAGTACCCAGTCTGAAGGTCTATCTTGGTGTAGTATCTTGTCGTCCAGGGACCTCCCCTTTAGTTTCCTTCGCCATGACTCGAACAAAAAATTATCAGGGAGGGATAGTCGTTAGGTCATGAATTGAATGCGACGTACTCCATCCTGTCAAGAGATCAAGCATGCCCTGTGGGATCTCAAACCTTAGAATTGATTTGTGTGGGACGATACCGTGGAGAGAATCCCGAGGACAATCTCTCAAATACACATAGATTTGACCCAAAACAAGAAAGAATTTAATGGTCCTAATGAACAAACTGAAACAAGAAATTCGGAAATGGAACTGGTCGGAGATTTGTTTTAGAGGTATAGGATCCATTTTTTGTAAGAGCCTCGAGTCCTAGTTTAGCAGTGGCTATATTATTCAAAATCAGAAAAAAGTCGACTAATCGCCACCCTCCCCCCCTATTGGAAGGATTCTGACTCACGTTCTTAAACTTTTTTCGGCTCCACAAGTCAAGTCCCAGTCCCAAAGCACGCAAATAAGAAACAGTACGGCAATATTGATTACAAATTGGATCAAAAAAGACCGAATTCTGATCCAGATCTTGCTGATCATGGTTGTCCTTCTTTTTTTTTACTGATTCTGTTCTATTGATCAAAAGCATCCAGTAGGAATCGAACCTACGAATTTGCCTTTTTATTAGGTTGGTATAGGTTGGACGCTTTAACCATTCAGCCATGGATGCAAAGAGACTCAGCGAGTGAACTAGGTTTTGGTATTCCTTCTCGAGCTTCTATTTCTTCCGTTAAAGGATATTCGAGAAAAGATGGAATAGGAAGACGTGTTTCCAGAACAAACAAGATACGGGTTGAGAAGGGGGAGTTAGCAAAGTTAGACAAGACTGGAATGGGCATAGGAACATGTATTGATGTACCAGATCGGCTAATGCTCCCAGGTTGATGCGATGTATTCCACCAGTTGACTGAAGACCTGATTATTGGTATATCGATCGGTCCAGCACGGATTGAAATAGAAGCCGGTTCGACAGGAAGCTTTTGAAAACGCAGTGCACCCAGGTAAATAAGGAACGAGATGAATACAGAGGTTAAACGAGCATCCCACACCCAAAAGGTGCCCCACATAGGTCTTCCCCGAAACCCCCCAGTAACTAAGGTAAACAACGTAAAAAAAGCACCCATTTCTATACCGGTTCCGGAAGAGCGAAGAAAAAGGGGATGTTTTGTTAATAGGAACAAGAAAGTGTTTATAGCCGTAGCGATATAAACAAGAATACTCATCCGAGCCGCAGGAACATGTACATACAGAATACGAGAATTTCCACCTTGTTGAAAATCTAGTGGTGCTACCCGAAGACTTAAATGAATAGCCATCGCTGTTAAGAACAACCGAGATCCAATGATAATTTGCGCATAGCTTCTGGTCTTTGACATCAAAAAAGAAGGTTGTAATAACGAAACGGACATGTGAGAATTTGGTCCTAGCTAGTGGAACAAGAAAGACATGGATCTATATTCAATACGCAATCAAAGGATTTTCCCCAACGAAGAATTCCCCCTTTTCGCTCCGCTCGTGCGTGGCACTCCTTGCTCGCGGAGCGGCATACCGAAAAAAGAAAGGTTTTGGAAGAAAAAGAAACCCCTATCCACCACCCATTACAAAAAGGACTTCATGCACTACTTGGTGGAAAAACGGGCTTTGTAGCCCGTTTTCGACCAAGCTGTTGTAAATCTGTGTTAAAAAAGTTAATCGGTCTGGACTTTCGGCAACAATTTTGTCAATGATTGTCGAAAAAGGCGCACTCCTAGTAGGTGGAGTCAGTCCATAGTCTGGAAAAAGACTGTCCAGCCGTTCGGAAATTTTGTCTATGAGCACACTTTCGACTTGTTCCCTTACTAGTTCTTGGTAGTTTTCGGGACTGAAGTTTAGCAGTCGGGAAATGCGCCAGGTTGCTGCTATCCAAATACTAACGGGCAGAATGAGGGTCCCCGAAAGTGAAAGAAGATAAGTTAGTACTTGGTCCATGAAATTGAGTAAGAAAAAATTCTTCCCGACTCCTCTACGAGTCGTTTTTCATTCTAGTGAGTTGTGCTTGGTTGTTGACCAAGGGAAGGAAAAAAAGAAAAAGGTAAATGGCCCCCTATCGAAGGGAATAGTGCTTCCTGCGCCTTGGGATTATACACCTGCTTGCCCATTTTACTTACTCAATAGTGATTTCTGCAGGCTTTCAAGGGGATTGCTATTCTATTGATTACCCCGCAACTACAACTCCATCGAACAAAGCCAAAAGAACAGAAAAGATGGAGGGAATCCACTTATATTGGCTTGAGAGGTTTGTGGACTGGATTGGACCTGGGAAAAAGAAAGAAGTTAAAGAAATATGCTCATTCTCATGGCTCCTAAGCCTAGCTAAAGTTTCAATCAATTCCTGCCGGATCATAAAATGGAACTAGGGGAACAATAAAGGCTATTCACTAACCGTAGGAGTCTTAATAGGACTTTCTTTATTCCGGGATAAAAGACTATAAGAAAGACCTTAAGGAAATCCTCCGGGCACTCTTAACCTCTGTCTTTTTCTCAGAAGACTGAACTTTAAGCCAACGGTCAAGATTCAATGGTTTCTTTTCTCACATATCCGTAGGGAAAGATTAAACTCTTTCTTTGAAATCTGAACTAATAGCTTACGGGCAGATAAGAGATAAGACGTCTTTATCTTTGTTAGGTGATACTAACAGGCAAATAGTATGTTGTTGGCTACCCTAATAGTCAAGTACAGATAGCTGGTATCTTCCTCTTATCCGCTGACCTGCCAACAGTTAGGTGTACGCCCCGCCAACTGACTATCTTATCCGCTGGCTAGATAGACTCATAGACGGTGTTCGCTAGCTAACTCAACTTAGAAGACTAAAGGCCAACTCGCTTACTCGCCCTCTGGCCCCCCTTCTGACTCCGCCTTAAAAGAAGAAAGGCTCTTTGTCCGCGGGCCTATAATAGATTAGCATCCTTATTCGCTAGGCCTAATAGACAGTTTATCCGCTGGCCATAAGACTAACCAACTCTTTGTCCGCTAGCTGATAAGAGAGACTGGCCGACGTGTCTACCTCCGCTAGAATAAAGAGATTTTTTTTAAGAGACAGATACAAGTCCAATTCTTATCTCTCTCCTTTTCAGTTAGAAAAGGTGCTGCCCTCTCGGTCGGGCAGTGAATGGCCGCTGCACTTAAGTGTTTGCTTTCAGCCCGAGGTTTGACTTTCATGTCCCAAGACCGATAAAGAGTTAAAAAGCCTAAATTCTAACTATCTTAAAAGCCTATTAGAATATCTCTTTTTTCAATGCCTGAAAAACTAACTCCTGGTCTTTAGTTGACCGCATTCCTATAGATCTCTTTCCCGTAAGCTATGATTTAAGATTGACCGGAGGATTCTCAACCTTTAGATTTTTTTATACTAGGCGAAAGGCTCCAGAGGAAAAGATTGAAGTAAGAAGCAGGGGATAAAAAAAGAAAAGAGAGAAGATGGGCCAGGAACGTTCCTTTCATTAAGGCTTTTAGTTCGACTATATTGAAAGAAAGGAGTATCCAATCAAACTAACTTTATTAAAATCAAAATATCCAAACCCAGGAAATGGAATTGAATCAGAGACGGTAGAAATCGATTGAATCATAAAGAGAGATTCTCCTTTCTATAATAGGGGTAGGCTGCATAACCGGTCTTGTCGGAATGGTAGACGGAAAATATCCCACACCAGGTGATGCGGCATTCCCGATCTTAGCTTAGCACTTTCCTGTTGATTTTTGATTCGGAAAAAGCGCTAACTGCTGCTAGAGTATGCCAAGTCTTTGCTTTGCTGTGTCGGAATCAGCGAAAGTTTGAGGCTCGTTCTCTTGATTGAGGGATTGAATCCTAGCCTACTTTCTTTATGCATTTGCTCTTTTTGATCTCAAACAAACTCGAACCCTTCTTACTAAACCCTATTCTTCTGGATTGAATCTAACTTATGGCTTGGGGAGGGAGGGAATGTTTACAGTTGTTGTAGTACGACTTTTTTTTTCCCTAAGGCGGTCTAACAATAAGTAGTCAGCTGCGGACTAACGTAGTCTGACTTTCAAGTTCTAGAAGGGAACAGCTTAAAAAAGCTTTGAAGTTAGGGCGGGTTCAGTCGATACCGGTGTCACTTCTACTTCCTTACTTCTCTCTATTCCCGAAGACTAGACAGGGATAGGCCAAGTTCCTCGGAGAAGGAAATTACTAAAAAATCGACTTACTCGAATAGAACATCCGATCTCGTAGAATGTCTTGCGGTAGGTATACCTGGGGACTCAAAATCGAATTCATCTGCACTATTGGCATCAATAGAAAGAACTTCTGGGAATGGAAAGAGAGGGGGCCTTCACGCTGCACCCTAAGATTGACTTGACTTTCTCTTGCTTGCCACAATCCTTTTTAGGATAAAGTAAGACCGCTTGCAACTACTTGCTTACTTTATAGAGGAAGAAAGAGAGCCAAGATTGGAAAGATTTTTGCGAGCTGACAGTGATCCAGCGGTCACCGTAACAAGAAGGCTTGCTCAGGGAAAGTGGAGGGGGACCGAAATCTTTGAAATATTCATACAAGCAGAACTCTAAGATCCAGAGAGGACCAGAAGGTCGGGAAAGGTTTTTGGTCACAAGATCATGGATGCTTCTGTAAAGGTGAGAAAGGACAAAAGGGGCTAAGATAGGGCCTGCGCCAAAGCTATGGCAATATGGCTCTATTCCTTAGTCATCATATTGGATGGATTAGAAAGAATTAAAGGACAAAGAAAGAGAAGAAGAAAGGCAGAATGCTCCTGACCTCTTATCTCACCTTTCCCCATCTCCCTACGAGCGTAGGAGTCGAAAAAGATATGTGCATTATCCGCATTAAATTTCACATCACTCGAAGTAGTCAACGAGGACACGTCCATGACCGAAGGTCCCATAGGCCCACAGCCGAGGTCAAAGGTCTTCGTAGATGTGCTCCAGAAGCAAAGGGCTGCAGCGATCATCGAGCGATCCATGGGTGCTTGGAAAATGGAATGCATTCCTAGATGCCAACATTCTTCCAAATCTCCACAATCTTGTCATCACTCACCATACACTGACGCCAGTTAAGCCATTCCTTTTTAGGTTTTGGCCATCTTCTCACAGAATTCTACTGGAAGCACTTGGTCCAGTCTGGAGCCTGAAGGTTGAAAAAGAAGGACCCTGCCTGGAAAAAAGGAGTCTTACCTAAGGGCATTCCCCTGTATCAATAGGGAGCTCCTAGATCCTTAGTCTCTTTTTTTCTTGAGTATATAGAAAGGTTTAGTTCCTGCTTTTGTACTATAACCTGTACAATTCTCTTGTTTTTTGCAAGCAGGCTCTAGAGCAACTGTTGCTGTACAGTGGCTTCACTACTGGAGTTTATTTGCTCTTCCCGGCTAACTAAACTAAGCATTCGTTTGGCCTCTTTCTATTCTTTTATTCTACCTTGCAGCTTAAAGAAAAGAGAATCTTAATGCTACTTGGTCTTTCCTGTAATAGTGCCCTAACCCTACGAGGGATACCATATCCGCTGTCTAGTCTTTCTAATAAGGAGAACGTAACATTTCTTCTGCCTTTGGTTCTGCCTTCCAGTCGTAAACGCATTCAGTTCCTGCCAGGTAACACTTTCTATATTAATAGTCTACCTTGTTAAAACAATAGGACTATGAGTGGTACAACTAAGAGTCTTTCTCTACACTAACAGTAGTGAATAAGTTAATAAAGAGGGGATCTCCCCATAGTAGGAGTACAAGCAATCCCCATCCGGGTAACTCCTACTCGTGATACAATAGTAGCAATTGCTCTATCAACGACTGAGACTCCTACAACAGCGCCTGGCGAGAAAGCATAATTCAAAAAGAAGGCAGAAGTCCTTGAAAAAGACCTGGAAGAGAACTAGCCTTAGCAAAGACTGCCCAACCCCCACTGCACTGGCTGCAAGGGGTACTGGTACGAAAAGAGGTGGAAATGCAACTACTCTGACTCCCATGAATGCTGGTACAAGAGTGACTTTGCTGTCTATCCTTTGCCAACCTTAACTTAAACTTTACTGATTCATTGCCCAATCCTTTAAGCCGGGCAGGAGCAGCAGTTGATTCCTTATCTCTTTTGAGTCTTGTCAGTATTGTATCGATTGTGGGTGTGGAAGCATTTCCGTATCGCTTAGTGGAGGAATTCCTTTTTTAGTTAGTGTACCTCGTAGCAATCTTTCTAGTAGTTTTTAATTCGAAGCTCTTCCCTTTGTTTGCTAGAATAGGGTGGATGCATCGAATGCCATAGTTCCGATTTCTCGCATGAGGCAAGCTTAGAACTGATAGCAATTGAAGAAGAATCCCTTGCTTGTGGGATAAGGCCTCTCTCTAGCCGGATTGATACGGAAGATTTCATCCTTCTATTAAATAGCAGACGAATCGGAAGAACGATTGCATCTTTTTGAAAGGAAGAAGGAGCGGACTCTTCTCTCATCTCTCAACGGACGATGAGGGTGCTTAGATTCGCATGAGGAAGAACAAGAATGATTAGGCAACTATCAAGCGAGTGAGTGATCTACATTGAGAGCTAGTTCCTTCCTTACTAGTGCTGCAATCAAATCAGGCTTGGCACCTTGTAAGTAAATAAGAAGAAGTAAAGCCAAGGTGTTCTCCTGTCGTCAATCTTATTAGTCGTTGTCTCCACTAGCTGTAGGGCGAAGCAAGGCATTCAGTTTATTTTTACAAGACTGAAGTTTTCCGAGAGTATTGTCATTCCAATTATGTTGAAGATTAGCCTCAAGCCTCATCCTCTGTGGCCCTCATTTGAACAGAAATATCTCCAAAAACTTGCCAATTCCACTGCTTTATTCTTGTAGATTCACATTGCTTGCCCGCTTGACTATCGAAGTCGATGACTGTCTTCAGTGGATCAGCTTAAGAAGAGTCTCTTTCGCCCCTTGACATCATGCACTCCCTGGCTAGCTCCGGTCCATCCATCCATAAGCATGCCTCCTAAATTTAAGTGGCTTGTCAACGATCTTTGGGAAATGGATTCTATCCATGGAAAGAGGGATAAAAAGATGAGCTTCAAAGTCAGTAGCCAGTCGGATCATTCGCTTACATTGATGGATCAAGGGCGTCCCTATAGGGCGAACAACTTAACTCGCCGATCAATCCTAAATGATGCCTCTTTCTGTTATACTCAGCAGGTCATGGCCAAGGTATGGTAGGTAGGGCTTGATAGTCGCTAAGGGTGGCCAAGGTACGGTCGTAGCTGAATGGACTGGCTAAGTAAGCGGATCTGTCTCCTATCTTCCAGGTTGATCTCTCTCTCGGGCGTGGCAGAATGGAACACGCTTTCTGGCTTGACTTACCGAGCTAATGATAGAGGCAAGAACACTTTACAGCCAAGTCCCTTGATCATAACGATATTACGAGCTAAGCAAGCCGTAACAAAAGAGTCTAGGGGCAAGGGGAAGAGATTCCATCTTCTATATAGACGAAATAATGAAAGTCATTTTTAGCTAAGACTAAGAGAAGGCATGATCAATCGAAAACTTGGTCTCTGATATATAGTCAAAATGATGCAAACAAAATAGGCCTATTGTCTTGGCTGGATCTCCCCTTGGAAGGGAAGACGCTTGATACTCAGAGGGTTGGGAAAGCAACTATCCTGTAAAGTAAGGGAGCTAGCTTGTGATTATTCAGTGTCCTATCCTAAGTGGTCGCCCTTCCTTGAAGTGTTACTCCGAATCATAGACCAGTAATCGTTTGAATCTATCAATGGATGGCCGGTCTCCCTTTCCGTCTTTCCGTCCATCTCCATCAAGACGAAGAGAATCTGGACCTTCTTCAACAAGCGAAGGGATCGAGGTGGACAAGAACAAAGCCAGGGCAATCACCCATTTGTCGGAGTCAATAGATTCTGGAGTTGCCGATCTAGTTGGCAAGCGCTAGATTGTTCCTTTATTAAGAGGACTGGCAAGTCCCTATCCATCCCATCCAGTCATTGAGTCCTCGCCTCAAAGCCGAGGCGTTAATCCCGATAGGTAGTCGCCCTAAAGGTATAGGAAGTGGAACCTGGCACTGATAACAGATCCCGGTATGGTAGTTTGCTCGACTAAGCAGGAGTTTACTTGCTCGACCTATAGTACGTTTACTAGCTCGACTAAAGGGAGAGGAAGTGCCCTGCCCACCGTCGAGTATAGGCCAGAGAAAGCCCTCACGAGCACTATTCCTTAGATTAGATCCCGAAGTGAGGAAGGCCTGGAAGAGCAGTCGCCCCGAAGGTTAGAAGATGTTTCCGTTCTCAATCCCTCAGATTTAGGGAGTGGCACTCTCCTGCCAAGGGTCTTACCACCCTATAGGTCATTCTTCCTCATCCGGTGGTTATCCTAAAGACGTAAAGCGCTAATCTAAGCTGGAATCCCTTGATTCGGAATTCTATTGCTGATTTCCCCCGGTAGCATAATAATGGATCTCCTAGTTTCGTAAGTCGGCTCTACTACCGGTAGCGGAGCTCTTTCCAATAGGCAGTCCCCCTCTTGCTGTTATCCAATGGAAAGAGAGTTCGAGCCAATGAAAGTCGCTCTTCAAGCGAGTACCATCCCATCAGTGAAAGTGAGCTTGCTCCTTTTATCTTGTCTCTTATTCCTTATTATATGTAATGTAGTAGGATTATCGCCTACTGCCCTGCCAACTGACCTTATCCCCTTGCAACTCGATATCCCGCCGCACTAATATCCGGTATCACGGGCGGTATCCACCAATACGTCCGGCTCATCCACAGCTCTCTCCTCCGAGCTCTTACCGTAATAGGGCTGCTTCCCCTTCGTCCAATACCGGAGACTCTTATTCCCATCGATATGCCCGGCACGCATAAATGCATTAGAGGGTCTTGATCGAGCGAGTAAGTAAACCCCTTTCGCTCGCAACACCGTTCGTTCTCAGCGATCGTTCTCCGCCGGAGGTGAGAACCAGCGGGAGAGGTGGGAACCTGCCCGACCGATAGGGAGAGGAGGGCAGTAAAGACTAGCACCGGATTCGTTCAAAGAGAAAGATCGGATTCTATACCAGCCCTTTCTCTCGGAGAGCGCCCTTGGCTACGAAAGAAGGCTAGGCTCCTTGAACCAGAGCTAATTAGATCTTCCCCTTTCTCTGGGTACACAGAAGACCAACTAAAAGTACCACGACCGAAAGACAAGAAAATTCGGTAAACAAAGTAGAAGCAGCTCACTTGTCTATCTCCATCCGTAATTCATAAACAAAATCGATTTTCTCTTTTATCGTATAGAAGATTGAAGAGTAGCTCTTGTGCTACAGAGTCATTCAGGGAAGAGAAACCACCGCCCAAAGGTGCTCATTGAGCCGGTCACCGGTGGCGCATTTCCTGTACTAACTAAAGAAGTTAAAAGAGGGACTCTGACATCTTAATATACTATGAAAGCAAAGATAGATTTTGGACTCGGCATTGCCTAAGGTGGGAGAGTTGGGTTCAATCATAGTAGTGGTGGACCGATTCTCTAACTATGCTACATTCATCGCGGCTCTCCCCGCTCGTGCTTCTGTCAGCTTCATAGCCTCAAGCTAAGAAGTCACACTTGAACCTAACGGTCCTACGTTCACATAGAATGATACCTTCACTTATCGCATATCAGCTGTTCTTCTATCATGCTTGACCGCTTCGCCTCTTCTCACGAATAGGATTTGTACCAGCAGCAACTTCACTGGGCAAACCAAAGGTGGTAGTTAGAGGTATGGGATCACATTACGTGCGGGAATTTGCAGCCCCTTAAGCACAATCAAGGGTAGCTAAGATCGGGAAGATGAGGAGGAAGCAGTCTTATATAACAGGGATAGGACAAGATTAATCGCAAGAAGGAAAAAGCAAGTGCAGTTTCTCTCCTTTCAAAACCGTTACGAAGCTCGGCAAGTATGCATCTTAGACAAAGAACCCTGTGAGCTAGCGGCGGGATAAGAAAAGTCTTTTTTGTGAGTGTGAAAATTTCCAACCGGGTCAAGAGCGATGGATATAATACTAGATTTTCGTATGGGACATTCCTCAATAGAGTTTTTCTCCTAGCCTATACATACGGGTTTCCCCCTCTCAAGATTGCTTTTATTAAGGCTTTCGTTCCAGTCCCTCTGTCTTCCATTACGTTAGTAGGTCGATAGGCTCCAATAGAGAGGTTGCTTGCTAAGGTTGACTCCTTTTTAACTGCTTTTCGAAGTCTACTATTACGATCCAAACTAAGAACCCTTGTTTCCCCCGTATGGAGCCACCGTCGTTTCGTCTGGCATGTACTCTCGGGTCACCACTCCTCCGAGTACGACAAAGTGAAAGGAGACAAGACTCACCTCCCCCTACTTTGTCAATCACAGCCGTCTCGTCTATTCTCGAAAGCGTGGAGACAGAAGGCCCCTTTTTCGGACTGTCTTGTTTTCAGGCCTCCACGGCCGTCCGGGGTTCTCCATTCTCAGAAAGCTTAAACTTTCCCACGTGCGCGCAAGCTTGCGAATAGTTTCTGTGATCACTATACGTAATTTAGAAAACCAGTTTATGCTTGTAGCTACCCCCGGAGGGAATACGTGTAATAGCCCCGCAGGGAACCCCCGCCCGGAGGCGGGAATCTCTTAATTTGTCTTTGTGATTGGTCTTTCCTGCAGCTGCACCGCACCTTCTTTTCTTTTACTTCCTCTGGTTTGTATGCACTCTATTGAATAAGGATTAAATAAGGAGATCTCTTAATTACTTGATCAAGGAACAGTGCTTTCGAACATTACTTACGAAAATCTCAATCCTTCTGCTTCACCTTCTGGTAGTAAGAAGGGGGGTTCGTTCGGGGGGCTCTCCCCCTGAAACCAGTAAGTAGGTGTCCCAAAGCTCTGTCTTGTTGTCGATGCCACGGGATTCGAGATAGCTTGAAAGCGGAGCGGCGGATGCAGGAGATAAGAAGAAGGGGCAGCTTCAGATGGAGATGGAGTAGTGAAAGTCTTGAGTGCCTCGGGCCGTCACTAATATGGGGCTTTTGTTCGCATTTATTCGAAGCTTGGAAGCTTCACTGAAGATGTTCCCCTCACTCCACCCTTTCTTTACTAGGACCGAGCAGCAGGGATTTTGTATTTTCAAACAGGTGATGACTTCGGAAAAGTCTATTCTTTTGATTGAGTGTGCAGCATCAGGGATAGGGGTTGGTGCAGTCCTTATGCAGAGAGGGAGACCATTAGCATTGGAGAGTTTCAAACTGGCGGGAAAGATGGAGATATTAATGCCAACCGCCTGCTTGAAAGTGGTTAGTCTCTTCACCCCAGGTAAAATACCTATAAAAGAAGAAGCAGAAGAGCATACCGCCTGTGAAGAAGAGTC
>JAJEJH010001225.1:0-37444 GCA_026122585.1 Anacardium occidentale | reverse complement strand
TATTTTTCACCAGCACTTGTCTTTTAGCCTAGATTTGGTCCTGGCAATTTTTTATTACCAACCCTCCTGATCCGCAAGTCAAAGAGCTGCAAAGGAAATTCTCCATCAAGTGGTAGGCTAATTTTTCTATTGAAAAATTTAGTCCACACAATATTCAAAATTGGATTCAAACTCATCCACAATTTTGTACTTCAAACCATCAATCTACTTTTATGAACCAAAAATCTATGATTATGACTGAATTAGCTAAATGTCAAGATCCTCAACAATTTGAAAAGGTTCTCATACAATATGCTTCCCCAAGTATTCTCAAATTGAGGGAACAGATGACAACTTATCTCCTAAAGATGACCCTCATTATTTTGATCTATCACGACCGTAGCAATAGCTCGAGTAAATCTGCAAGAAAAGAAGATGAAGATCAAGACCTTTATGATGACAACTATGTAGAATGTTATGATGCCATTGATCCATGACGACTACAATTAAAGAATAAAAGGCCCATAAAGATGCCGAAGCCCAAGGCGATGTTGAGCCCAATAAGCTATCAAGCCCAAAAAGTTATTAAGAACAAGAAGCTGCCAAGCACAAAAGATACCAAGATTATCAAAGCATGATGATAGGATAATAATAATAGAGCAAGTGACGCATGCAATGACGTCCTTCAAGAATTATATCTGACAACAAGGTTACGTGTAAACATATAATAAATTTTCTCTGATGTAATCTTATCTTTTCTTGTACTATGTTACTATTCTCTCTGATGTAATCTTATCTCTTCTTGTACTATATGGATTTCATTCTTCCTTCTCTCTATTTTTTTCTTTTTTCTCTATTTTTTTTCTTCTTTTTGTTTTCTTACATTTTTTCCTTCTTTTTTTTTCTTTTTTACCTATTTTATGCATATAAATGAATGATGCAAGTACCATTGCCTTTCATTTTTTTTTTTTTCTAATAGATCAACATTATTGAAGCCCTATTATGATACTGTTAAATACACCACCAGTCCACGTAATAAGTTAAGGATAGAAAAAGGGTTTTTAGCTCAATAGAGTTTCTTAGAGTCATCATTGATCGTGGTTGGTTGTTTGGGCAAAATGACTCAAACTCTAGTGCCATCATCATGTTCATGTATGCATGCATCCTATTGTGATCTCGATCAGTATTTAAAGCAAGTTCTAGAGACATCTATCATGGATGAACACACTCAGCAAAAGAATAACAATCATTTTGGTATGCAAGACTATAAGCTCAATACCTCATATTTAGTGTTTTAAAATCTACCAAGGCTAGCTACTTTCTTGTTGTTTGGAAAAAAACAGATTTTATTGTCAAATTGTGTCAATACATAAATTCATAAGATGCAACATATGCTACAGAAAAGACAAAATTCATAAAAATAATGCCCTTTAAGTTTCATAAGAATCTCCCCCTTAGTTATTGATCTGGTTCAACCAATCATCCAGTATTAATGAGATTTTGAATCTCATGCCTCAATTTCTTACATTTATTGGTCAGATGACCTAAAATTTGATGAAAATGACAATAAGCTCTCGGGTAATAATTTGTAGGCAATGGGTTTAATGGTAGGCAAGGTGTCATTAGTTGTAATAGGCATTTTCTCATCAACATGTCAAATGCTTTTGAAAATGACATATTCAGATTGAAAAACTGTCTTGGCCTAGGTGTTACCATATTCACTTCCTCAACCTTTATAGTTGCCCCACAATTTCCTGTTTCAAGCTCACCCTTTTTAAAGGCATATTTTTTTCCCTCCTTATATAGTCAAAACGTCTTCAATTTGCACCACAACATCACACAGTTGCTCAAATATAGTTAATAGTAAGTAACAAATCTTCTCATAAAAAGCAAGAAGGAGGTTTCACTTTACTATTTTTACTTGATCATTTTGAATAGACATATTTGTCATTTTGGAAGCCGTCTTTCTCCATTTGGTTATAAATTCAACGAATGACTCACTATGTGTAGTGACCCCCGCCACAGGCCTACTGTGTGTAACTGTTTAAAATATATATATATATATATATATAATATTATACTGAAAATGCACCTGTAACTGAAATCCCTATAAGAAAAGAAAAACTTAACTACTGCTCAAAATAATTTAAAAATCTGAATACGAAAGCTGAAATCATAAATACAGCAACAAAATATGAAATAATGACTTTTTACTGAAATTCCTAGACTGCTCATGTATAAACATATGTCATTCATACAATCATACTATAGTATAATACACGCACATAAATACATGAGGAAAATAAACTAAAGCATGCGAGCCAAAACATGCTGCTAGTCACCGAGCCATATCCCCAAAATCTGACAACTGCATCACTTCTGCTCAGTCCCCAACTCGCTGACCTGCAAAGAAAAAGGAAGGAAAAGAGGTAAGTGACAAAATAACTCAGTAAGCATTTCCTATCTCCTACATAGACAGGTCATCGAGCACAAACTGATCTCAAGTCTTAAATCTCGTTGTTCTCTACTTACAGTTTTCTTATTTATTCATTCTTTCTTATCTCTTATTTATTTACTTTCTTTATTTCTTGATTTCATATGTTTTCTGTTTAATGCTTTGTGCTTTGCTTTTGTCTTATCTGTTGCTCATGAATGTTGTACATGACATGATATGCATGCTATAATGTCATGTAAATCTCATTAGTTATAAAACTCTACCCCTCAGGCCTGATTTTCTAAAAACTGTTTCTGATAGAAACTTTGATCTGAAGATCATATATATATACATATAGTATAGCTAAAAACTGTATCAAAAAGTACTGTATCTGAAAATATCTCTACTATATTGGTCAAACTAATGAACATAAGGATTCGACACCTTGGTCGTGTGACCTCAAACCTATGATAAAACTACTCGTAAACGACCATATTCTCTTTAGCGGATGATGGTTTCCTTCTTTAGTGAGCGTGCAAACTCACAAGTACACCCTCATATCTACCCTTAACTGATGTTCGAAACATCGTATATCTATACTTATAAACCATACTCTTGGATCCTTAGATCTCTTTCTGAAAACAATTCATGTGGCATGTTGTGCTCAATGCTTGTCAATCATGCATGATATGTTGTTATACATTGTTATTCCTAAGTTTCTCATGCTTAGAATTTGCTTAGGGTTGCTTAGGTTTGCTTGTCTTTGCTTTAAATATGCTTAGCAATTGTTTTATCAACTTTTCTTAAGGCACACAGGCGTGCGTGAAAGCACATGGGGTCGTGCTCAAGCCATGCCCTTAATCGTGCTAGCTTCTGGAAAATTTTAACAACAAAAAGCTAGCCACACAGGCGTGTGGTGTAAATACATAGGCGTACATCTGAGGCATAAGGTTGTGTATTGCACTGCACAAGTGTGTAACTGTCTCAACACTATTTCGTGTCTTACTTACACGGGCATGTAGAATTGGGATTATACACACGAGTGTGTGCACTCGGGTACACAGGCGTGTGTCTGGATTTTCATACTCACATAGATACCATGCAAAGCTGTGTTTCATACAGAATTGAGGCTACACAGGTGTACATACTCGGGTGCATGGGCGTGTGCTCAACCTAGATTCTATAAATACGTCTAGAAACCCATAAAATCTCACTCAAACTCATCCAAATCTTAATCATTCCTTAATCAAACATACATATAACATATTCTCATGCCCATAAACATTCTCATTTCATCCATTCATCATAAAAGATGTTAAAACTCACACAATTCTCATAAAATCATGCCCAAGCATCAAATATTCACATATGTCATAATAATCTCATAAATAATCATTCAAAACATCTCATCATCATTAAATCATGTTGGAAAACATGCTTATCACACAACAATCATCCAAGAAGCACAAAATCAGAAGAAGCATGCTGTAAACCTAAGTGAAAGAGGTAAAACAATACTTACCTCTCACCATTGTATCTGGATCTTTCTCTTTTGAAGCTCTTGGATCTCTAACTAGAATGATGGTTGTTGATTGGATAGATTCTCGCCTAAGGTTTACTGGAAGTGGAGAAGAGAAGAAGCTGAAGGAAAACACTAAGTGAAAATACGGGAAAAAATAACTTATATCACGCCTTTCACCTATCACACGGGGGTGTGTCCAAGACACACGGACGTGCGTCTGTAAAAAACTCAAATCTCTCTCTCCTCACGCCATACATAGAATATTCTTCCCATAATACCTATATATAAGCCACGAAAGGCTTCTAAAAGATTCTTTTACCCTCGAACCCTTCGAATCTATTTTCTATCTGGAAATCTCTCTTTTACCCTTAGTCTCAAAGCCTAAAATAACAATTCTACCCCTAGGCTATTACAACCTCCCCCTCTAATCTACATAACTCTTCTAACGATCTTAGGCCTGTTTGATTCTCTGTCTGATTACTCTAATCTGGTCAATCATCATCTGAGTCACCTCTGGTCTCATTATTGTCTCTAGTGAATCTATCTCATCCATCTCATCCTAATATATTGGCGATCTGTATTTTCTACCATATAGAGTCTCAAATGGTGTTATTTGAATATTGAACTGATAACTATTGTTGTAGGTAAATTCCATTAATGGCAATAACTCAGCCCAACTAGTCTGAAAATCTCTGTAATAGGCTCTCAATATATCCTCAAGAATTTGGTTAACTCTCTCAGTTTGACCATCTATCTGTAGGTGATTAGCTGAACTGAAGTGAAGTCTAGTCCCCAAAGCTCTCTGTAAACTACCCCAAAAGGCTGATAAAAACCTTGAATCTCTGTCTAATAATATATCTTTGGCAACTCCATAAAGTCTGACAATCTTTCTGACATACAGATGATCCAACTAATCAGTACTCATACCATCTATGATCGGTAAGAAATGTGTAGACTTACTCAATCTATCAACTATGACCCAAATACTATTATAACATCTCTGTACTCTAGGGAGTCATGATATGAAATCCATTAAATACTCTCCCATTTCTACTCGAGAATTCTCAAAGGCTGTAACAAACCAGATGGTCTTTGATGCTCTACCTTGACCTGCTAATAAGTCAAACACTTGGCTATATACTCTGTAATATATCTCTTCATACCAGACTACCAAAATGATCTCTTAAGATCCTGATGCATCTTTATACTGTCTGGATGAGTTAAATATATCGTATCATGAGCCTTTGACAAAATCTTTTGTCTCAACTCTATATTTTCTGGCACACAAACCTTATCTTTGAATCTCAGAATACCATCTTTGACCTTAAAATCTGAAACTGTACCCTTTGAAATCTTTTGAACCATACTCTGAATCCAAAAATCGGTTATCTGAGAATATCTGATATCATTATACAAAGTAGAAACTACCTGAAGTCTGGAAAAATTGATTGTCATTACCTTAATCTCATCTCATCTCTGACAATCTTAAGTTGTAACTCCCTCTGAGCTGTAACCATAGACAAGACTACTTTCCTACTCAAAGCATCGACTACCACATTAGTTCTCCTTGGGTGATATATGATCTTATAATCATAATCTTTCACTAGCTCCAACCATCTCCTCTATTTCATATTTAACTCTCGTTGAGTGAAGAAATATTTTAAACTTTTGTGATCAGAATAAATACAGCATCTCACACCATACAGAAAATGTCTCCAGATCTTCAAAGTAAAAACTATAGCAGCTAACTTCAAGTCATGCGTAGGGTATCTTAACTCATGATCCTTTAATTGTCTAGAAACATAGGCGATCACCTTACCTGACTATATCAACGCTACTCTCACCCCCTAGTAGGAAGTATCTGTGTAAATGTCATAATCAACACCCTCCTAAGACAATGTTAATACTGGAGCACTCGTCAACCTTTGTTTTAACTCTTAAAATCGAGTCTCACGCTCCTCAGTCTAAACATACATATAACATATTCTCATGCCCATAAACATTCTCATTTCATCTATTCATCATACAACATGTTAAAACTCACACATTTCTCATAAATCATGCCCAAGCATTGAATCTTCACACATTCATAATAATCTTATAAATCATCATTCAAAGCATCTTATCATTATCAAATCATACTGGAAAACATGCTTATCACACAACAACCATCCAAAAAGCTCAAAATCAAAAGAAGCATGCTATAAACTTAAGTGAAAGAGGTAAAAAAAAACTTACCTCTCGTCATTACGTCTGGATCTTTCTCTCTTAAAGCTCCTGGATCTTTAACTGAAATAATAGATATTGGTTGGACAGATTCTCACCTAGGGTTTACTGGAAGTGGAGAAGAGAAGAAGCTGAAGGAAAACACTGAGCAAAAATACGGGAAAAAATAAACTTATATCGCGCCTCTCACCTGACACACAAGCGTGTGTCCGGGACACAAGGGTGTGCGCCCTTCAAAAACTTAAATCTCTCTTTCCTCGTGTCATACATGGAATATTTTTTCCATAATACCCTTTTATAAGCCATGAAAGGCTTTTAAAAGACTCTTCTACCCTCGAGCCCCCTCAAATCTATTTTCTATCTAGAAATCTCTCTTTTACCCTTAGTCTCAGAGCCTAAAATGATAATTCTACCCCTAGGCTATTACATTATGCCTTTGTCTAGTTATTTTCAAATATCTGATTGTTATATCTAAAGTAATGTTATAAGAATATTACTGAAGGAATTTATTTGTCATCTTGTCCCAATCAACTTTATCAGATCTACTCAAACCGTAATACTAGCTATTGGTAACCCCTTATAATGATAAAGGAAACAACTTTATAATTTGTTCTTTGGATAATCATTTTGTCCTCATCACAGTGACATAACACCTCAAGTGTGTTCTTAGATCTCTTGTCCTATCAAATTTTGGTAGATCAAACATTTTAAATTTTAACAGCAATTTTTTTCCCCTAGTATGTTTAAGTCATCCAAATTTGATAAAAAGGATGCTTTTTTATTTCTTATGGTCCTCTCTAGTTACTCCAACCTTTTTGTTATCTCTTTGTCCCTTAAGGGTGGATGTGGGTACCTTTATTGTATTCTTCATATCTCTTTCTCTCTCTTCTCAAGTTTCCAAGTAGAAGTTATTTTGGTGCTCCTAGGGTTAGCCTCTTACATTATTGGTTTCTCTAACTTTCTATTTTCCTTCCTTTTTTGTCATCATTTGGGTTATTTTGTTCATCAACTCAACCATTTTAGTAGTAAGCTTTTCCTCTATTATATTCTTAAGTTTCTTCATCATTTCCTCTATCTTATTTCTCTCAGTCGTATTTCCCTCATGCATGTTATGTATGCAAGATTAGATGAGAAGACCCACATAAATAAATAAAAAAATGTTATTTGACAGAACAACTACAAAGGATGAACCTAATGCTTAGGTAAAGTGATAAAAAACTTGGGCCCAATGCCTTGCAAGACCTGATGATGATAACAAGACTTTGATCTAAAATCCTAAGATAATGATAAAGATACAAGCCTATTGCCCCTAGAGTCCTAAAATGTATGATAAAGTGATTCAAGCCTTTTGCCTCTAAAGTCCTAAAATGTATGATAAAATGATTCAAGCCTTTTGCCCCTAGAGTCTTTAAGATGATAACATAATTTTAGGTTGAATGCCACCAAGGGTCCTAAATGACAAACAAGGAATTTTTGGCCTAATGCCTAGATAAAATGACAAATAAGGAAACTTAAGCATAATATCCAAGTATGATAAAAGAATAACACTTAAGCACAATGCCTTGTTTGGCCAACAAAACTATAAGAATTAGATTTAGACTCCTAAGATGAGGACAAGAAAATGAGTCTATTACTCCTAGATGTTCTTAGCCTTAGACAATCTTACTCCTATAAAGTGACTTGAATCAAAATTATCTATTTTAGTGACCAAAGATGAAAATACCCCTACGAGATGATTCAACTCAAAACTACCCATTTGGGATGACAATCGACGATCTTACCCTTACAAAATGATTCAGATTGAAATTATCCACTTTAGATGACAAATGATGATTTTACCCTTATGAGATGACTTGAACCAAAGTTACCTATTTTAGACAACTAATGATGACTTTACCCCTATAAGGTGACTCGAACCGAAAGTATCTATTTCGGGTTATCAAAGACGAAAATGACTCCTACAGGATGAATTAGATTGAATTCCTATTCGAGATGAGAAATGACAATTTTACCCTTATAAGGAGACTTGAATCAAACTTGCCTATTTTAGATAACGAATGACAATTTTGCCCTTTTGAGGTGACTCAAATGAAAAATAAAAATGCTTTTTAAATCTAAGCTTTACCTCCTTATCACTCCTTTCGCCCCTCTATTATTTCATATCGAACAATTCAAAGGTCAAAACTGCTCTAGGTGGGGTTAATGCCAATAGGACTATCGGGGGGTCTGATTGCTTATATCCTAAACCTAATAGAATTTTATGTTAGAAGAATTATATCGTACATAATCATCAAGTGATACGTTTAGGTTATGCTTTCAAAAGTTTTGAATTGTTATTTCAAAAAAATTTTCCTTCAATGAAGACTACTTTGAGAAAAACTGATGAAATTCTTGGTGACATATTTATAAACATATAACATAATGAATGTATAAGGAATAAAAACTCATAATATAGAAATCCAACTCAAACAATCACACACAAGAGGGTTCTAAAAGGATTGACATCTATGGGTTGCTACATAGGTTCGATTCAGGTAAAAGTTGAAATGCTATCTTAAATGAGAACCAGAGGTTCTCTTTATATACCTGAAGGTACATTGCCTAAGGTTGGTATGCAAGATAGACTACCTCTAGGCCGAGTGGGCTTTCGGGTAAGGTCTGGATTGCCATCGGGGGTAATAAGGACAAATTGTACACAATGGGTATAAGTATTGTGCAATGCAAAGAACCTAATTAAACTCAGAAACGCTTAACAAATTAACCACATCGGAATCAACTCTTCACATTTTCCCCAATAGAGTCGTCAAAACTATAGCATCGATTTTTATCATGTCATGTTAGGATAGACTTGTCACTCTGGTATTAACCACCCTAAACATGGTCAAGAGAAGTGCATAATGGGTTTGTAGCCCGTTACGAAATCTATGGAGTTGTCATCTAAGGGTTACCTCGGAAAAGTATATATCGGTGAAAACAAACGATTTATGGATCCCTTGCAGAGGACTTAATCTTTCTCACCAATCCAATGGTTGAGTTCGAAGAGTCAGGTACGGTGATGAAAAGGTATTAAAAACCCATGCCACTTGGCACAAAGGTCGACTTCCACTTTTATGGTTTATTTGTTAAACAGGTTATCAAGTTTAATTAGATTTTTTTTTATCATATGATGCAATGTTATTATTAATTACAATCATCTACAGAAAAATAAAATACAAAAAATAAATTAAAAATTACAATCATTTTCCATATAACTCTATATATTGATTCTCAATTCCAAACAAGTCTAGAAAATAAATTAGAACCTGCAAAAAAAATTATGTGTGAGACGAAACAAAAATAGTATGTATAATATGTAGGGATACACAAGACAAAATATTAATACACATACACACACACATAATATGTCGTAAGTATAAAATGTATATGTATAGAATACAAAATATACACTAACACCTTAATGTAATACACACACGCGTTGTATATATACATACACATTTAAAATAATAGAAAGAAAAATAAAAAAAAAATTAAAAGAACACAAAAAAATTAAAAAAGATAAAAAATTATAACAATTAAAATTGGTATTTTTACCTAGCCCGCCCATAAACGGGCATACACCATGCTCATGGGCCTCTCCAGATTCATCTTATTTCTTGTGCCTGGCCCGTCCAGGACACGCCATTGAATACAGAAACAAGGCACAACATGGAAAAAAAATGGAAAGAATTCTACATTTAATGCATGCTCAACCGCCTGTTTCTCTAACTTAGCATACCATAATCTTTCTTCACCCAAAACCCATTTATTGATTCATGACCATACAATATGTAAATAATAATTTCAAATTGATAGGCAGTGCATATACAGTATATAGAATATAAAATTTATAATATATGTGCAAAAAAATTAATTATAGGTACAGTTCATAAAATTTATTTTTATAAAAAATACAAAATATATAAAAACAGTAAAAATACATATATATATATATATGCACACATAGGAAATTATACTCTATACATACATACATACAATAACACATGTAAAATATAAAATATATAACATACTGAACATATATATATATATATATATATATATAATGTAATGTACCGCACATACAAGTATATGAGATATAATTCACAACACATACGCAACAGCACATGGATAAAAAGTCATAAAAAGTCATATATAAAGTTTATTCAATGCATATTATATATACAGTACATATATTTTAACACACATAAAACATACATAGAACACATACAGTACATATATTACATATATATATAAAATATACGTGTAATATTGTACAGTATATACATATAAAATATAATGCACATATTTAAAGCAAATTCAACTAGCCATTCGTGATACAAATTATGTAAAATTAATGCACCGCCATCATCATCGATTTTTTTTTTTTAATGTCTGGACAAACCACAGACTAAATTAAAAATTATAGTATAACTAAATTAAATCATGCATTTCTTTTTTTTTTTTTTGGTTACTTATGCATAAAAAAATTATAACAATAATGACAACAATAATAATAATTAGTCAAAATAATTATTTATAGAAATTTTCTATTTGGAAAAGACAATTCAAAAGAAATAATACTAAAAATATAAAAATAATAAGAACAATTTTACTTACAAAGATTAACAAATAGCTTTTGTCCATCACCTACTTAACTGTATTCCAATTATCTCAAAGTTTTGTTGATGCCGAAACAGAGGATATCCAAGCAATAGGATTATGGTGTGCTGAAAGTTTTGAGATCAGTCCCTTCTGGCTGCTGAAAAAGAAGGTTAAATATATTCTCTAAACCATCTCTCTCTAACTTTTTTATTTTCGTATCCGCCCTGCATAATTTTCTTTTTATTCCTTTTTTTTTTTTTAAATTCTTCTCCCTTTCTTAAATTCCTCCCCCCGTTCCTTAAACTCTCTCGTCTTCTTCTTATTATCCTGCTTACATGAAAGAACCGTTGGTAACTGCATGGTCATGCAGCAGTTGGCCTTTGGAAACGCACTCGTGGGAGAGATAAATTGGGATCACGGGGAAATGGAAAAAAACTGCAGCCTGCACACTCTCCTCTTTTTTTGGGCTGTATTTCTTCTTCTTGGGCTACACCCTACTTCTTTCTCTTAGGCCTTGGCTGGATTTTTTTCTTTTTTTTCATTTGGGCTTTTCTCCTTTCTTCAGGCCGCCTGCATGCATTCTCTTTTCTCTTCTTAGACAATACCTTCCTTGGCTGGGCTCTTTATTTTGTTTGGGTTTTAGGTTTATGTGTTTTACTTGGGTGGGCGTTTATCTTGGGTTTTCTTGTTTTAGGTGGGATTATTTTTTTTTTATTTTAATAGGTTATGTTTTGGGTTTTGTTTGTCCATCCTTGATTTGACATTTTTAAAACTCTGAGCCGATTTTCAAATTTTTCATCTTTGAGAATGATCTTATTTGGTTCAAAATAAGGTGTCTACAATGAGACAGTATTCGAATAATAAGTCAAACTAAAAAAAGATAAACTTAAAACATTAGTTAAGAACCAAATTAAATTCTTTAGTTTAGCAGTCCATCAAATTAGCATTAGACTAAGCAGAATCTGTCAAGCTAGAGATCAAATGAGCAATAAAACAATAGAGACAAAAATTAAAGAGAGACTAGGGATAATCCAAGTAGAATTGATTAGATTAGAAACATGTTTAGTTAAAAAACAATACTTAGAAATAGATTAACACAAAAACATGATGAACAATAGAAAAAAAGTTGTTAAGCTAGTTTGCAACCTAGTTAAGTTATCCAATTTATCAGCTAGTCAAATGAAGGATCAAAGTAGAGTTTAGAAATGCCCTTAGTTAAGAAATTAAGATAAGGAAAAGAGCTTAAGTAGAGAGTTTCAATAGTAAGCTAAGCTAGGGCAGAAAAAACTATTAGACTATCAGGAATTTAGTTGATTTCTTTATATTGTAGTTAGCCATTCAGTTAGTGCTTAGAGCCTACCTAGGGGTATTGGTAAAAGATGTTTATTGAGTGACTTGTTACTTATCCTTTTCAGTTTTCTTTTTTACAGGTTAGCTTCTCGGAAAGCTGGGCTTAGAGCACGAGATAGCTGGAGAGTGGGATACAACTTGGGCAGGTTCTTACCCAAGTTTTCAATTATATATGTATGTATATATGTATACAATTTTTAGCAGATAACATGTTGACTCACATGCTTACATTGCTCATGCATATGGGTATACGATATCATATATGTTTCGATATTTATTAAATGTAATAAGAAAATTTTGAGTTTTCTTTATGATACTGTACAATGGGTTTTAGCATTCTACCATATTTCATTTATAACTATCGCATAATGCATAGTTTTTAAATAAACGGTGATGTAGGATTCCTGCTGGATATATTAATAAAATTGTTTTACCAAAACAATAAGATAAAGTATAATAAAATAATGATAATCAATGCAAACAGTATAGTAATATTAATATTTTTAGCAGGGGTGCCTACAAGCATGCAACTCATGCCAATTCTATCCTAACATAGTTTTTGTTGGAATTTCATCACAAACGTCTAACAAAATGGAGAAAAAAGCATAACTTGCAACCATTTAGGCCTAATTTCGATTGGAAATTTTGTATGAAGGCAAAAATCATTTTCCAGATTGAAATTCAACCATAAAAATGCTAGATTAAGGACTATTAGATTCTAGTTTCAAATTTTAATGGTTCAATTTGAAATCTAATTTCAAAAATGAATTAAATGACCCTAATTTCAACATAAAACTATAGTGACCCTTGCCACAGGGCTACTATGCGTAATTATTTAAAATATATATACATATATAATACTTAAATGCACCTGTGATGGGGACCCCCACAGTAGAAAGGAAACTAAACTACTGTTTACATTTTCAAAATCTAAATTTTAAATATGCGGAAGCTGAAATAACTTTTTAATATTGATAATAATAAGAAGAAGTCAAACATTGCTTTTAAACTTCCCAGGCTACTCATGCATACAACATAGTATCCATACAGTGTAACTACAATAAAATATACACACATATACATGAGGAATAAAACATGCGAGCCACAACAATGCCAACTATTGCTAAGTCATGTCCCCAAATTTTGATAGTTGTATCGCCCCTGCTCAGTCCTCTAAATCACTGACTTGCAAAAGAGAAAGGAAGAGAAAGAGGTGAGTGACAAAATCACTCAGTAAGCATTTCTTATCTTTAACACTGACAGGTCTCAAGCTCACACTGATTTTATATTATATCTCATTATGCTTTGCTTTACTATTCTCATTTCTTTATTTTTTATCTCTTACTTCTTTACTTTCTTATTTCATCGATTTCTGCAGTGTTCTATATCTTTGTTTGTTTTCAGGAATTTTCATTGTCTTTTTCTGTCCTATTTCTCATTAATGTTGTACATGACATGATATGCATGCTCTGATGTCATGTAAATGATATATAATAATAAAACTCGCCCTTGGGCCTTTGAAAACTCTTTTTTTTTTTAAACTCTTTTTGATATAAATACTCTGATTCGAATATTATAAATATATAATATAGTATAAGCTGAAAAATGTATCAAAAAGTATTGTATCTGAAAAATATCTGTTATGTTGGTTAGACTGATGAATACAGGGATTTGACACATTAACCGTGTGCGCTCAAACCTATAATGAAACTACTCATACACAACCAGCACTCTCTTTAACAAGTTTGGTCAAAGACTATATCTTCTCTAGTGGACGCTGGTTTTCCTCTCTAGCAGGTATACAAACTCACAGGTGCCCTATCGTAGTCACCCATAACTGATATTTGGAATATCGCATATCTATATTTTAAAATTACACTTTTGGATTCTTAGATCCATTTTTGAAAATATCTCATATGACATGTCGTACTTTATGCTTTAATAATCATGCATGATATATTGTTATATCTTATTATTCTTAAGTTTCTCGTGCTTAGGAATGACTTAAAGTTGTTTAGGTTTGCTTATTTTTACTTTAGGGATGCTTTGAAATTATTTATCTGGCTTTTTTAAAGCACACGAGCATGTTATGCTTGGCACATGGGTGTGTGTAGAGGCACACAAGATCATGCTCAAGTCGTGTCTTAGTTGTGCTAGCTTATGGAATCAATCTAAAAATTTCATGCTGGCTGGATGGGTGTGTGGTGCGTACACACGAGCGTGCATCTAAGACACAAGTTCGTGTACCACATTACACAGATGTGGAGTTGCCTCAACATGCTCCCATGTCTTGCCTACACGGGTGTGTAAAATTGGGATTACACAAACGAGCGTGTGCATCGAATGCATGGGCGTGTGTCTAGATTTTTATACGTATATGGGTGCCATGCAAGACTGTGTTTATACAGAAATGAGGCCGCACGGGCATGTATCCTCAGGTACATGGTCGTGTGCTCAACCTAGATTCCAGAGAAAGCGTCTGAAAACCTATAAATCCCACTCAAATCTCACACTAACTCAAACACATTTCAATCCATCATACATACAACAAGTATATATACCAAAGAGCATTCCT
Organism: Anacardium occidentale; assembly: GCA_026122585.1. Classification (NCBI taxonomy): domain Eukaryota; kingdom Viridiplantae; phylum Streptophyta; class Magnoliopsida; order Sapindales; family Anacardiaceae; genus Anacardium; species Anacardium occidentale. The sequence continues at coordinate 22,720 of JAJEJH010001225.1, read as the reverse complement.
ATTTCATCCATTCAACATAAAACATGTTAAAAATCTCACTCTTTTCATAAATACATACTCAAGCATACAATCTCAAACATTTCTCAAATCAAGTCATAAATCATCATCCAAATCATCATTCTCAACATCAAAACATACTCAAATACATTTCTAACATACAACAAGCATCATAGAAAACCCAAATCAGAGAAACATGTTGTAAACCTAAATGAAAAAGATAAAAAAATACTTACCTCTTGTCGTTACATTCGGATCTCTCTCTGTTGATGCTCCTGGATCTCTCACTTGATTATTAGCTATTGATTGGACGATTTATTGCCTAGGGTTCGCTGAAAAATAAAGAAGAGAAAAGCTGAAGGAAAATGCTAGGTAGAAAAATAAGAAAAATAAAACATTTATGATGTCTTTCATCTGACACACGGGAGTGTGTCCGAGACACACGGTCGTGTGCCTCGTGAAAAACTTAATTCTCTGTCTCTTTGCGTCATATATGAGATATTCTTTCTAGAATATTCATGTACAAGTCACAAAAAGACTTCTAAATGATTCTTCTACTCTTGAACCCTTTCAACTCAATTTCTTATCAGGAAATCTCTCTTTTTTCCTTAGTTTCAAAGCCTAAAAGACAATTCTACCCTTGTGCTATTACAAAAACCTTAATTTTTTTTAACTTTCAATTCCTAATTAAGAATTAATATATTTTGATTTTAGTTCTAAAAATTTTGATTTTATAGCATAATACATTTAGTTTTGATACCACATATAAAAATTTGATTTACATGAACTGAATAAAATCATTCAACCGTAGTCTTGCATATAAAACATTGAATTAAAATTATTTAGAGTTATAGGAATGTCTCAAATGTCATGCAATCTAAATACACAGAGCTTCCTCTCCTAAAACTTTATTGAATGACAATTTTTAATGGGTAAATTTTATTAGGTTATTGAACCTTTATCAAAAGTTCAATACACCTTAAGATACACATTAATATTGTTTACTTAGATATTAACTTTTTAGTATATTGAGCTTATTATTAGTGATAATCTTAAATCTATCTATAAACCATTATTAAACTATTCAATTATTCAATTATTCAATTTTTTAAAATCAAAATTAGAGTTGATATTAAACTAAATCAAATATTTTTCTTAAAAAAATACTACTTTGGAGCAACTAGTGTAGCATGTGGGCATTTTGTCAATGCAATATATGAAAGCTCCTTTAGGCAATGATATAAAGTCAGGAGACAAACAAGGGAAATTAATTTAAATAATCAATTTTATTAAATAAAATACAATTCTATTCACTTTTTTTTTTTGTTTTTACGAAATTATTCTCATTTTTTCATATACCCACATATGTATGTGATACATATGTTAAATGTGAAATTCAAAATTGCCAACTTTTTACATTGTCATGTGTATAACACATACTACTCGTACATAAGAAATAATGACTTTTTGGGTTCCCTCATTTTCAACTCTCATCACCACGCATGAACATGCGGAGTGCAGTAGATCACACTTATTGTCAAGAGTTTTTACACAATATATTATTGGCCACTAAGTAGTGATATCCAATTCCCAAGACTTACTACACATTATTCTAATTGAAAATATTATCAAATTCTATTTATATTATTTAAATTTGAATGAATATTTTTAATCGCAAACGTATACTCTTTTATACCAAAATTCATATCAAATATCAAATTTTGTTATATTATAACGTGTAAAATATGAGATATAGCTATTTATGTAATTTTTTTTAGACATTTATATTGTTAGAATATTTTTCAAATTGCTAAAAATCTCTAACAAGTGTTGAAATCCGTCTCTATGCGCATATTCAATTCGTACATGTACATTTTGACGTGTCTTTAACATGCATGTTAATTGAAAAATCGAAGACTTTGAATTTTACAAGTACCACGCAAGCAATGTATAGAGAGGCAAATGTGTAAATTAAACAAGCTTCGTAAAAAAAAAAATATAATTATATTTTACTTAATTGTTTTAGTTATTTAAATTAAATTCGTACGTGTGGGTTTGTGTCAAACTATGGGCTGGGTGCATGAAGAGCATTTTCCACGATCAGGTAGAGTCAATGGCATCAGCGTCTGATGAGATTTGATGAAGGTGGAATAAACAGGGTTACAAAGAAATGATGATAATAATTAAGTAGAAAAACAATGGGATTGTTAACCTCCCTTTGCGTGTCGTATTGGAGGATAACACCATCAAAACGACAAACCGCTCAACCCTCGTTGCCACTAATCAAACCCACTATATATATATATATATTATCTTTTATCTTCTATTTTCCACTCAGTAAACCAACGTATTGGAACCACCATAATTTTCCACTTTTAAATTACTTCTAAAATTAAAAAAATAATTGACAAATTCTCCCCTCCACACAAATTTTGCTAGCAGATTTTATTATATTTTAAATAAAAATAATAAAATACCCTTATTATTTAAAAATAGTTATTAAATTAATTATCATTTTATCTTTAAATTTACTTAAACATTTTTATTGTTAAAATTGATGAAAATAATTAATATTTTTTCTGCAAAATTCCCTAAAATTTTACAAATTAATTACTGATTCTTCGTTTTCATTAAGAAGGATAACGTTTCATTTTTCCAACTAATGATGATTTTCCTAAAGAAATATAAGAATTCTTAAATGGGCCTTTCTTATCCATTATGTTCTACCTACTCTGATCCAGCCCACTATGAAGCCTTACCTATTCTATTGGAACTCAACTCACTCGTCAGTCGTCGGTCGTCACCTTGCGCGCCTAGGTTTTTGTAAACTGAAGCAGCTATAAAGGTAGGTCACCTTTTATGCTTCCAATTAATAGATGAATCAGTAAACTTATTTTGCCAAACTTTCATCTGGGTTTGTGTTTTCTTTTGGTTCTCTTAAGAATTTATTAAGAGGTAGTAGTAGTTTTCATATTATAAAGTTGCATAACTCATCTCTCGTCCTATGAGAAAGACTTTCTGAAGTAGACGGGAGAAAGAAGATTAAATTCAATGAGGAGCTCCCAAAATTATTCAATTTGAGCTTTATAGTAATTAAAATTTTTGTTTTGTTGAGTAATACTTATTTATTTTAATATAGTCTTATTCGAGTTGGTATTGTGGTAGCCTCTTGTTTTTGCTCGAGTCAAACTGCAGCATTAACCATTTACTGTTTCTTATTTAAGGTATTGTTGTTGGAGTTGTAGTAGTTGTTATAGTAGCTTGTAAAATTATAGTCTGCCATTGTTTTGAGTTTTGATTTTATCATTATGCCTTAAAGCAAAACGTACTCATTTGTTTCTGTCCAAATTCAAAGGGAGATAAGTGAAAGTCTGCTCACATCTGGTCTATATTCTTATGTATGGCAAACCTGGTTTAATTATCAGTCTGTAGGGGTTATTTGTGGTGAAGTGTTTTGTGCTAGGGTGTGGATGGTTTCTATTGGTTCAAAAGCTTTACCATCAAAGAGACCTCGAATAGGTAATACAGTGGAGTACTGCTTGATGGGTGAGGATGATAAATCATATACACATGGTAGGAAGAAAAAGAACTTGAGCCGGAAGGCCAAGAAAGAAAGTTTTGGTTTTGATGCCGATAATTCTAACAAATATGTATCTGGGCATGGATACGATGGAATAGCAAAGTCCCACAAATCTTGGAAGCATCACAGTGCATCAGAGCCACAAACTTCAATTGTTAGGTATTGCTACTTGTTTACTTAAATTTACAATGACAGTAGGTTTTCCTCTGATCATCGTTTAGGTTTTGAGATTAAACAGTATGTGCTCATGTCATATGTTTTTAACCCTGGTTTATTATCAATTTGGACAGTGGCTGATGTAATTAAATTCGTAAATTGAATTATCTTTGTAGGAAACAGCTTGACCCTGACATAGTAAAATACTTTTCAGAGATTGCAAGTCTTTTCGAAAGTAATGAGGCTGATTTGGAGGAGCGATCAGTTTTATGTCATAATGCCCTTGAGGAAACTAGAGGGAAAGAGTTAGAACTTGCAACTGATTACATCATTAGTCGCACTTTGCAGACACTTCTTGAAGGCTGTGATGTGGACCACCTTTGTGGGTTCCTCCGAGGCTGCGCAAAGGTCTTTCCTGCTATTGCTATGGATAGATCTGGATCTCATGTGGCTGAGACAGCACTCAAGTCTTTAGCTGTGCATCTTCAAGATGAACAGAACTATTCTGTTGTTGAAGAGACTCTAACTATGATATGCAAGGTATCTAGTATCTGATGCTTTCCCTGACAAGATAAGGTTATGAGTTTTAGTTTCGCTGCAGTCTTTACCATCAATTAATGTTATGTGCTTTAATAGTAGATGTCTGCCTACCATTTTCGCTTATTCCTTCTTTCTATCTTGGCAGGTGATTGTTAGTAAACCTGTTGATGTGATGTGTAACTGCTATGGATCTCATGTTCTTCGGAGTCTTTTTTGTCTTTGTAAAGGAGTACCACTAGATTCCTCAGAATTTCATCGAGCAAAGGCGTCTGCAGTTCTTGCAGAGCGGTTAAATTTGAATGCCTCTCAATCATCCATAAATGATTTACCAGATTCTCACACCTTATTTCCAGATTTATTGAAGCTCCTTATAGCAGGAATGTTAAAATGTTCCAAAAAAGACATCAAGACACTGCAAACTGATCAGTACAGCAGTTTGGTTTTGCAGGTATGTTTTGATGTACCTGGTTAGATTATTTTCGATTTTAGAACATAGAATGAATAAGTAAGCTGCTGTAATTTTGGATCAAACGTCCATTTACCATTTTTGACAGGCATGGTCAAATGAGCCTTGAGATGTTTTATCTATCTATGAAGGTTGATATGAGAATTTAGAACTTCAAAGATGAGTATATGATCCGGGACTTGTTTCTGATTCCTAATATTTTCCCTTCTGTAGTCAATTAATTTTCTGAAAATTGAAATATGCTTAAGCAATATTTTGTTTCTTTTATTTCATTGACACATTAAATTTTCTTCTCTGATGTTCTTTATAGGGTAAGGTTTGTGATAGTTTATCAAGGATATAAATAATGATTCAGTTTTAAATAAAGCTTCTGGTTTAACACAGATTGTCTGTATTTATAATCCTTTTCTTTGTTTTACAATTCTTATTCAGTATTTTGTCATTTATTCTAATATAAATTAATTATGGGAATCATAGTACTGAATTTAATGCCAGTGACATCTAATTTTTTCTTTTGGCAGACAGCTTTGAAGCTATTAGTGAGGCATGATGAAGAGTTGCTTAAGATAATTCCTGTCCTTCTTGGCTGCGAGAAAGAGAATGTCGTAGAAGGAAACTTCATAGAGATGTCTGTTGTGAGTAGCATTGTGGACCTGATGAGAGAAACTGCATATAGCCATTTAATGGAGGTGAGCAACCTATCAACAGTATTGTATATCTTCATATTTTCCATTTTATTTATTTCATGTATCATTTGTCTTTATGTGTTTGTATTGTCCCCACATATGAATCTGAATCAATGGACTAACTACTCCATCGGCAAAGGGAAGAAAAGTCACATGATAATATGCTTTTTATAGATATAATGTTAACCTAAAAATTAGACTGGTGCAATTTTCATTGGGATGTGATGTTTGTTCTGATTCATACACTTAATTCCATTAGATATATTTATTCTATGATCATGCCCTGTTATGTGATAAACCCTATTAGCCTGGAAGCATCCAGCAATTGCTGTGAGAAAGTCTAGTTTTCCAAACATCTTCATTTAACTGATAAAATTTGGAATCCTCTTCTCTTGTTTATGATCTTGATGTCATAAATGGTTATGAGACTTTTCATTTAGATATGACAGCAACTGAATGCATGCCCATCTTAATTTCTTCATCTGTTTATGAAACATGTACCACTTTCTTATTTTTTTGGTTTGCTAAAATTCCAAAAATTTGCAGGTAATTTTGGAAGTGGCTCCTGAAAGCTTGTATAACGAAATGTTGACCAAAGTTTTCAGAAATTCTCTGTTCCATCTTTCATCACATCAATGTGCAAACTTTGTTGTTCAAGCATTGGTTTCCCATGCAAGAGATCAGGATGAAGTACGTTTTGTATGACATTGCAAAGATACTTGTCCTCCATGGGTGGTAGTTCATATAATTTCTGAAACTAATTAGGAGACATCTCGTACTACTTATTTTACTATTGAGCTGTAAACCTTTTGTGGATTGTGTTTTCTACAATTTTTTTCTCTCCTTTAAATACCAGATGGAGTTGATCTGGGAGGAACTTGGTGCAAAATTTAAGGAACTTTTTGAAATGGGGAGGTCAGGAGTTATTGCTGCTCTTATTGCTGCGAGTCAAAGACTCCATACTCATGAGCAAAAGGTTTACTATTATTCCATTCATTTCATCATTGCTAATTTTATATGCCTGTATATCTGAACTTCTGATGTTAATCAACTTGGCAGAAGACTTATTGATATTATGTTTAATATCTTCTAGCATATGCAATTTAAGAGACTAATGCAGATACTGTAGTCCAAAATGAACTTCTTTCAATATGTAGGTTCAAATCTTAGTTTTAACGATTATTATTTTTTCCTTTTTTTGTTTGGCAGTGTTGTCAGGCTCTTGCTGCTGCTGTAGGTTCAACAAATGAGTCCCCAAGATCCATCGTTCCGCACATACTGTTTCTTGAAAATTACTTTAGCTGTGAAGACAAATCAAAGTGGAATTGGCCAAATGGTTTTAAGATCCATGTCCTTGGTTCTCTGATTCTGCAAGCAGTTTTTAAATTTCCCAGTGTATGCAGCCCTTCTATTTGCATGTTTTGCCCCAACTTTCTCTTTTCCTGTTAATTGATTATATGTCAGGTTTTAATTGGTTGCTATAAATATGAGTTGTCCATACTGATGTTAATCTAAGAAAGGAACTTTTTACTTCAGAGATGTTTTTCACATGAGACCACAAATATGCACTTTATCTTCTGAAACTTATTATCAAAGTTGGAACTAGCATCAGCTTGTTACATGACTTCATGTATTAAAATGCCATACTTGTTTCTGTTTCCCAGGAATATATACAGCCTTACATCACTAGTATTACATCCATGGAAGCTGACCATGTCTTTGAAGCAGCAAAAGACGCTGGGGGAGCGCGAGTTATTGAAGCCTTTTTAGGTTCAAATGCTTCTGGAAAACAAAAGCACAGATTAATTCTGAAGTATGCAATGATACTTTATTTGGTTATTCTATTCCTCTTTGAGAAGTAGCTATCTGTCCTTTCCTTAATTGCTGGATTTCTTAGAAGCCCAATTGCTGCTGAAAAAAATTCTTGCGTTGAATTAAATGATATGCACTTCTTGTTATCTCATGGTCACCCATTTCTAATGGAATTCAATGTAGAGTTTCTATTTAGAAGCAATTCTAATTTAAATTTTCTGCTGTATTTACTTCTAATTTGTCATTTATTTAGGTTACGAGGACACTTTGGAGAGCTTTCAACACATTCATCTGGTTCATTTACTGTAGAAAGGTGCTTTACAGCTGGTAGTTTGTCATTGCGAGAGTCCATAGCATCTGAGTTATTAGCCGTGCAAACTGAGTTATCCAAGACAAAACAAGGCCCTTATCTCTTAAGGAAACTTGACATTGATGGGTGAGATATTATACTCTGAATACTGTTTCCACACCGAGATATTAACACTTTTTCTCTTTGAACTAATTGTGCTTCATCTCGATTTCAAATAGTAATTATGATGAACAAGTTAGTGCCTAGTCTATACCCATTTGTATGTCCTCACACACGCCATAAACTATTGTTATTACATGGAAATATTAAGTGCTGTTTGTTTGGGCTTAATTTCTTGTGGTCTGTTGTTCTGATGTTTGCATTTTTCTCTTTTCCTGTTACAATAGATTTGCTGTGCGGCCTGATCATTGGAAGTTAAGACAAAGCTCTAAGCAATCAACATATCAAGAATTTTATGCAACATTTGGCTCAAGCAAAACTAAATCATTCAAAAAGGGTGCTTTTGTTGCTGATACATCCAAGCACACATCTCACTCCTTGGATATAAAAAACATGAGGAAAGAGATTGATCATTCCCTTGATTCTGCTGTGCCATCTTTGGGCATGTCAGGCATGAAGCGGCACCCAGAGAAAGAAAAGCTGCAAACAGGGAAATATGCCAAACATGCTGAGACTGGTGATATCTCAAGAGGCAAAAACAAGAAAAAAAATTTAGCTTCTTCCAGGAATGCTGGTGCATCTGGTAAAGGAGCAGAAAGTGCAGTAAAGCCATTTCTCTCTGAAGACAGATCAGTAAAGAAACGGCACAGAAAGGATGGGCCGTTGAAGTCCTCAAAGAAGTTAAAAACTTGATAGGTTGCCTCTATTCTCATAGGACTTGTGCGTAGAGTTTTAACTGTAACTTGAAGAGTTTCATTGAACAGTGAAAGATAAATGGTTCTGTATATGCTTTTCAGTTGAGTTGAATAGATTTTTGGTTTAATTGAATTTTGTTGCAAGAATCCTTTCTGCCACATTTGGAAGCTTTATTTCTCCAGACATCCAAAATTGTACCATTTACATTTAACAGCAAAACTGAACATTTTGTAGCAAAAATTGTCAAATACGTTACATAGTGCAGTACATGCTACTATTGTGGTTGGTAAATACTAAAGGAACTACTGTAACAACAAATAGATAAAGAACATTGAATGTTGTAAAGATCTTGCTACTGCTGTTTTCTACTTCACCATCTAATGGAAGGCTTCGACCTGGCATAATAACACACTATGTTAATAAGGGAAAAGCTGCTGAATGTTGGGAGGCAAGAAACTGTTGGCGTGGAAAGTTTATTACTTGTTCTGAGTTGGATTTGATGTGCTTGGTGGAATTCTTCTAAAGCTTGAGTCTACCTTCTTGAAAGGATACTTCTTGTCTGTCTGCAGATCTTTGAGAGCTTGAGAAGATGTAGTCATGGTTGACACTTTTTTTATTGGACGAGCCTCTACTTGACCTCTGCTAAGCCAAGTAGATAGAATTACTGAAAGCAGTAGAAGAACAAAAGCCATTGCCATTGAGTATGGCTTCATTGTGGTAAGGCGTGTGTTGTAGGTTGTTCTGAGTAGGTCTGAGGCTGAAAACTCGGAAGTGTAAGTTGGAAGTCGCTGGTTAGTGCAGTGATGAAAAATAGAGATGGGCATGAAACAGTTTTGATATATTACTTATAAACTTGAATAATCTGATTGGGATCTAAAGCCAGTGGGATCATGTGCTAAGGTTTGACTATTACGTGATCCAACTCTGACCATAAGATTTTTAGTAAATGGTGAAATGTGATGAGGCACGTGATCATAGTATTAATAACACTTTTTGGAGAACCAAAAAAGGCTGATAAGAAAATGTGAAAAATCAGGGTTCCGAGGCCAGTGTTGGATCCATGAGTCTAAAGCCTGTAGCCAACAGCTGGGGAACCTTATCCTTGTGCCTAATTTCACTCTTTCTCTGGTGTAAATGCATGCAGCAGCCTTTCCTTCTTTATTAAAAACAAAACCCCTTTTTAAACATCAAAAGAAACTTAATTTTCGAACAACATGCATGTGAGTACTATGATGACCTCAGACTGAGAGACTTTCCTGAGGAGCAGCCTTCTGCATTTTCATCTCTTGTTTTAGATGATTGGTTTATGCAAACAGATCATCATAAGCTTCAGCTGGCACTTCTGAAATACCCTCTAATCCTTCATAAATTCTACCATATTCTGCTCACCACCCAAAAACTGCTGCAAATCCTCACATTCCAATTTGGTTCTACTTCTTTTTAATTGATTGTTGTAACGAAATTATAATCTTGGTTACTATGTAAATATGAAAATAAAATTTCTGAGTTTACACAAAATAGGCAATACTCCTTTTAAATTGAATAATACCTCAATAGAAGAATTTTTATTCAACTGAAAATCTCACCTTTTACGGCACCACAGTTAGGTTTTAATACAAATCTTTAACAAAAGCATTATACAGCTGTGCCCTTAATCTCCACCATTAATAGCTAACTAATACACTAATCTTACACTACTCAATCTTAACTAACTATTTAACACAAGTCTTTAATCTGTACAAAAGAAAGAAAACAAGATCTGTTTTCGAAAGTAAATAGAAGAACCCAGGACAAGAAGGAAGCATTTGTTTCCTTAAACAGCTAAACTTTTCCATTTGATGATTTCTCCTTACTTTTATTCAAGACAACACCGTATGGCCTTTGTCCACTAATAGTCTTCAGCTTAACACTGTTGCACTCTGTCATCTGCCACATCATGTAAAAGGCAAGATCACTTATAATCCAAATTATTATTCTTCACATCCTCCCTTAAGCATAAACTTATAGTTTTATGCTTGACAAGGAGAATGATAATTCCATATACAATGAGCATTATTAACTACAATCATAAGAAAAAAAAAAAAACTTTAAGCTTTCCAGAAAATTTCTAGAAAACTTAAACTTTTTTTGCTTAACTACTTCAAGATTATGACCATTAGCACAAAACATACACATTCATTCTCCTCGGAGTCATATCCACACAATTTCAGCCATTCATACTCATATACAGTCACTCTCCTCCTTAGAGTCACACCCCTACAACTTCAACCATTCACACTCATATATTGTCACTTTCCTCCCTGAAATCACATTCATATAATTTCAGCCATTCACAATTCCTATAGCCTCATCTAGATTACACTAGTCTTCCACTTCACTTGTCTTTCTAGCATCTAAGTCTTTTGCACATACATTCAATTTATCCTTTAGTTGAGCAAACCTGGTTGTTGATAAAGGCTTGGTGAACACATTAGCAATTTGACAATCAGATAGAACATATTGCATTGATAAAGTATTAGAGGCTATCTGTTCTCTAATATAATACACATCAATCTTAATATGTTTTGTTCTGTAGTGTAACACAGAGTTTGAAGCTAGCGGCCCTGCTCCTTGGTTAACACACCACACTACAATCTTTTTAACACATGTAACTTGAATTTTTGTTAGCAAACTATTTAACCAAACAATTTCTGTTATAATTTGACTAAGAGCTATGTATTCAGCCTCTATGGTAAATAATGCTACCACTTTTAGCTTTTTAGATCCCCACTGTATTAAGTTTTTTCCAAAATATACACAAAAACCACTTGTGGATTTTTTATCATTTAAGTTTCTTGCCCAATCGTTATCCATATATGTTTCTAACTCCATCAAAGTAGTTGGTTTAAACATAATTCCATAACTTAAAGTGCCTTTAATATACCTCAACACCTTCTTACATGCTTGCCACTGTAATCTTGTAAGAGATTTTAGAAACTCACTTAGCTTTTTTACATTATGCTTCTATATAATGTGGGATCATAAAAACTCTCATTATCTTTTGTGTATAATTTTGTACCTATCGCCATAGGAATTGAGCAAGGATGAGCTTCATACATTTTTGTTTTGATTAATAAGTTAGTTGTATATTTATTCTAACTTAAATGCAACCCTTCTTCAGTTTTCACAGCTTTCATAACTAAAAAATAATTCAAACTTCCTAACTTCTGTAAAGATAATTTCTGATTCAAATCAAACACCAAAGACTCTATATACTCTGAATCTGTCCTAATCAACAAAATGTCATTTACATAAATTAAAACATACACCATCAACTTCTTATTCTTTAACACAAACAAACTAGTATTTAATATAGAATTAATAACACCTCTTTCCAATAGTACACCTTTTAACTTGTTGTACCAAGCCTTAAGAGCTTGTTAAAGGCCATGTAGAGCCTTAATCAACCTACACACATGAGTTGGCTTTTCTGAATCAATAAAGCCTTGAGGTTGTGACATATACACCATTTCCTTCAAATAATTATTTAAAAATGCACTACTTATATCTGTTTGATGCACGACCCAATTGAAACTTACTGCCAAAGATAATACAACTCTGATGGTTACATGTTTCACCACAAGGCTAAAAGTATGTTGTTGAAAACCCTTTGCTACTAATCTTGCCTTAAACATCTGTAAAGATCCATGAACATTCAACTTGGTTTTGTACACCCATTGATGCCCCACTACATGCATATTTTTAGTCCAAGGAACTAACTTCCTAGTGTTATTCTTTTTAAAAGTTTCAAGTTCAACACTCATAGCCTGAACCTACTATGGTTTATTTAAAGTTTCTTCTACTGTTTTAGGGTCTTTCAACTTTAAGTTTGCAATTTCACTTTGAAACGCTCTAGAAGTTAGTAAAAAACCTGTTTTGGATTTAGTTATCATTGGATGTCTTAACTCCATACCTCTAGATTTAGTTGTATTTAATTGATCTAGTACCTTTCCATCAGGAATAACCATATCTAAATGAGCAATGGAAGATGATTTTGAGGGAGCTATATTTGTAGAAGACTCAAGTATTTGGGTTAAACTAACTTTTTTCGATGACATTGCAAGTAGATTCTGAACTTCATTTGATCTAGAACTTTAAGCTACAGGTAATGATTTAGTTGACTCTAAAGAATAGTTGGTATTGCAGATATAATAAGTGATTTCAATTCTTGATCACTAAATGGGAGAAACATACAACCAGGTATGAACATTGAAGCTTTTCTGTCATGATTTAAAAGATTTAAGATGCTAAAACTAATCATTAGTTTTAAAAGGAAAATCAAACTTGTTAAAATTTACACTTGCAGCTACAAAACTACTCCTAGATAAACTTAGGCCCATTGTGCAACAGGTTGTAACCAACAAACCCACATTTTTTTAGTATGAAAAGAAAAGTTATGCTTGTTATAAGGCCTTAAATAAGGATAATAAGGACACCCAAACACTTTCAAAATAGAATAATTTGGTTTTTGCTCAAATAATACTTGAAAATATGACTTATTCTCTAGATTAGATGTTGGTAATCTATTTATCAAAAACACTACACTTTGAAATGCTAACCACCATTGATTTAAAGGCATACCAAATTGTGACAATAGAACAAGACCTGTTTCTAAAATATGTCTATATTTTCTTTCAACTTTCCTATTTTGTTGATGAGTATGTGGGCATGGATGCCTAAAATTAATACCATGTTCTTATAGATATCCATTCAAGCTTCTATACTCTCCTCCCCAATCACTCTGCATATTTTTAATCTTTTTCTCAACTGAGTCTCCGCAAGTTTATGAAACTGCATAAACACAGATTTAATTTCTGATTTTTGTCTTAAGGGAATTATGAATGAGCTCTAATGGATTAGTAACTCTAGATGTGGTAGCATGAAAAGGTTTTTGGTGATTTTTCCCTACTTGACAATCTGCATAGCAATAACTATTCAAAGACCGTGTTTTAGAAAATTCTAGCTCTTTAAGGATAGACTTCATAACTTGACTTCTTGGATGGCTAAGCCTCCTATACCACATCTCAGTGCTAAATTTACTAACATGATAAACAAATTTATGTGGTGTTATAGTAACTAAATCAGTTGTTATATTCTAATTAACTAACTGATACAACCTATTTCTTGATACTCCTTGCAATAATACACTTTTGGTATCTCTATCTCTCACTAAATGTGACACTCGTGGCTGTATATTACTGTATACTATTGTTATACATTATTGTATACTATAAATATAGGTTTTTTTTTTTTTTCACAACTGAATTATATTTTTAATATATAACAAGAGTCCCACTCTAACTAGCTTAACTGAAAACATGCAGGTGGAAGTTATAAATTAAATATGTGATGGAATACTAAGCCTATTGTATAGTATCTTAGAAGAAAATCCATGTTTTTTGTAACATTCTAGGGTTAGAAATTTCTTTTAGGCTATTAATCTAGGGTTAGAATGAGAATTGATAAGAATACTAAGGTTGTGAGAAAGTTCAGAGGTGAAATAGATATTTTTCGAGAGTTAGGTGGCTTTTGCATGGGTCTTGTTGAAAGAATTTGCATGCAAGCACAGGAAAATGGCATCAGTGTAATTTTCCAACCATGCACGACCGTGCATGTGATCATATTTAGCCGCCTTGGTTTTAAGTTGAGTTAATCTTGTTTCTAACGATTTTCACCTAAAGTTTCCCTTTGATTTTTAGAGACTAGTAACCCTAGAATAAAAGATCAGCATCCATGAGCTTTCCATTCAGTTAGAGAGTGAGATTTTTTTGAGAGAGAAGCTTGAATTAGCATGACTAAAGGTAGGTGTTTCTTACCTCTTTTCCTCTCTTCCTTTGTGTGATGTGTTTGCTATGCATAAGTATGAGCTTGATTCCAGCATGCTTATGATGTTTCCTTGCATGTTTGATGATTTTGAGATGATGATGATTATGTATGTATGATTGATGAGTATGTGATATTTATATGTGTATATGATTTTGAGATATGGGAATGATTGAATATGTGACATGGTGTTATGGATGGAATAAGCTTGTGTTTATGAATTGCTTTGGGCATGAGAATTGATTGATTCATAATTGGTATGCAAATTGGATAGGAATAAACATGATCAGTCATGGCCATGTTGAAGTAGAGTAGATGCACGACCATGCACTTGTAGCGCACACTTATGCATGTGGTGCTTTACATGGTCACAGTCGTGTTCACATACCCATTCACGATCGAATAACGCAGTCACGACCGTGACATGAACTGTGCATGTTCATGTCATGGTTGTACATGCGCAGAAAAGGAGAAAATGAATTAAAATCACATAACCTAGCACGACTTGCATGCACGATTAGTACACAACCCGTGCAAGCTCATGCATGCCTATGCACTTAGACACACACGCCCGTACGTTAAGCAGAAATGAGAATTTAAGCATAATACACAGTAAAAGCCATATAATTGATGTAATTTAGTATCAATAGATAAGATAAACATACATGATGCATCATATGCACATCATGACAATACATTGTAGCATCCCAAGTTAAAAATGCCCTTAGGGGAAGAGTTTTAGGGTTAGAAACAAAATCTAGTCATAGATTGGGAGTCTAGATGAGTTCAGGGGTGAGTTAGTAAGTTTCCAAAGCCTGTGTGGCTTTCGTGTGAATCCTTTCGGAAGGATTCGATCAGGCGAGTGAGCGAAAAATGGATTAAATCCATTTTCCCTTGTGCACGCCCGTGCACCTTTGATACACACCCGTGCATGGCTTAGTATAAATAGTGAGCTGAGAGAAAGTAGTCATTTTTCTCACCCACTTTCATTTTAGCCAAAGTTTCTCTCTTCCATTTACAGCTCCTAACACTAGAGAGGAGATCCAGCCTCTCGTAGCTCCCAATTCGGTGAGAGAGCCAAGAGATTAGTTTGAAAGAAAAGCTTTCAGAGGTGATGACAAGAGGTAAGTGTTCGCTTACCTTTTCCTTGAGTTTCCCGGCTTGCTTTGTGAATTTTGATGCCATGGATGAGTTCTTTGCATGTTGATGAATGTGGGGAATGATTATATGATGTTACATGTTGAAATTGGATGATGAATTCCATCCTTGAACTTGCATGCAAGCTTGATCATGTTAGAGAGAGAAATTGATATGCTTCCATGGTGGATTGATGTGTGGTTGATGCATGTTGAGTTTGATGCTTCAAATATGTTTATTGAGGTGCTGGAATTGTGTGTTTGAAGTGAATTGAGGATTGAATATGTAATGGTTGAGGATTTTATGCTTTTCCAGACGGGTGTTCTTGTTGAAGAAAAAGACACACGACAGTGTGCCTGCACGGCACGACCGTGTGCCTTTGTTTTCCAAAACACACGCCCGTGTGCCTTTGTTTTCCAAAGCACACGCCCGTGTGCACGCTCTGTGCACGGCCAAAATTCCAGGCACACGCTCGTGTATCCTGAGGGACACGCTCGTGTGCTTGCTATTTCAGAAGAATGTCCAGAAATTCCAGTAGCTTACACGGTTGGATGCACGACCGATGTACGGTCCCGTGTATCTAGGTACACGCTCGTGTGCCTTAGCCATGCACGCCCGTGTGTGAAGGCATGCACGCCCGTGCACTTGTAGTTTTTCAGAAAAAGAATTGAAAATGATAAATAAAGCATGAGAAATTCATTTAATGATTAAAATGCTTTAGATAAGCATCAGATGAGCATGAATTCAGTTAACAAAGTTGTATATGCATATCATAGCATGACATGTAGCTTCAGAAAGGATCAAGGGATTCGAATTCAGCAGTATTCAGTATTCAGCATCTGATGTACGGGTAAGAGTATAGGGTGAACTCGAGGGGGCATCTGTGGGATTCAGCTTTCTGACACCGGTCAGAATGTTTAGCAGCATTCAGTTTCAGCCTTCTGACACTAGTCAGATCATCCAGTAGTTATTATTCAGCTTTCTAGTCAGTAGCTAGACTGTTCAGTTCACATGGCCAGGATGTCGAATCCCTGTATTCACCAAGTCTGATCAGCACAACAAGTACCTTCGGATACATACAGATAGAGATATTCAGATGCATGCATCATCAGTTATCCACAGTATTTTCAGTAGCATGACATGACATACACATCATGACATGAATAATAATGAAATCAGCATATAATGAGAATCAGATATTCAGATAAACAATTTCAGATTCCAGTAAGCACATAGATGTAAGAATAGGGCTGAGGCCAGGTATGTTTGTGATTGTTTGTGCTTGCTTGGGTTAAGGGAAGTAAAGAGCGCTTACTAGGTGATCTTTATCACTCATCCCTCTCCTTCTTCCATTCTTTTCAGGTGTTTGTGCTGTCTCCGAGGAGCGGGTGGTTCGAGACTGACAGGAGAGGGCCCACACCACAGTTTTGAGTTTGTACAGTTTACAGTTTTGGACCTGTGTGGTCATTTGTAAATGTTTATGTAACCAGTTGTACAGAAACAATTTATATGTATAAAAAAGGCCATTGGGCCCATTGTACAGAACAGATCATGTATATTTCAGTTTTAATTAATGTAAAGCTTTCGCATGTGCAGAGATGTATAGTTTTAATTTTAGATTTTATTTTCGTAGAATTTCTTCTTGGGTACCCGTATTTTTAGTTATTAATAAAAGCTCCCCATATTATTCAGCAGCATGGGTACTCGAGGCGGCGGGTCCTACATTGGTGGTATCAGAGCGTTTGTAAGTGTGTGGTGCCTGTTTTCTCTCCTTCGTAGCTATCGTCCAAACCCTCCTCATAGTACAGTCAGGTATTTATTTTCAGCTTTGATTGTGTTATGTGTTTCTAACCCCTAGTTTGTTGTGATACTATAGATAGAGAGGAATATGTCCCTAGATGCGTAGAGGAGACAGATAGTAGTTCACCCACCCATCCTATGAGTGTTAGTGATAGGCGACGATCTCAGAGTACCTCCCATGTGTCTATGAGACCAGAGCAGTTGAGAGAGATGATTGGGGATGTAGTTAGAGAGAGCCTCTAGCAAGCTTAAGTGGGTAATTTTCAGGAGCTAGATAGAGTTACTCCTCTATAGTATGAGAGTTATCAGATTCTGAGACGTAAAAGACAGTATCAGTCACAGCCACAGTATCAGCCCCAATCACAGTATCAGCATCAGTATCAGTCTCAGCCTCAGTCAGTTAGAGACAGATATCAGTATCCAGTAGAGTATATAGAGTACAGTCAGGGTATGAGTACAGAGACAGCTGGTACTAGTTCTTCAGAGAGACTTCATCTGATCTACCTTCTGCCAGGGTCATTTCAGCCAGCTAAATTCAGTAGATCCAGAGATCCAGCAGTGGCAGAGGAATGGGTAGAATCAGTGGAGAGTATCATGGGTCTCTTCACCTTATCAGAGAGAGAGAAGGTTAGATATGCGATGTTCCTTCTCAAAGGTGATGCTAAGGTTTGGTGGGGTCTAGCTAAGGCTTCCATCGATGAACAACATTTGACTTGGGCAGAATTCAGACAGCTTTTCGATGCTGAGTACAGGAGTACAAATATGGTGTATGTTAAGGCCCAGGAGTTTATTGACTTAACTCAGGGGTCCAGTTCAGTAAAGGAGTATGCCACTAGGTTTAATGCATTGGTGAGATTCGTCCCGAGTTTGACAGGGACGGAGATGGGCCGAGTTCAAAAATTTATCCATGGCCTGCATCCTGTAATAGCCAAGGATGTCATGACAGGAGCAGATCCTCCCCAAAGATTCAGTGATGCATTAGGGAGAGCACTCAGATCAGAGGCCGGATTATAGAAAATGGGTGCCATGAGTAGGGCATCTGAGAGGACAGAGGATAGAGGACAGAGGACAGAGGACAGAGGACAGAGGACAGAGATAGAGGCAAGAGGTCGATGTCAGCTAAGAGATCAGCCTGGGGTTTTCAGAGTCTGAGGCATAGAGTCGTGCCTTAGCCGCCTCAGTGTACCAGATGTGACAGACGTCATTCTGGAGAGTGTTTAGCTAGCCAAATTGTTTGTTATTTGTGCCATCAGCCAGGGCACATGATGGCAGCATGTCCAACTAGAGGTGGAGCTGGTGGTGGGCCCAGTAGAGGTGGTGTTGGTCAGTTCAGAGGCCGTGGAGGTCCACCCAGAGGTAGAACAGATATTCCCAGAGTCGGTGATAGAGCACCTGAGGGAGGTGTCGGTCCTTCAAGAGTAGGCAGAGGCATAGCCAGAGTTTATGTTGTCCGCCAGGAGTAGGCAGAGGCTATTCCCCATACAGTAACCGATCAGTTACTTTATTTTGGTACTCCTTTATTTGTACTTATTGATTGTGGAGCCACACACAGCTTTGTAGCCTGGAGTGTAGTGGAGAGATTAGGGGTTGACCCTAGTGTGGCCAGTAGGAGTATCCATGTAGAAATGCCAAATGGGGGATTTGTGTTGAGTGATAGAGTCCTCCTAGATCAGGAGGTAGAGATTATGGGTAGATCCATGTTGATAAATTTGATTCTGCTGGAGTTAGCAGATTTTGATATGATTTTAGGGATGGATTTCTTGGGGAGATACAATATAGAGATAGATTGTGGAAGGAAGAAAGTGAGATTCCATATAGGCCCTGATTAGTTTGTATTTGGTGAGGGCAGAGTCGATAGTCTGATGATCTCCAGTATTCAGGCGAGCAGATTGATGAGACAGGGTTGTGTTGGATACTTGGCGAATGTTGTATGTAGCAGTTCAGTGGGTCCGAGTATCGAAGAGATACCAGTTGTCAGAGAGTTTCCAAATATCTTCCCAGATGAGTTGTTAGGGTTACCTCTAGACAGAGAGTTGGAGTTTAGTGTTGAGCTTCTTCCTGGTACGGCTCCAATCTTTAAGGCTCCGTACCGGATGGTTCCAACTAAGCTTCAGGAGTTAAAGAAGCAGCTTCAGGAGTTGACGGATAAGAGATTCATCAGGCCCAGTTGTTCACCTTGGGGAGCTCTGATTCTATTTGTTAAGAAAAAAGATGGGTCGATGAGGATATGTATCGACTACAAAGATCTGAACAAAGTAACAGTGAAGAACAAGTATCCCTTGCCGAGGATAGATGACCTCTTTGATTAGTTGAGAGGTGCAGCGGTATTTTCCAAGATTGACTTGAGATCGGGTTATTATCAGGTCAGAGTGGCAGATAGAGATGTTCTTAAGACAGCTTTCAAGACTAGATATGGGCATTATGAGTTCGTGGTGATGTCGTTTGGGTTGACTAATGCCCCAGCCATCTTTATGGATCTGATAAACCGGGTGTTTCATGACTGCTTGGACCGGTTCGTGGTGGTTTTCATAGATGACATTCTGGTGTATTCCAGGAGTGTGGCAGAGCATGAAGAGCATCTCAGATATGTGCTTCAGAGATTGAGAGACAGACAGTTGTATGTCAAGTTCTCCAAGTGTGAGTTTTGGCTTGACAGAGTAGCTTTTCTGGGTCATGTAGTTTCAGCAGACGGTATTTCAGTGGATCCCAGTAAAGTGGAGGCTATTTTGAGTTGGCCAAGGCTGAAGACAGTGAAAGAGGTACGAAGCTTCCTTGGATTGGCAGGTTATTACAGAAGATTTATTGAGGGATTCTCTAGCCTAGTGAGGCCTCTCACTGCCTTGACTAGGAAAGAGGTTCCATTTGTATGGACAGATGAGTGCGAGGCACGTTTTCAAGAGCTTAAGCTGAGATTGACTAGTGCTCCAGTTTTGGTACTACCTCAGGAGGGGATAGAGTTTGACATTTATACAAATACGTCCCATCAGGGGATTGGAGCAGTATTGATGCAGAATGGTAGGGTCATTGCCTATGCCTCCAGACAGTTGAGAGATCATGAGATGAGGTACCCTACCCATGATTTGGAGTTAGTTGCAGTTATTTTCACCTTGAAGATTTGGAGACATTATTTATATGGGGTCAAGTGTAGCATCTATTCAAACCATAAGAGTCTGAAGTATTTCTTCACCCAGAGAGAGCTGAATATGAGGCAGAGGAGATGGCTAGAGTTGGTGAAAGACTATGACTGTGACATCAGATATCACCCAGGGAAAGCTAATGTAGTGGCTGATGCCTTGAGTAGGTGAGTGGCTTTATCCAGTCTTTCAGTTCAGTCAGAGCTACAGTATGAGATTGTCAGAGAGTAGATTGAGATAGTGACTGCAGGTTTCTTCAGACATCAGATCAGATCTTCTCTGTATGATGAGATCAGAGACAATCAGATGTCAGATGAGTGGACTCAGAGTATGATTCAGAGGATGTCAGAGAGATTAGTGCCAGACTTTGAGTTCAGAGATGAGATCTTGAGATTCAGAGACAGAGTTTATGTGCCACAGAGTTCAGAGTTGAGGTAAAAAATTTTGTTAGAGGTACACAGTACGGTGTATTCAACGTACCCAGGCAGTACTAAGATGTATCAGGATCTCAAGAATAGTTTTTGGTGGTCAGGTATGAAGAAAGACATAACAGACTTTGTTTCCAGATGTCTAATATGTCAGTAGGTTAAGGTAGAGCACCAGAGACCCTCAGGTTTACTTCATCCCTTGAGTATTCCTAAGTGGAAGTAGGAAGACATTTCGATAGATTTCATTTTAGGTCTTCCTAGAATTCAGAGAGGATTTGATGGTATATGGGTGATAGTGGACAGATTGAGCAAGTCCGCACATTTCTTGCCAGTCAGACAGAGCATGTCTACAGATTAGCTAAGGAGATTATATATCAGAGTGGTGGTCAGACTTCATGGTGTTCCTAGGACTATAGTGTCAGACAGAGACTCTAGATTCCTATCAGCTTTTTGGAGATCATTGCAGAGAGCCTTGGGAACCAGACCGTAGTTCAGTTCGACATATCATCCTCAGATAGATGGCCAGACTGAGAGAGTTAATAAGATTCTGGAGGATATGCTCAGAGCTTGTTGTATGGACTTCTAGACCGATTGGGTAGAGTTGATTCTCCTCATGGAGTTTGCTTATAATAACAGCTATCAAGTGACTATTCAGATGGCTTTATTTGAGGCGTTGTATGGTCGGAAGTGTAGATCTCCTATTCATTGGGATGAGATTGGAGAGAGAGATTCTCTAGAGACAGTTGTGGGTCCAGAGATAGTTCAGGGGATGATTGAGCAGATCAAGATCATCGACAGAAGAGCTATGCAGACTTGAGACGCAGAGAGATCAAGTTTTCAGTAGGTGACATGGTTTTTCTGAGAGTTACTCCATACAGGCACGTTCTCAGATTTGGTAGAAAGGGAAAGTTGGCCCCTAGGTTTATTGGTCCCTATGAGATTCTTGAGAGAGTGGGGACGGTTGCTTATAGATTAGCATTGTCAGCTAGCATGGATAAAATTCATAATGTCTTTCATGTGTCTCAGTTGAGGAAGTATGTGGGGCATCCTTCTCATGTGCTTCAGTTTTCAGAGATTGAGTTGGCAGATGATTTAAGTTACTAAGAGCTGTCAGTGCAGATTCTCGACTACAAGGTCAAGGTTCTCAGGAACAAGCAGATTCCCCTTGTGAAGGTCTTATGGCGCAGTCAGAGAGTGGAGGAAGCCACTTGAGAGGTAGAGTCTGAGATCAGGGATAGGTTCTCAGAGTTATTTAGGTAAATTTCGGGGTCAGAATTTTTATAAGGGGGGAAGAAATGTAGCATCCCAGGTTAGAAATACCCTTAGGAGAAGAGTTTTGAGGTTAGAAACGGAATCCAGTCATAGATTGGGAGTCTAGATGAGTTCAGGGGTGAGTTAGTAAGTTTCCAGAGCCTGTGTGGCTTTCGTGTGAATCCTTTCGAAAGGATTCGATCAAGCAAGTGAGCTAGAAATGGATTAAGTCCATTTTCCCTTGTGCAAGCCCGTGCACCTTTGATGAACGCCCGTGCATGACTTAGTATAAATAGTGAGTCGAGAGAAAGTAGTCATTTTTCTCACCCACTTTCATTTTAGCCAAAGTTTCTCTCTTCCATTTGCAACTCCTAATATTAGAGAGGAGATCCAGCCTCCCGTAGCTCCCAATCCGGTGAGAGAGCCAGAGATTAGTTCGAAAGAAAAGCTTTCAGAGGCGATGGCGAGAGGTAAGTGCTCGCTTACCTTTTCCTTGAGTTTCCCGGCTGGCTTTGTGAATTTTGATGCCATGGATGAGTTCTTTGCATGTTGATGAATGTGGTGAATGATTATATGATGTTGCATGTTGAAATTGGATGATGAATTCCATCCTTGAACTTGCATGCAAGCTTGATCATGTTAGAGAGAGAAATTGATATGCTTCCATGGTGGATTGATGTGTGGTTGATGCATGTTGAGTTTGATG
>JAJEJH010001224.1:0-37520 GCA_026122585.1 Anacardium occidentale | reverse complement strand
TTTCAACCCCACCCCATAACTTATATATATATATATATATATACACCTTCCAAACCTCTTTCATTTTTCACTAAAACATTGTATTTTCCTTTTTTATACTACATTCTTACACTTAACTCTCAAATTCTCTCCAATGTCATTAATTTTCTCTCAATTCATAGTGTTTTTGACGAGGTTGATTAGTTAGAGATCTTCTAGCAAGGGTCAAACAAAAACTCAACTGGTTGCAGCTGTTGTTTCAACCAAAAAGACCTTGAAAGATCTCAATAAGGTTTCAAAGTCACATTTTAATTTCAAAATGTGTTAAGATTTTTCACAAGATTTTGGAGTCAATTATAAACTATGAAGACTTAAAAAAAAACAATGGCAACCAGTTACATTTTCGTTTGACCTTCTCCTGAACAGCCTAAACTACTCAACCTCTTCAAAGACACAAATTTGGAAGACATTTTGTAGCAATTTCAATTAATTCCATTTACTTATAATTTGAACATTGTATTTTATAATATCTAACTCTAAATCAATAAAATATATAGATTATTTAGTTACAACTTATATTAATCATACTTATAACTTATAATTATTTTTAAATTTGAAATTGTATTATTAGCTAAAATTTTAAATTAAAGTATTAGCAAAATTAATATAACTAAATTGGCAAAATATATAATTATAAATAATAAATAACCAACCCAAGGGCCCGACCTTGGGTCGGCTAGGCATCCGAGTCCAATCCAGGTCCTACAATTGGAGACAGGGTTGATCCTTGTCCTGAAAGGCCTGTGCCCTTCAACGGAACAGGCCCTAGGGGCTTCAGTCAGGTTTGGTCTAGACTCCCATTTGCCCAGGTCTAGAAATCAGCTATCACTTCCCCTCCCAATGACACTTCAAATCTGAACCAGAGAAAGAATGATAGAAGGCAGCTAACCTAGACATTTTTAGTAACTTTGAAATGACACTTCACTTGAAGGAACTAAGGTACCTGATAGAAGTATAACCGACTGGAGAGGGCCCCAACATCAAGTTCCCAAGTCCTAGAGTCTCCAATCCATCCATCTCCTTGCTTTTCAGGATAGCCGTGAACTGCCCATTCAGGATGGGGAAGAATTTGCACCAATTCCTGTGCTTGTGGATTGCTATATGGGTCACAGATATCATATGGTTTCTTCAGGTATTCAGCATTTCCTGGGCTACAATAGAGATGATATGCAGAATATGGAAAGCGAGTTGTCTCATTTCTGTATAGTATCTCACCAGAAGGACTAACATGGTACGGTGGGCAAGAAACAAGATTATCTGGGCGACACCAGCTCGTAGTAGCAGGGTTAATTATCATCTCACTGTATCTAGTCACATCTGTCAGAACATCACCATCACACGGTTCTCCATTGTTCTTCCAACAGCTTCCTATATCAAGGAGATAAAATTGACTGTTTGATCCTCCTCCACGCTTAACATCAAGAGTCAATCTAACCTTAAAGTTTGGTGACTCCGGCAACTGAGAGAATAAATGTAATCTATATAAGTATTACATTACTGATGAACCACTTAAAAAACTTGTAGACACATACATTCCCTTGTACCATCTAGTCTTGCCAAAAAAGAAAGAAAAGAAAAGATATGATACACTAAACAAATCTTGTGAAAATAAAAAATTATAAACAATAAGTATAGCAGTCCAACCATAGGGTCATTAATATTCTACGAAGAGTGTAGAAAATAAACAAGTTTTAAAGGAAAAAATTGTATATCTTTCAGAAACATTTGAGGTATAGGCAACAAACCTTACTCATGATGCCACGACCATTATAGTGGTAACCACCATTAAACCCTTTTGTTGCATCAGCACGGAGATACAACATTAGCCATGGATACTTTGCAGAGGTTGTTAACCTGTGTGAGAAAATCCATTTCTGTGTGCTGATACTTCTCTCCCATGAGACGGAAAAGAAGGAGCTATTCCCTATACCTTTGCTAAAGTCAGCATCAAGGTCATATGTTCCATTAAATCCTCCTGTCAAAGACATCACTTGGTCACCAGAATAAACCAATCTCGTATAATTGTGGTAGATACGTGGCTGATTCATGCATCCTCTGCCATAACATGGAAAATTTCTGTCTGTCACTATTTTCATCACCTTTTTTCCATTTTCAGGACAAAGAGTAGTATTTGTATCAAAATTGCCATTTTTTAGCATAAACATCCAAAAATGCCATGGTTCGGCTGATTTATGCACCTCACATAGAGAACCAAGGTACAGTTCCTTTTCCACAGCAAACAGGTCTGGATCTGTGGAGGATTTAAAATCAGCCACCGGAAACTTATCACCACTCTTTAAGCTATTGTCGGATTCATTCACTTTATGAAGTAGTCCACACTTTAAACAATTACCCAGCTTGCCGCGATAGAGAGAATCTGAAAATTTGTCATGCAGAAAGCAAGTTGGTTGAAAAGATATCGAAAGAATTTGATTCACTGTTTAACATCTAAAAATATATCATATTCTACATTAATTTGATTCAGCTAGATTATAAATAAGGCCCTAAAATACTGATTTACCTAAGCCATAAGATGAACCTAATTCTATGCAGCAATATAACATAGTGCAAATACAAGCCCTCTTTAGGAGAAAGAAGTTAGCACAGACGTGAACAACAAAACTATATGTTCACCAAGCTGATATCAATGGATAAAATAATGTGAGACTACATGTGGAGAGTAAGGGCAGCCCAGAGTTTCTTGTACCAGTGACAATCAGTTTAAAGTGATGACCAAGAAAGTGAGATAAATGTCAAAGAAACAGGAACCTTTGTGATGCATAATTGCGTCAAGTCTGAGGCTATAAACATGCTTTCACAAAATTCCTGAGACACAGGAGTTTATGTTTCAGATGGGTGAAGCAAAAAAGACTAGAGATGGGAAAATGAGGCTGAGGGGTGGATACAATGACAGCTGAGAAAGTGATAGTTATGGAGATAGGAACTGATGACAGTGATATATTCAATCAAATCCAAATGAGTTAATTCAAGTTCATTCGATCAATGTCCAACAACCAAATAAATCTACAACAACAACCACTTCAATTCAGCAACAACTCAGTGAACGCAAACAAATAAAAATCCAGCAAGTTCAAATAAAATTGAACATCATACAAAAGACCTACATGCAATGAAGTGTCAAAGACTCCAAAGCATAAAGCCTAAATCACCAACTTTGGTTTTCCACCATCAAACCTTGGCAAAGATTTTGATAAGGGAAATTTTATATATAAAACTCTCTAAGGAGTGTTTAAACTTTCATTCTACATTAACTAACAATCACAAAAGAGAAAGTAGACCTTTATATAGGTCATTAAAAAAAGGGACCTTAATTAGCCACCTAATTGTCCCCTAAAAGACACTTAGACAAGTTATCCTACATTCACAGAATTTCCTAAAAATGGCAAGGACAATGAACCAGTTATGTATGATGACCTTGTCTTTTGAGAAACAAGGGATAACTCATAGCCACCCTTTGTCAAGCCTCGTCTCCTCCATTAATGTTTTGACCATCATTTGAAATATACCCTCCCATTTGCATTTTCAAATCCCATCAAATCAAAGAATATCTAAGTGTTGAAATTGGAATGAATGGATCACTCATGAGGCTTGGGTGGGTTGGGCTAGTTTGTGGTGATTTGGTATTGTCTTATCCATTTTGAAGCATATGAGCCAAATGTGTATTGTTGTAACCCTCTTGGGTTTTCTCTTGGGCCTTTTGAAGTTTAATGGATGAATTAAGGTTGAATTCACATTAGATTAAAACACAAAATGAACGCAATCATAATAAATTAAATGCAATTCAAATGCATCAACACAAAATGATTAAAGAAAACTTTGTAGGGCTATTACCTTTAGTATTTGATAGCTTAATAAATAAAGATAGATATAAACTAAAGTTTAATGAAAAATTATGTTATAAAGCACAAAAGAAATTGTCCCCAATATATATAAATTAAATTTGTAACATTATTAGATAAACCATAATGTAGACATTGGAATGTAGTTAAAGAAATCACAATTCCATAGGCAAGAAGAGAAATTTTGCTAATAAAAAATTGACCTGTTAAACCTTCATAAATCAGATAAAAAGGTTAGTTCCCAATTCTACAAAGCAAAGAAAAGGAAAGAGTAATAGAATTCAATCACATAACAAATTAAAAAAAAAAATCACAAGCATCAGATGAAATGACTAAACATCATTTTTAACAGTTCAAAATAAAAAAATGATATCCGTAGTTATATGAACCAAACTCAGAGACATTCAAACATAATGTAACTTAGAGATGAACAATCCTATTCTTCTGAAACACAATGTAACTTAGAGATAGACACTTCTATTCTTCTGAAACAAAATGTAACAAATAATCCTAATTCAAAACAAAAACACAAAAAGAACAGAGAAATCGAATTCTTTACACAAAAAAGAAAAAATAATAGTACACCTTCATATCATCATCTTATTATTGCAACAATAGAATTAAAATTAGTTATTGTAACATCTGGTTAATCCAACTCATTGTTAACATATTGTTTACTTTGAATATATAGTTCATTGCAGTTTTTTTAAGTGTTGAAACCTAAAACGCATTTTAACATCTTAAGAGTTTACAAACTATTTAACCAATATTCTCTGATCATTCCCAAGTAATGTGGTATGCCCATACATATACAACATCTTTCTCATGCTTTGTCGATGTGGGATTCGCCAAAGGATGTTATATTCTCATATACACCTAGCATTTTTATCCATTGTTTGTCAATGTGCGATTTTCCTAGGGGTGCTATATTTTCAAACACACCCAACATTTTTTTTGTGTTTTGTCACTATGGAATTTCCCTAGAGATGTTACATTCATATCCCTTTACGAGACTCAACATCTTTGTTGAGGTGCCTAGCTGTGTCACATTCCTATACATACCCAACATCTCTTCCGTGTTTTATCAACATGGACCTCACATCCCTTTTGTGCTTTGTTGATATAAAATTTTCTTACAAGTGCTACATTCACCCCACATATGGTGCTTAGTGTCTTCATTGAGATTTAACCCACCTTTATTAAAGAGGACATACAGAGTGACTCTTATATTTGTATCATCCTAGTCCAACAACTCGACCTACTATCTAGATATTGTCTACTTTAAACACATAGTTTATCACAATGTTGTTTTTAGGCTCTACAACCTAAAATGTGTTTTGACAACTTGAGAGTTTACATACTATTTAATCAATTTTCTTATGTCATTCTTAAACACACCCAACATTTCTCTTGTGTTTTGTCAATGTCAGATTTGACTAAGAATGTTACACTTATATACTTGCTTCATTTTTTATATTGTTTAGAAAAATATAATTAATATCAACTAATCACAAAATAAACTTCAAGAGTCCAAACAATTTCATTCATAATTTAAAAAAATCCTTAGAAAAACTTCCTAGAAACATGCAAATGTTGCAAAGCCAATCTCTAAAATCTTGATAAACCTCTCTGAACTTCATAAATTTATCAAAAACTGAACAATTAGAAATAATAATATAAAAAATAAAGTACCAGTTGACAAAATAAGCATGTGATCTTATTACTCCAATTTCCATATTCATCATACATATATTATCAATATCAACTAATCACTGAAGATTTCGTTCACTCCCTAGAAGAAACACTTCCTAAAATCATGAAAATGTTCATCAAAACCAATCTGTAAAACCTTGTTCGACCAGGCTAAAGTTTCACATATTTATCAAAAGCTGAACCAATTAAAATAATAATGATAAGAGAATTAAAAAAAAAAATGTACCATTTGAAATAGAAGGGCAGTAGAAATTAGCACAATCGGCCAACCTAGGACTGGCCATTCCAGGAGCTTCAAATCCCACTTCATTGCAAAAATTCCAAGCTTCTAAAGCAACTCTCACATCTATATTCCTCATTCCAGGGTCCCCTATTGCTGATATAAACACATCGTTAGTCCATAACCCATTTGCTTTAAGCCTATTAGAAGCCAAATTAGGAACGAATAGCCTCTGTAAAACAAGTCCTAGAAGAACCCAAGAGGCTGAAAACCAACGACCCATTTGTGTTTTGCAAATGCTGAATTTGAGGAGAGTGGAGAAATGGGAAAAAGAAAAGTGTGAGTGTTTGTTACACTTACTACATCATCGCGTGGGGATGGTGGTGTTATGTAGGAGATAGGTTGCTTTCTCTTTGCATCAGTTCATAATCTGAATGGCGACAACTGATTAATGAGATCGTGCCGTGCTGTGATGTTTTGCTTTCAAGCCAAAGATTTTGTTGCGGCCAAGTGACTCTGGACATTGTGAAGTGGCTGAATGACATTTTTGACCCTCTATCTGTTTCGTAAAGCTAGTCAATGTTTATGTTTTGTCGGTAAGGAAGATTTTATATGTAACAAAAGAGCAAATGCTCAACACCTTAAGCTCGATGCAAGCCAACATAACATGGCCACAACAACAGAAAGAAGCTTTAAAATTCTTTTGTTGATGACTTATATGAGTTTCTATCCATATAAAACTCAAGAGAGACTTAGAGGTTCGTTACATAAATTCCAAAAATAACCCGTATTAGCATCTATATAATGTCAATTCTTAGTAACACAAACATAAGCTAAATCTATACTGTAATCTATCCCAAAAACTAATCATAAAAATTGAACAACCAAAAAAGAATTCTGGCGTGAAATAAATGTACCCACGGCCCAACAAAAAACCCATGCCGCTGATAAAGATAGTTTCCTGCTAAACCTCCCAAATCCAGTTGGCCCTCTTAAGCTCTTCTTGCTTGCAACACTAGCTAGATCCGCCCCAATTGAAAATAAGCCTGCCATTGAGTTTAGCCCCTCTTATTTTAAGTCTCAGCCCATCGCACAACCCAGCCATGAACGCCAAGCTCCAGAACATAATAAGTTTACACCCAGCCTGGCCGACCCACGAGCCCACTACTAGCTTTCTTTCCACCCATCACCCTTTCCCTCCAGATATCAAAGTAGGCAGCTCAATGGATTGTAAGAAAGCCCTTCAAAGACTTGGCTTAATCAACATGCGAGGTGAGGCCTTCAACACCAGTCCACGGTCTGTGAAGCCCAATTATCACCCTATCCACAGCCCAGCTCTCCAGGTAGCAATTATATCTGATGCTTAAATATTGATTGCACCCATTCCACCATCCGCTCATGCTCCCGGCCCAAAACCATACGGCTTGATCCAGAGTGCAGAATTTATTAAGCTTCATAATGCAGTTCCTTCCGGCGATACGTCTACTCCGCTTCCAGATGCATGCTACTGAACCCAGCTGCGGCTGCAATAATTCACCGCCTGTGAAGGCAATTACTCTTCATGTCCCTCTGGATTTGCCAGCACGTGACGGCCATCTTAATATTAAACTGCTTGCAATGAAACCACCAATTAAAAGCAAAAAAGCTGCATGCACAGTTTACGTAAACAGGGCATGCAGCCATAATGGAATATACCAACCTGCCATTGAACCAATTTCCACAATGGTGCATAAGGTTTCCATATTCCAGCAACGCAACAGGACATCTCCGGTTGAAGAATGCAAGCCTGCCATAACCAAAATTACTGACCCATCCCTCACTAGAATAGTGCCCGTATACAGTGAGTTTTTGGCATAACCATTAGATTATGACACTTCAGCAAACCAGCAGGCCTAATAAGACACATTTGACCACGAATATGAACACTACGTGGCCTGTTGCAAAGACAAAGCTGGCCGCATATATGCTCATAACCTCCAGCCCAAAAACTTCTCCCATCCCACAAGTTCCTAAGTAAATAAATCTTGCCTTTGCTCCTCAATGTGGAAATATTTTGCCATCTCAAAGGGAAATTCCAGCTATGCATGCATCTTCCAGCAGTATCAATGGTAGGTTTATCCACATTGGTTCTCTTTATTTTGTTGCACGAAATAACCACACTAACAACCATACCGTTAATTAATAATAAGAAGTAATTCTTTAGGTCCTGTGAAAAAGAAATTTTATTAGTAAACCCCTCTTTTTTTACCTCAATTTCTTTGCCTTCTCTCCACCATGGTAGGATAATAGGAGAGGATAGACAAGGGATTGACTCTAGTGTTACTGTTAAAGCCCACCCCCGTCACTCTCGAATATTTTCCTAGGAATGTTCCATCTATTAGCAATGCGATCATTTTGACTAGAGACCAGGTTACTGTTCAATTCAGCTCTTCTATCCCTAATGCTACTCAATGTTAGCATGCATTTCAAGCCCGTTAAAGAAAGGGCAGTAAAAAAAGGTATGAAAGTTATATCAGATATGATATGAGAGATTGTGGAGAATATATTTATAAAAATGTAATTATAAGATTTGAATATGAAATAAACATGAATAATGTATATACAAGTTTAATACGATATATTGTTAATAATTTATTTTAATAATATTATTTCTGATTTTTAGTATTTTTCATGAAATATCTTATTAAAATTAATATAATATTTCAAATCAAAGTATTTAATTGATCATTTAATTTAATGTAATACAATACATAATTGATATTTAAATTATAGTATCAATAGCATTAAACACAATACATAGTCAAAATTTAATTATAACAATTTAAATACGTAATATAGTTAATTAATAAATTATCATAGTTGATTTTTTTATATATATATTTTATATGAAGAGATTTAACAATAATAGATTATTTATGTCTCACTTTTATCTTTATAATATAGTAAAATTCAAGTCATGTATATATTACCTTCAAGAATAAAAAAAGAACACTTTCAAATTAAATATTAATAAAGAACTCGAAACCCTAAATAAAAATAAGGGAAAATAATTTAAATAATCAATTTTATTAAATAAAATACAATTTCATTAACTTTTTTTTCGCTTTTATGAAACTACTTTTTTTTTGCACGTACCCATACACACGTAATATATGTGTTGCACGTGAAATTCAAAATTGTTGACTATTTACATTTTGCATGTATCACGATACACATATAATGCATAATACGTGTACATAGAAAATGACAACTTTTTGCATTCCTTGATCTTCAACCCTCATCACCATGTGTGAACGCGTGTACTGCAACATATCATGCATACTGATGAGGGTTTTCATGCATACCTTTTTTTTGCTAATAAACGGCTATATCAAATTTCAAATGCCTTTCTTAACATTATTTAGACTTGTTGTACATTATTCCAACTAAAAAGTTCATCAATTTTCATACATATTGTTTAAATTTGGACAAACATTTTTAATCACACAACGTACCCGTTTTTAAGACAAAATCCACACCAAATATCAAATTTTTTAACACCATAACGTGTAAAATGTGAAATACAACTATCTACGCATTTTTTTCAGCCACTTATGTTGTTTGAATATGCTTCAAATCGTTAAAAATCTTTGACAGTGTGAACATCTTTTTCTACATGCATATTTGGTTCATATGCATATATTTTGACATCTACATGCATCTTAATTAGAAAATTGACAATTTTGAATTTCATGCATACCGCACATATAGCATGTAAAGAGATATGCAAGCAAATTAGAGTAATTTTATAAAAGTGAAAAAAAAAATGAATAAAATTGTATTTTACTTAAATTTTTAATTATTTAAATTAATTTCCCTAAAAATAATCATAAAAAATTATATTATATCTCTAATATTTCTATCTTATCCTACATCATTTACCCTATCTAAAAAGAATTTCAAATCCTAATAATTGTGCTATAAAATATGATTAATCAATATATTTTTCAATAAAAGGCTCTAGATTGAGCTCCAATGCCAAACTATAGAGATAGAAAATGATTTATTATACCACTATCAATTAAGTTTAACATGTTTTTTAATACTAAAAATCAAGACCAAAATTTATCAATACAAGTCTATTTTTGTATAAATTTGGCAAAACATTGCTTATGACCCACAAGTATACGACAATTATGTAATATAGAAAGATGTTGTTTCCATAGGGATTGATAGCTAAGTGCCACTACAGCAGACAGGGGATTTACCGGTGTTTTTCTGGGTTTTTAGTGGCATTTATAAACGCCGGTAATAATCTTACCGACGTTTGTACAAATGCTGGTATAGGTGCCGTCGGTAAAGGTTTTACCGGCGTTTCACTAAAACACTGGTAAAACCTTAAAAAAAACACCGCTAAAAGTGGAAGACCTGTATCGGCGTTTCAGTCAGCGTTTTACCGGCGTTTTAAAAATGACGGTAAAAACTTCCACACCCGCCAAATTATTTCCTTCGTTTTTTTGACGTGCGATATTCTGTCGGGACAGTAGCCCTATAGCGACATTTTTTTTGCCTTTTAGCGGCGTTTTTTAATTTTTTCGCGGAATATTTTGCGACGGTTTGTAATTTTTTTTTTGCGACGTTTTTTTCTTATAGCGACGTTTTTTATATGTTTATAGCGGCGTTTTTAATATGTTTATAGCGGTGTTTTTTTTAGTTTTAGTGGCGTTTTTAGTTTTTTGCGGAATTTTTTTGTGGCGGTTTGGAATTTTTTTTGCGGCGTTTTTTAGTTTTAGCGGTGTTTTTTATACACTTTTTTGGCACAATTTTGCCTGTATTCCCTGTTTATTGATTAAATTTCCTGTTTATAAAATGCAAAACACTATAGATAAATTGATAACAATATACGCAAAACAATACCGTCTAAAAATACATACAAAAAAAGCTAGTAACATCATGAATAAAATATTGGATAAAAAGTATTATTAGAATTATTGAAGAACATGAATACAATTGTTAATTCTAATATTGTTTACATACACAATTTGAAAATTGTTATGAAGCTTGTTGGAGCCAACACTCTTTACATTATGCCCTGCGAAAAAAGTTAAAAGATTTTAGAAGAACGAAATACAATAATAACAGACAATGTCCATTAATGATCACATAACGTAGAATAAAACACAAAACTGTACGAATTATTCGGTTAATAGTCTTGTTGCATGCAAATAGATGTATCGACAATATATAATTATAAGTATAAAATATTCTCATATCAAAAACAGAATGAAGAATTTTATCCTTATTTATGTATTATCTAGATCCAACATAGTACCTACATATGGTCCCAACCACAAGATATAAGATTTAGCTTTACGCTTCACACAAATGCAAATACAAGAATAAATTATTGACAAATAAGCACAATCAGTAACAAATAATTATGAGTGATGCAAAATGATAATGACACACAAAACGCATCCAAATTGATGTGATTCTAACAAAGTGCGTCAGTAAACTTCTTCAGTTAGAGTTAATGAGAAGATATTAAACCACATGGATTTCTAGAAATGTTTTCATGAGTGGTTGCATTTCTAGAAATGTTTTGTAAGTGGAAGTCTACCATAACTTATATAGAATTAAATGAAAAGTTTGTCTACACTATCCAGTAATAATAAATGAGAAGTTCCATCTTCCATCTCCACCCTATTAAAATGTATAAAGAAAGAAGTCTCTAAATTCAAATTACATGATTTATTCTTGTGTTTGAATGAATTGTAGGTGATGAATCATAACACAACTTTATTTTACTAATTCAAATTGCCTATTCTAGACATGAAGCTGTCTTTCATCTTTATTCTCATGGTTACTGAATTAATTAATGAAAGAACTTAAAAGATGACAAATGATTTAGAGTTTCACCTACTATCCAGTAAAGTACTCTCAAATAATCACAACCACTTCCTAATTTCTACTGTGGTCATAATGTTTTCACTTGATTAATGTTTAGATATCTTCCTCTCTTTTATATATTCTGTTTGGTTCAGTTTGAACCTTTTTGCCTTGTTGCCATCGCCATACCAAAGCTTGCCTCACCAACAATGATTTTTATTCTTTGATGATTTTGCTTTTTTTTTTTTTTCTCTAACAGTTCTTTTAGATTCAAACATATAAACTCTTCTTCAATGATTTTTTATTATCTTTCCCAATTTTATTTTTTTCTTTTCCTCCAATAACTCTTCTTTGTCCAATTCAAAAAATTATATCTCATTAAACCATATAGATTTCAAACAACAATTAAAACCAACAACAAATAAAACAAACATCAAATAATTTCAACACTTCATATCCACATACAAACCAGCCCTCTAATCGGCTGGATTTCACCAATATGCATTTCTCGAACATAGAAAAAAATTTACTAAATCGCAAATACAAATTTACTGGTCATCATCTGGAGAGTGTTGGTTACTTGATGGATAAGGTACCTACAACACCTAAATGAACAATCCATGGTTAATAATTTTCATATAATTACTTGATTTAAAAAAATGTGTTATCTGAACATATCTTGTAAACATTACCTCTCCACTAGGTGGCTCGTCATTTTGCTCTGGTCGCAAGCCCAATGATACACAAATCATGGACAACTGAGATTCAAATGTGTTCATCCTACTACCAAGTGCTTCTTGCAGTGTTCTCACTTGGTCTTCCAAGACTCTTTCTGTCGTCCACCTCATTATTCACACTTAGAGGGCCGCCTGAGTGGTGAGATGTTGATGTCGATGTCGATGTCGATGCCAATACCGATGCCCTGTACATGCTAGGCGTTGGACCTAATCCTAATCCACGCACTCGACCATGTCTTTCTGGTCCCATCACTTAAGCAAATGCATTATCTTCCATTTTTGGAAGACTTACATTTGACTCTTGGATAGAACTTTGTAACTCATTTATCTTCTCTTGGAGGAGTTCCTAAATCCATTACAAAAAGCAATGTCTTATTACATGAAATTTATCACAACCACAAATAAAGTGACAGAAACTAAACTCAAGATTGCTTGTACAGAATCCTGATCAATAGGTCACCCATCTTTACGAGTCCGATGGGTGGCTATGAACACTTTGGCTCGTGACGGCTGTTCACCACTTGATGTCTGTTCCTCAGATGTAGAAACATACAATTACAACAAGACCTAATCATATGGTTAACAATGAGGGCAAAAAAACTAACCATTTCATTCATTAATCGCGTTATACTCTTTGTTCCTCCAGTATGTGGCATTGTTTGAGCAGAACGAGTCCTTCTATTTGTTCTGCTACATCTCTGAAACAAAGAAAATGTTTAATAAAGAGATACAATTCATCATTACATAACTAGACAAGAAATAGCAAAAATTATATTACCCACCCCTACTCAGAATGCCACTGTGTTACGAGAGTCATCCACTGGTCTTGTGAAATTCGATCCGATTTATTATTGACAAGGTCATCAATATTGGGATAACGTTCATAGTACTCTACTTTTAGGTCATACTTATAGTCTTTCCATTTCTTACCTAGAGACTGTAACACCCATTTGTCTCCTTCTGGAGGGTATGAAAACCTTGTCTGAAAAAAAACATACAGTATTAATTCGTGTTATTGGGCCCGTAAGAAATAATGCGATAGTATGTGTAGACAATAATGCAATCTTACCTTAACCAATTCAAGAATCCTTTCTTTCTTTGATGTCGAAATCCGCCTCCAATCTTGTATATTTAACGGGAGCAATTGACAATTCCTTGCTACAGTCTCCAGATAACTAGCCAAAGTACGAGCTTCAGGTCCTACTCCTTGGTGCATATCGTTAAACTGTATCGTGACCTTCTTACCCGGAGGTATATTCCAAAGTTTCGTCATCAAAGTTGGTCCACTTCGTCTTATTTCTGAGTCCTGACCTGTAACACATATGAGAAAAAATAACATATCAGTCAATGGCCATATGCTGATAACAAAATGTCATAACTGTTAACTGCATGTTGTCTTTTACCAACTGTGGTTGGGGTGTTGTCTTGCTGTTGACCTTGTGGGTCAATGCTTTGTGAGGATTGCCTCTCGAGGACCGTTCGTATATCTCTTTTCCTCGACATATTTTAGTTATAATCTGTAAAAAAAAAAATTCTCATTATTTATAGATTCATATGTAAATAATTAAGAAAAACAAAAAAACGCATGTAAAAGGTTGCCTCATGTAGATAAAGAAATCAATAACACAACAAAGATAACATTTGAGTTAACCTTAACCAACATTGTCATCATCATCCTCTAACTGTTGCTCAGTAAGCATATCAATGAAAATATCGTCTATATCACTCCTAACCAGCTCAAAATCATCATTCTCTGTCTCTATCTGATTTACTAAATGAAGAATATTCTCCTCCTCGTCAGGGATATTCACATCAATATTACCCCCATCAGATGCAACATCTCTTAAATCAAATGTATCTCTAGGCCTTATGGGTAAAGGAACAACCCATTGTTCATCTCTTCGATCTTGGACAAAGATAACTTATTGAGTCTAAGATACAAACACAAAAGGTTCATCAAGTATATGATCACTAGTGTGAATTAGGTGAGCAAAACTTATTAGTGTAAATCCTTGTGCGTCCTGTGTTATCCCTCTACCGTGGGTAACATCAACCCAATCACATCTGAATAGTATAATATAAATTCATCGTAATAGTTGAGTTCAATAATATCAATGTATGCACCATAGTAAGTCACATCGCCCAACATAGGCCTGGAGTCACTACTACTGGCATAACTTTGGGTTTTGGCTACCACCATAACTCCACAATTCTATGTACTCATGTCTTTCTCATATTCTTTCGTTCAAAATCTATACCCGTTATACAAATCAAAACATTTGAACCTCTTTGCAATATAGTTTAGACCACGCGCAAGGGCTTTTATTTCAGTAATGAGATGCTCATCGTCGTCAATGTCTAGATCTTTTGCCTAAAAGCAACATAAGTAGTTATTTGTTAATGTCCACTAATATACACATATATACAGAGATATATATAAAAAAGGACAAAACCCATTTACCTTTACGTTGAATCATTCATGAAAGGATTCACTGTATAAGCGGTCAATCTCATGTTGAGTTAATCGTCGTCGACAATGCTATCTTTTGATAGCATTAACATGTTCTCTATAATTTAGGGACAAATGAGTACAATATCATCATAATTTGAGTCAATATATTCATGGATATGTTCATCGTCAAAGATAACTTACTTTCGACACCTCTGGACTATATCTGAATCACAATTGAAAAGAACATAACGTTGTGCCTAAACTTACATATTTTCATCTATCATGAAACCCTGAACACTTCCAGACGGTTGCCCAACCTAGGGAAATAGGATTGACTTGGACCTAGGTGCATTAGTTGTGTCTTTTTGGCCTTACGATGATTTGTCGTCATCTAGATATTGGGCGTAAAATGCCAAACACTCTAAAGCAAGAAACGCTTCAGTAATCGAACCCTCTGGATGAGCTTTATTTCGAACAGTTGATTTTAAAGTGCCTAATAACCTGATGAATGACAGAGTGTGAGCTTACTTTCAAGAAATGACTATGAAGTATATTTATTTATAACATTTACCTTTCGATTAGATACATCCAGTGGTACTGCACTGGCCCGGTAAGCCTCGCTTCTGCAGTCAGATGAATAACCAAATGCACCATAATTGTGAAAAATGCAAGGGGGAAATTTTTTTTCATATTACAGAGTGTGAGCATAATCTTTCTTTCAAGTTGCTCGAGATCACAGATTCGAAGTGACTTAGCACACAAAGCCTGAAAGAAGTTTGATATTTCAGTCAGAATAGAACTTACTTTTGTAGGCAATGCACCTCGTAATGCAAGTGGAAGAAGTTGTTGCATTAATATGTGACAATCATGAGTTTTTAAACCAGATAATTTGTGTTGTTTACGAACACATCGTGAAATGTTTGAGGCAAAACCATCTGGGAACTTAACTTGTTCCAACACTCCATAAAAAACTTTCCTCTTATGTGATGCCATTGTATAACAGGTCGGAGGTAAATAGGTTTTTCCTGAATCCCGCTGTTGAGGCCATAACTCTTTCCTTATGTTCATCTCTTGCAAGTCCCGACGAGCATGAATGTTATCCTTTGACTTTTTATCAATATTGAGAATTGTATTTACCACATTGTCACAAACATTTTTCTTAATGTGCATCACATCATGGTTATGTATTATTAAATGCAATTGCCAGTAAGGTAAGTGGAAGAAAATACTTTTTTTTTCCATGTTTTTGGCTTGACCCCCGTAACTTCTTTATGCATCTTTCCGTACATGAACTTGATATTTTTCAATTGATCTAAGATTGTAAACCCAGACAGTGGAACTGGAGTAGATCTTATTTCGATTGTCCCATCAAATGATTTTGCATCAAAGCGAGACTTATGAGTGATATCCAAAAACCGACGATGGCCCATGAAACAAAACTTTTTACCATTCTTCAGACGTCTGGAGTCTGTCTCTGTGTTACAACAAGGACATGCAAAACAACTATGAATGTTCCACCCAGAAAGATTACCATAAGCAGGAAAATCATTTATGGTCCACATAATTGTTACATGCAATTGAAACATTTGATTCGATAAGGTATCAAACGTTTCCACCCCTGTCTCTCATAAGTCTTTAAGGTCTTCTATCACAGGTTGCATGTAAACATCA
Source organism: Anacardium occidentale (assembly GCA_026122585.1). NCBI lineage: Eukaryota > Viridiplantae > Streptophyta > Magnoliopsida > Sapindales > Anacardiaceae > Anacardium > Anacardium occidentale. Next base: position 20,960 of record JAJEJH010001224.1, on the reverse strand, counting down.
ATATCATTATCAGGCCCAGAAGGACAGGGAATTAACAATAAGAGCATGCAGAATTGTTGTTTCATGCACAACCATGGTGGTAAATTGTAGGGAAGTAAAAAGACCGGCCATATGCTGTAAGTGCTTTGCATATTACCAAACGGATTGAAACCATCGCTCGCTAAACCCAATCTAACATTACGTGGTTCCTCGCCAAATATAGGGTAGATCGAGTCAAAGCTTTTCCATGCTTCTGAGTCAGCCGGATGTCTCATGATTTCATCTTTGGTACGATGTTTATCATGCCAAGTCATCAACTTTGAAGTTTTTGGGGACATGAATAACCTTTGAAGTCTCGGCTTGATAGGAAAATACCGCAACACTTTCATCGGAATTTTTTTTTTCTTGACCATATTAGAAATTCCTATGGCACTAGATGAAGCACTCTCATGATTTCTCCACCGAGACGCCCCACAAACTGAGCATAAATCATCAGAAGCTTTTTCTTTCCAGAATTGCATACAGTTATTGGGACAAGCATGAATTTTCACATATTTAAGTCCTAAGGCTTCAATAATCTTTTTTGTTTCATGAAAAGAGTTTGGTAATGTCTCACCCTTTGGAAAAGCATCTTTTAAAAGCTTAATTAAAGTATCAATCGATTCGTTAGACCAACCGTAAAGGCATTTTAAATTATAGAGATGCAAAACGAATGACAATTTAGTGAAATTCTCACACCCTGGATATAATTCTTCCTTAGCATCTTCTGTTAACTTCCGGAAGTCTTCCTTTTCTCCAACAAACCGTTCTGGTTGTGCTTCCATCATAGTATCATTAATGTTCAATTGCATTTTTGTCATGATTACATGTATCAAAAAGTTGTCCAGATACCCTAAAAACATCATATAACATTTCTGTTATGGAATTATCTGTACCCATTTCTTTTTGTACTTGGATGTCTGGGTTGGCTATTGTGTGACCATAGATTCACCGTGACAATACCAAGTCGTATAACCAACCATAAATCCATAAACCACTAGATGGTCATACAGTTCTATCCGATTTTTGTAGTAGTAATTAAAACACTGTCTACAAGGACATGAGACCTTGTTAGTACTTGATTTGCCCTGAAATGTGAAATCAAGGAAGCTATTCAACCCTTCTAAAAATTATGCGGTAACTATTGGGAAACTCATCTAACTTCTACACGTGCGAGTATCCATAACAACATACTGATAGAGAATAACACAGTTAAAAGTATACCTAATGTAACCACCAAATCAATCAGACCATATGGCATTTCATAGGTATATTGCAAACACAAATAAAACATGGTGTGGAAAGGCAAAGATTATTCCTTGGTTCATACATTGGTCGTAATTAAAGGGTTTAAAGTGGGTAGGAATAATAACCTGAAACAATGGAAAATAGATGACAACCTAAAATGGAAAATAGAGGAAGAAAGGGTTAATGCAAATGAAAAGGAAATAAATTTGTTCTTATAAATTTTCAATACTTCAAATGTTTTTTTTTTAAATTCTTGTTAATTTTAGATTATATGGTAATTTTAAAAAATGAAATGATATGAATAATATGATAATTTATTTATACCACTTTTTGTCATTATTTTTTTTATTAAGAAATAAAGTCACAGGTGACGTAACATAATTGATGTGTCATCTAAATTGGGTAACATTTTTTGATGGTGAGATATGGTATGATTCTATCCATCTTAAAAGGTAATTAAAGAAGATTTTGGTAATTAATGATAACAAAAAATCAGATTTAGCTGTGATTGCTTAGATTCTAGACCATGCAAATATTATATAACCATATATTTGAGGATAAATTATAGATTTAAAAAATTTTTAATTTATAAATAAGATTTAAGGAATTTTTGAAATCTTAAAAAAGCTAGGGAATATTTTTTAAATTTTAGTTTGTTTATAATAGTTTAAAAAATAATAACTATACCTCTAAAAAACAAAACAAATTAAAGATGTAAATATCATATAATCATATATTTAGTGGTAAGTTATAAATTGTAAAAATTTATGGGGGTGCAAAAATTCTTTTAAGGAGTTTTTTGAATTTTGAAAAAAGTTTGAGAGTATTTTTAAAAATTTTAAAATTTCATTATGCTTCTAATAATTTTAAGCATATTTTTTGTGTGAAGAAGCAGTTTAAAAGTGCTAAATAAAATAATATTTCTAATTTTTCTATCCTAGGTTTTCAAAACATTTATTTTTCTTATAAATGCTTTAAGTATCACTCATGACCATATACTGAAAAATTAAATTCTGTCCAATTTTAACAGGCTAACCATTATTTATAAATGGCTAAAATATAAAAACCATTTTTTAAAATTCCCTAGCAACAATACAGAAGAATTTAAAGATTGAACAAAAGAGCAAGATTAGTTTATAATTGGAAATAAGCAAATGGTAAAAGGGGAAACTAGGTGCAATTCCATAATAATCAAAGAGATAGGCATTCAACAAGATATAATTTGACGATATATCTATTTAAAGAAATTCCTAATAGACAGCCACAGTAAATCAAGAAACTTTTGGGGAAGGTAAAAGAATATATAACAAGCAGATACAATATACATAAGAAGCATGCCCACATGTTTTGCCAAAAGAACAGAAGGCAGTAACTACTTATGTTATAGTTTCACTCAGTTGAGGAAGAAAACAAATGCCTCAAATCCACTGCAGCTGAAAAATTATGTGAAGAAAACACTCCATAAAAAGTTGACTCAAAGGCAACTTATGGTCTTTTGATTCAAAGTTTCTAAATATCTAAACTATCAGTACACATTTAAGAATTGATAGGCTAATTTTATAAAGGAAAGATTCACACACTCTTCATAATGATGGTACCTCTGTAAGATTGAGTCATAGTTAGAGCCCTATGTCCATTTCAAATTCCAAATTGACAGAATCATCTGACCTCTCAGGGATGTATTTTGCACACAATGGAAATGGCGAAGGAGAAATCAAATCAAGAAGTGGGCAGAGTTAATTCTTGTAACATCTCTAGCACTGAAGTGCTCATGTTCACACCTTTTCAACATGAAAATTTTTCCACACTCACTTAATTCGGGTTAGGATGATATAATTTGGTTGTGGGAAAAGACAAGATCAGAGGTGCTATCATAAAAAAAATGTTTATCAAATTGAGGAAAATATCTATACAGTAAAGCAAAATTCAGGATAAGTTTATTTGATATATAGTTACATATGCAACTAAGGAAACTATACAAATCACAATCATACAAGTGAATTTAACTGAACTTAAACTGTTAGTTAAAGTAAAGCTGCTTCAAGGAGTACCATATCAGCCTAACCAAAACTTAATATTGTCCATTACTTTGAATTATTATTTTTTTAAAAATTTTTAACGGGTTCACACATTAAAAACATATGAATTGAAACCGAAATCAAATCAAAAACCGCAGGAATCATATTAAAAACTTAATAATTCTAAATACACTTCCAATCCAATACCACATCCAAACCAACCCTCCAAATCAGTTGGATTTCAATTAACAAACTTTAATAAATAATAAAAAAACAAAAATAAACATAAAATTTTTAGAAAACTTACAACTTCGCGTCCAAATGAGAAGCAATGCGAAGAAGGGCAGAATGTCGTCTTCCAATGAAGAAGAAATGGCCGAAAACGGTCGAAAACACACCTGGAACCGGCGAATACAGCGGGCACAGTGGGAGAAAAGCGGCTGCAGTAGCGGGAGGGAAAATGGGAAAAGAAGAGGAAGAGTTCGCGCACTAGGTTTATGAAGACCTTTAGTGGTGTTTTTTAATGACGCCGGTAAATATACCTATAGCGGTGTTTCTATGCTGTTTTTGTGGCGTTTAAAAAAAACGCTGGTAAACATAAAGCTTTTAGTAGCGTTTGCACAAACGCCGCTAAAAAATGACCGCTAAAGCCCCTGTCTGCTGTAGTGTGCTAGCTCATTTTGTACTTTAAATTAACTAAAGCACCCAAATATTTAATGCAAAAAAATAATAAAAATGCAACAAACTAACTAAAATCAGCTAAGAAATTAAACAAACATAAAATAAAACGGCTAAATATCAAGTGCACTTATCTAAGATTTAAGATTTCAGTGTAAGTCATTCATAAATGTTGACGGATCAGTTCTAAAGTGAAAAAATAATGAAAATTTGATAGTCAACCATCTTAAATTACCTAATTCCTTTTTTTAAGCTGATTAAACATGTAAAGATTAATAAACTACCTATTTTTTGGTAAAATATTAATTAAAACCTATTAAATTTCTCTAGGAAGATCAATTCACCCACAAAGAAACAATATCTATTTCTAAATCAAAATTTCAGGTCTAGCAAATGCACAAACTACTTATTTATCTATCTTTCAGTAGCACAAAGATAATCTACAAGCAAGCTAGATGATGGGTCTAGACACCCAACAAGAGATCAACTCACAATCACTAAATAAAAAAACTATCGTGGTCAAGTGTATAAATGTTTTCTAAAAAATTTGTGTATAAATACATTGAAGAAATTTTGGTCTGGCTGTAGGAAGTATCCTTCTATTAATCTCAATCAAGTAAACTCCAAGAAAAAAACAATTGAATTATGATGTGTTTTTTGGAATGAGATTGTGCAATTGGTAGTCTCACCACTTGGAATTTAATCAATTTATAGTAGCAAGGCTTTAGGGCGCAAGATTGTTGTTGATGAGCTCCCTTCTAATAAGTTTATTGAGCCCATTTAGAACTTTTTTAGTCATAGGCAACCTAGAATTGAAGTTTCATCTTGCACTACAATTGCAATACTGAGAATTTTGATTTCTCTTCAATGCTATGGAAAATGAAAGAAAAATGTCTCAAGTATTAAGAAAATCCATGGAAACTCAATATTCTGTTCTTTGTAGTTATGGTCCTTATTGGAATTGTTCAAATATAAATTAAATAAAAATTGGATTTTATAAAAACAAAAAATTCAAAGGTTGTGTTTATTTAAAAAATTACAACTCTTCATTTGGTGGCTTTTCAAATAAAAAGTTGTAATTTTTCACCAACCATTACAACTTTTCATATGGTAATTTTTAGATTAAAAGTTGTAATTTTTCACCAATAATTACAAGTCTTTTTTACTACATATATGCCATAAAAATTTGTTTAATAACACAATTTTCAATCTTGAATTCTTTTATCTTTGAAAAATCAAATACTTTATTTTTTATATTTTTTATTGAATTTATTTACTGTTTACTAAATATAGATATTCTTAAGGTTTGCCATATTTACTAAGGCTATTTATAGTTAATCTTATAATAATCTCAAGAGGAGAGGGAGCAAATATAATTTTTAGGAAAATGATATATGTGTTTCAAGTTTGTGTACTTCATTACTTCTTATCACTTACCTATAATATTTTATTCTTTTTTTAAGTTTTGTTTACAGTCTTCAAGTATCTTATCCAACAATCTAAAAGCAATATTTGATATTATAGAGATTGCAATAATCAAGATGGTGAATAGAGGCTTTGTCCGATTGAATCATTTTGATGACATGAATTTCATCAAATGATAAGATAAACTAAAATTTATGCTTAGTGCATTCAAGATTTTTCATGTGCTTGATCCAAGTCTTCCTCTAATTCCTCCACCAACTGATGAACTCAAGGCACAAAGGAAAACAAGAGAGGAAGATGAAATTATATATATATAGATCATATTCTCAATGCTTTTTCCAATTGTCTCCAAGATCTTTACGCAATGAATCTTTTGCATTTGAGATTTGGAAAGCTTTGCAATTTAAATATAAAGCCAAGGAGAAAGGTATTCAAAAAAAAATTCTAATCTAGAAATATTTTGAATATTGTAGTGACCCTCGCCCCAGGTCACTGCACGCTGCGGAAAAATACTGTAGATAATAAATAAAATATACCTGCAACGGGGATCTCCACGGTAAAAAGACCACTGTTACTGCTGAATTAAAAATTTCTTTATAAAAGAAAGCTATAAATATAATTTACTATGATAGTAAATTAAAAATACTGAAATATGCGCTTAAAAACCCCAGGCTACTCATGTATAAAATATACTATCATACAGTGTATACTAATATATAATACACACAGATATACATGAGAAAACTAAAAGTATGCGAGCCAAGCATGCTATCTGTTATTGAGTCATATCCTCAAAATCTCATAGCTGTCTTACTCCTGTTCAGCTCTCTCTACTTACTGACCTGCAAAAAGGAAACAAAAAAGGAGGAGTGAGTGACAAAGTCACTCAGCAAGCGTTTCCTAGTTCAAGCACTCGCAAGTCCTACACTTAGTTGACTACGTGACTCGTCTCGTAGAAATTCTACTTAACAGTTTTCTTATCTTTGATTCTCTTTATATTCTAAAGTGTATCTGTTTTTTGTATTATTCTTTATCTTATTCTGCTCTGTTTCTCATGAGATATTATACATGACATAAAATGTATATGCTGATGTCATGTGTATGCTGAAAAACTATAAAACTTGCCTTTGGGCCTAATTTTCTGAAAAATTTTCTTTTTTGAAAACTCTTTCTAATAATAAAAACTGTGATATGAAGATTCTGAATATATACATATAGTATAGCTAAAAATTGTATCAGAAAGTACTGTATCTGAAAATATCTATTATGCTAGTCAAACTGATGAATACAGGGATTCAGTACCTTGGCCGTATGAGCTCAAATCCTACTAAATCTATTGATGTATAACCAGCACTCTCTCTAACGAGCTTGGTCAATGACTATATCCTCTCTGACGGACATTAGTTTTCCTTTCTAGTGGGTGTGCAAACTCACAAGTGCTCCTTCGTATCCACCCCTAACTGATGTCTGAAACATCATATACTTATACTTTAAAATCATATTATAATAGCCCGAGGTTAGAATGGTCTTTTTAGGCCTTGAATCGGGGTTAGAAGAGAGATTTCTTAGTTAAAAATCTGTTTCAGTGAGATAGGAGGGTAGAATGATCTTTTGTTGGCTTTATATGTAGCTTGTAGAAGGAGCACGACCGTGCATCTTTGGACACACGCCAATACGTCCCTTTCTCGCCATGCACGCCTGTGCATGTTTGCTGCACGCCCGTGCATGCTTGCTGGTATATAAACCAATATTTTTCCTCCGTTTGTTTCAGTCAACTTTTCCCCTTTCTTTTCTCTCCAGGAAACCCTAGCTTTTTGAGGGAGAGATTAGTCAGCTTTAGCAGCCATTCCAACCAAGATTCAGTCGAGGATAGAGAGATAGAAGATCTTAGCAGCTTCAGGTAAGTATTCCCTTACCTTTTTCCTGTTTCCTTGGGTTTTTGGTTCCTTGGTTGGGTTATTTCAGTGATTGATGCATGTTTTTAGCTTATTAGCAGTGTATGTTGCATGATAGTATGTTTAATTTGATGTGTGATGAGTTTTGGGTTGAGTTTTGGTGTGATCTTACGGATTTCGATCGTGGGTGTCAAAATAGAGTTGGATACACGCCCGTGCGTTCGTGTGCACACGCCCATGCATTCTGGTGTTACTAAGGTCACGGTCATGTATACGAGGCATACACGACCAGCTTTTGAGTGGGGGTCACACCCATGCGCCTGAATGTCACAACCATGCATGAGCTAAGTGTGAGATTTTAGTTAGAATTTTTCCAAAACCTTACACGGTTGGGCTGCATGCCCGTGCACCTAGCAAAAAAAAAAAAAAAGAAAAACAAGCATAATTTCAATAACAATAAAAGAAAAAAAGAAAAATAAGGAGAAAAAGAAAAAGATATTTTCCAGAATCACTCTTAAATCTCACAATAGAACAAGAAACTCATCAACAAATTAAAACAACATAATCTAGTGATAGGTTACGATTAGAAAACAAAAATAAAGACAGAAACAGAAAGAGAACAAAACAGAAACACTAAGAGAACATAACAGAAACAGGAAAAAAGTAACAAATACAGAATAGAAACTAGTACAACAGTAAGATAAACTATAATAAAAAAGAAAAGAAAGTTTATAAGATAATATACATGAATAGCATCATTCAGCATAGCATGTTAAACAGTATTTTCATAAAATGGATCAAGTGATCCACTTGTATCAGCACTTCAGCATTCAAGGCTCGATATCTGGGTCAATTAGTAAGGGACATAGTATACTTCGTCTCCAGATGTCTGATATGTTAGCAAGTTAAGGTAGAGCACCAGAGACCCTCATGATTACTTCATCCTTTGAGTATTCTTGAGTAAAAGTGGGAAGACATTTCCATAGACTTCATTTCTGGTCTTCCCAGAGTCAAGAGAGGATTTGATGATATTTGGGTGATCATAGATAGACTCAGTAAATCAGCTCATTTCCTACCAGTCAGGCAGGGAATGACTACAGACCAGTTAGGGCGATTGTACATCAGAGAAGTGATTAGACTTCATGGTATTCCCATGACAATAGTGTTAGACAGAGACTCCAGATTCTTGTCAGCTTTCTGGACAGCATTACAGAGAGCATTGGGAACCAGGCTGTAGTTTAATTCAGCATATCATCCTTAGACAGATGGCCAGACTGAGAGGGTAAATAGAATTCTAGAGGATATACTAAGAGCCTGTTGTACAGACTTCCAGACTAGTTGGACAGAGTTGCTTTCTCTAATGGAGTTTACCTACAACAGTTATCAGATAACTATTTAGATGGCTCCATTTGAGGCGTTGTATGATTGAAAGTACAGATCTCTCATTCATTGAGATGAGATTGGAGAGAGAGATTCTCTAGAGACAATAGTTGCTCCAGAGACTACACAAAGAATGATTGAGCAGATCAAGATTATTAGACAGAGAATGAGACAGGCCTAGGATCGACAGAAGAGTTATATTGATTTGAGGCACAAAGAGATTGAGTTCTTAGTAGACGATAGAGTGTTTCTAAAAGTTACTCCCTACAGGTAAATTCTCAGATTTGGAAAGAAGAAAAAGTTAGCCCCCAGATTTATTGGTCCCTATGAGATACTTGAGAGAGTAGGGACAGTTGCCTACAGATTAGCACTGTCAGCCAGCATGGACAGAATTCACAATGTCTTCCATGTATCACAGTTGAGGAAGTATGTGAGAGATCAGTCTCATGTACTTCAGTTTTCAGATATGAACTTGGTAGAAAACTTGAGCTACCAAGAGCAGCCAGTGTAGATTCTTGATTATAAGGTCAAAGTCCTCAGAAATAAAGAAATACCTCTCGTGAAAGTTTTGTGGCACAGCTAAAGAGTGGAGGAAGCCACTTGAGAGGTAGAGACTGAGATCAGAAATAGGTTTTTAGAGTTATTCAGGTAAATTCTAAGGTCAAAATTTTTATAAGAGGGGAGAAATATAGTATCCCAAGATTAGAAGAGCCCTTAGGGGTAGAATTTTGGGGTTAGATATGAGATTTAGTAATAGATTAGGAGTTTAGAAGAGTTTAGGGGTGAGATAGTAAGTTTCCAGAGCTTGTGTGGCTTTCATATGATTCCCTTGTGCACGCTCGTGCACTGTGCCCTGTACACCCATACAGGTGTGTAGATAAGAGAGAGCCGGGAGATTCAAGTGTATTTCTCACCCAGCTTTTTCATTTCAGCTAAAGTTTTTTCTCTTGTTTTAGTGACTCCTAGCCCTAGACCAGTTTTTAGCTTCCAACAACTCCCAATCCAACTAGAAAAAGAAGAGATAGATAGAGTTGAGATTTCCAATAGCCATGTCGAGAGGTAAGTGTTTCCTTACTTCTTCCTTGAGTTTCCCAACATGTATGTGTTGATGTGTGCTGTGTGTTTTGTTCCCAATATGCTTATGAGTTAGATGACATGTTTATATGTTTATATATGATGAAATGATGCATGAGATGATGATTTCCACCCAGGAACCATGCTTGCTTTGCTTGTGTGTGTTTATGTGAGAGAAATGAGATATTTCCATGGTGGATTGAGTTGTGATTGATGAATGATCAAATTGAAGTGTTTTGCATGTATATTGAAGTGCTTGAAATGAATGTTATCAGTTAATTTGAGTTTGGATGAGAAATGTTATGGTTTCTAGCATTTCCAAGTAAGTGTTATTGATGTAAAGCAAGACACATGCCCATGTGCCTGCATGAGCACGCCCGTGTGCCTTTGCTTTTGCAGGGACATGCTCGTGTGCACGAAGTGTGCATGGCCTGTTTGCAAAAGACACGCCTGTGTGTCCTAAGAGACACGACCGTGTGCCAGTTCTTTCAGTGAAATGCATAGATTTTTCTAGAAGTGAGCATGACCGGTTGCACGACCAGCACATGACCCCGTACATCTAGGCACACCCCCGTGTGCTTTGCTCACACACCTATGTGCTAGTATATTTTCCAGAAATTGAGTAAAATGAGTAATTAAGCATGGGAAACATTTCCAAAGGCTAATCAGCATAAGATAAGAGTAAATTCAGATAATAAATACTGCATTAGCATTATATAGCATGACATGCAGCATGAGAAAGGATCAAGGGATTTGAATTCAGTAGCATTCAGTATTCAGAACCTGATATTTAGGTTAGAGTTTTGGGTGAACTGGAGGGGGCATCTGTAGGATTTTAGGCTTCTGACACCAATCAGATCGTCCAACATTTCATATTAAACTTTCTAACCCTTAGCTAGACTGTTCAGCCCATATGGCCAAGATGTCGAATCCCTGTATTCATCATCCTGATTAGCACAACAGGTATCTTCGGATATATATATATATATAGGCAGATGCATGCATATTCAGTTTCCAGTATATTCAACATGGCATGACATATATTTCATGACATGGATTAATAATTCAATCAAGAGAACAGATAAAGCAATAAGCAGATAAGCGATATTCAGTTCTAGCAAGCGATTAGATGAATGATTAGGGCCAAGGCCAGGTATGTATTGTTGCATGTTGCTTGCTTGGGTTGAGGGAAGTAAGGATCGCTTACTGGGTGATCTTTATCACTCATCCATTTCTTTCTTCCTTCCTTTTCAGGTTAGTGTGCTGTTGGCGAGGAGCGGATGGACCATGGCTGACAAGAGAGGGCCCTACATCAGTTTTCAATGTACAGTTTTGACCTGTTGGGTTATATTTGTAAATGTTTCATTTACTCAGTTGTATATTTGTACAAAAACAGTACGTATATATGAAAGTGCCATTTAGGGCCCATTGTATTTATTAGTTTCATTTTAGCTTTTCCGCAATGTGTATGTATAGCAACGACATTTCTTTTCATAGGATTCCCATCACGTGTATATAATTTCCATTTTATTAATAAAAATAAAAAGATATTATTTAGCAACAAGGGAACGCATGGCGGTGGGTCCTACAGGGCATCTATAGGTTTTTAGCTTCTTGACTTCGGTCAGATTGGTTAGATTTCAACTTACTAGTCCAAGGATTGGTATGGTAGGACATTTCAGCTTATTGGCACTTCGCTGGTATGGTTTAGCCCACTTAGCCAGGATGTCGAATCTTTGTATTCATCAGTCTGATCAGTATAACAGGTATCTTCGGATACAGAGATTTCAAAAACAGTTTTATTCAGTTTTTTAGTGTTTTGGATCTTCAGATCCTAACAACAGTTTTTAGAAAGATGTTTTTAGTAAACAGGCCTAAGGGTAAATAGCATGATTTCAGCATACCATGATACATAGTACATAACATGGCAGAGCATACAGATAGTAAGACCAATATCATGTAAGATAAGAAATAAAAAGAAGAATAAGCTGCACGGTATACGTCAAAAATAAAGAAATAAAAGAATTCAACTAATCCTAACATAACACAAGAATTAATAAGAAAAGTAGAGGATTAGAAAAGGCTATTAAACTATCAGAAACTTAGTTAAGTTTTCCTAGATAGCAACTAGTTAGCAGTAGTAGCTTAGTCTAGAACCTACCCGAGGGTAGAGGTAGGAGATGCTTACTGAGTGGCTTGTCACTTATTCCCTTTAGTTTCCTTTCTTGCAGGTTGGTGTTTTGGGGAGCTGGGCTTGGAGCACGAGATGACTGGTGCATGGGATATGGCTTGAGCGGGTTTTCACCTGAATTTTTAGTTATATATGTATGTATATATGTTTAGTTTCAGCAGATAGCATGTTAATGGTTCGCATGCTTTGTATTGCTCATGTATTCGGATTGTACAGTATTTTTATGTTTTCAGATATTATTATTCTATAATAAACATGAGTTTTATTTTAGGATATTATATAGTGAGTTTTAGTTTCCCATCACAGATTTATAAACCAGCTTTCGCATAATTTCAGTAAGTAGTCAGCGTAGGACCTACTGCTATATATTAGGGATATATATATATATATATAAATGGTCTACAGTAATATATAGCAGTCGGGGTCTTACAAGTTGGTATCAGAGCATGTTTTGAGCCATCAGGGCTAGTTCTGAGCCAATGTTTTCAGAAAAATATTTTCAAGCATGTATTGTTTTCTAAAGTGCAAAAGCATAGAACCAGTATATCCCAACAGCTATAGCTCGTGTCTCGCTGAGTATAAGTATCTCAATAGTAGATTCAGTATAGATAGTAGATCCTAACCATCTTTTTGTGTGATTTTAGATATGAGACCCATTTTTCTTAGATTTTAGGCAGATGAGGGTAGTAGTTCAGAGAGGTCTAGAAGAGGTTCCTAGGGCTCTCGAAGATTTGTCAGCATTGAAGATGTCAGAGAGATGATCAGAGGTGTGATGAGAGAAGAATTTTAGCAGCCTAAGAGAAGGAATCATCAAGAACCTATTCGAGATGATTACCCAAAGCTAGCCAGACATAGTTTTCAGATGTCATGGTAGAGCCACAATACAGAGATAGAGTCAGTGGGTGTCAAAGATACAGAGAGAATACATCCTATTTTCAGTTTGCCAGGAGCTCATCAGCCTTCTAAGTTCAGTGGTTCTAGAGATCCAATCACTGTAAAGGATTAGGTAGAGGCGATAGAAAGTACCATAGGTTTATTCAGCATGTCAAACAGAGAGAAAGTCAGATATGCAGTGTTTATGCTCAGAGAAGAAGTACGAATTTGATGGAATCTCATGAAGACAATAGTCAACGAAGACAGTTTGACTTGGGTAGAGTTTAGACAGATGTTTGATGAGGAGTTCAAGAGCGTAGACATGATACATGTCAAAGCTTAGGAATTTATTGAGTTGACTCAAGGGTCAAGTACAGTAAAAGAGTATGCAACCTGATTTAATGCTTTGACCAGATTTGTTCCCAGTTTTATAGGATCAGAGTTGGGCAGAGTGCAGAAATTTGTTCATGGTCTATACCCTGCCATAACAAGAGACGTGATGACAGAATCTTCTCCTCCTCAGAAATTTAGTGATGCTTTAGGCAGAGCCTTAAGATCAGAGTTATACCTCTAAATGATGGAAAGATGTGAGAAATTATTAGAGAAAGATAGGGCTGAAGACTGAGGAAATGAGCCAACTCATGAAAGGAGAGACAAGAAAAAGAAGCAACTAGTCAGAGAAGAGGAAAGACAAAGAGATCAACCCCAGTTTCAACTGCCAGAGTGTACCAGGTGTAAGAGGAGACATCTGGGTGAATGTTTGGCTGGTCGTGAAGTGTGTTTCAGATGTCATCAGTCAGGACATAGGAGTTCAAAGTGTCTAACTAGAAGAGATACAGGTCCAGCCAGAGATAGATTCAGACTCAAGAATGTAGAGCAAACTTAGTTAAAGGTGGTACAGAGGCAGTCGAAAGAGAGGCAGAGACCATCCAGTTCAGTGAATTAGGTCAGTATTTCTTTTCAGAGGATCCGGATAGGGTTCAAAGTAAGTGGATCAGAGTGTGTAGCGGAAGCAAAGGAAGAAGTTCAGTACTAGAGATGTCTAAGGATGTCATCTTGCTTCCAGAGAGTAAAAAGTGTTAAGAGCAGCCTAGCCCAAGTTTGCCTTCTATAGAGTTGAGTTAGAGAGAGATTTTTCTCTTAGAGCAGTTTAGAAGAGGAATTTCGAGGTCGAAATTTTTATTAGAGGTTGAAATTTTTATTAGAAGGGGAGATCGTAATAGCCCAAGGTTAGAATGGTCTTTTTAGGCCTTGAATCAGGGTTAGAAGAGAGATTTCTCAGTTAGAAATCTGTTTCAGTGAGATAGAAGGGTAGAATGGTCTTTTGTTGGCTTTATATACAGCTTGTGGAAGGAGTACGACTGTGCGTCTTTGGACATACGCCCGTGCGTCCCTTTCTTGTCATGCACGCCTGTGCATGTTTGTCGCATGCTCGTGGATGCCTACTGGTATATAAACCAATGTTTTTCCTCTGCTCATTTCAGTCAGTTTTTCCCTTTTCTTTTCTCTCCAGGTAACCCTAGCTTTTTTAGGGGGAGATTAGTCAGCTTTAGCAGCCATTCCAGCCAAGATTTAGTCAAAGATAGAGAGATAAAAGATCTTAACAGCTCCAGGTAAGTATTCTCTTACCTTTTTCCTGTTTCCTTGGGTTTGTGGTTCCTTGGTTGGGTTATTTCAGTGATTGATGCATGTTTTTAGCTTATTAGCAGTGTATGTTGCATGCTAGTATGTTTAATTTGTTGTATGATGAGTTTTGGGTTGAGTTTTGGTGTGATTTTACAGATTTCGATCGTGGGTGTCGAAATAGGGCTGGATGCATGCCCGTGCATTCGTGCACATATACCCATGCATTCTGGTGTTGGCAAGGTCACAACCATGTATACGAGGCATGCAAGACTAGCTTTGGAGTATGGGTCACAGCCGTGCACCTGAGGGTCACGGCCATGCATGAGCTAAGTGTAAGATTTTAAATAGAATTTTTTTAGAACCTTGCACGGTTAGACTGCATGCTCGGCTCACGGCTCGTGCATCTACATGCACACTCATACGTCCGGTAATGCATGCCCGTGCACCTAGAAAAATAAAAAAAAGAAAGAAAAACAAGCAGAATTTCAATAACAAGAAAAGAAGAAAAAAAAAATAAGAAGAAAAAGATATTTTCCAGAATCACTCTTAAATCTTACAATAGAACAAGAAACTCATCAACAGACTAAAACAGCGTAATCTAGTGATAGGTTACGATTAGAAAACAGAAATAAAGACAGAAACAGAAACAGAAACAGAAAGAGAAAGAGAACAGAACAGAAACAGAAACAGAAAGAGAAAGAGAACAGAACAGAAACAGAAAAACAGTAACAAATACAGAATAGAAACAATACAATAGTAAGATAAACTGTAATAAAAAAGAAAAGAAAGTTTATAAGATAACATGCATGAATAGCATCATTCAACATAGCATGTTAAACAGTGTTTTCATAAAAGGGATCAAGTGATCCACTTGCATCAGTTTTCAACATTCAGGGCTTGATATCCAGGTTAATTAGTAAGGATGAATTTGAAGGGGCATCTATGGGTTTTCAACTTTCTGACTTCGGTTAGATCAGTTAGATTTTAGCTTACTAGTCCAAAGACTAGTATAGTAAGACATTTCAGCTTACTGGCACTTCGTTGGTATGGTTTAGCCCACTTGGCCATGATACCGAATCCCTTTATTCATCAGTCTGATTAAAATAGCAAGTATCTTCAGATACAGAGATTTCAAAAACAGTTTTATTCAATTTTTTAGTGTTTTGGATCTTCAGATCCTAACAATAGTTTTCAAAAAGATGTTTTCAGTAAACAGGCCCAAGGGTAAATAAAATGATTTTAGCATACCATGATACATAGTACATGACATGGCAGAGCATATAGACAGTAAGACCAGAATCATGTAAGATAAGAAATAAAATGAAGAATAAGTTATACGGTATACGTCAGAAATAAAGAAATAAAAGAATTCAACAAATCCTAACATAACGCAAGAATTAATAAGAAAAGCAGAGGATTAGAAGAAACTATTAGGCTATCAGAAACTTAGTTAAGTTCACCTAGATAGTAGCTAGTTAGCAGAAACAGCTTAGTCTAGAGCCTACCCGAGGATAGAGGTAGGAGATGCTTACTGAGTAACTTGTCACTCATTCCCTTTAGTTTCTTTTCTTATAGGTTGGTGTTTCGGGGAGCTGGGCTTGGAGCACGAGATGGTTGGTGTGTGGGATATGGCTTAAGCGAGTTTTGACTGGAATTTTCAATTATATATGTATATATATATATATATGTTTAGTTTCAGCAGATAACATGTTTGTGGCTCTCATGCTTTGTATTGTTCATGCATTCAGATTATACAATATCTTTATGTTTTCAGATATTATTATTATATAATAAACATGAGTTTTATTTCAGGATACTGTACAGTGGATTTTAGTTTCCCATCACAGATTTATAAACCAGCTTCCGCATAATTTCAATAAGTAGTCAGCGTAGGACCTACTGATATATATTAGGGATATATATATAAAAAAAATGGTCTATAGTAATATATAGCAGGCAAGGTCTTACACATACTATTAGATCCTTAGATCCGTTTCTGAAATCATCTGATGTGACATGTCGTGCTCAATACTGATAATCATGCATGATATGTTGTTTTATCATCTTATTATTGAGTTCTGTGTGCTTAGAAATGGCTTAAAGTGGCTTAGCTTCTCTTTTAAATTCTTTTTCTGCTTTTCTTAAGGTGCACGAGCATGTGTCTTTATGTGCACGAGCGTGTGTCAAGGCACACAGGACCGTGTGCTTCTCGTGTCCTTGGGCGTGCTAGCTTTCAGAATCAATTTATCAAACTTTGGCCAGTCATATGGGCGTATGGTGCAAATACACGGGCGTGTATAAGCTGGGCACACGGGCGTGTATCACACTGCACGGGTATGTAACTGCCTCAACACCATCCTATGTCTTACTTACACGACGTGTAGAATTAAGAATAGACACAAAGGCATGTGCACTTAGGTACACGGGCGTGTCTCTATATTTTCATTCGCACATGAGCAACATGCAAGGTTATGTTTCATGTAGAATTGAGGCCACGTGAGCGTGTATCCTTAGGTACACGAGCGTGTACTCAAGCCAGATTCTGTAGAAAGCATCTGGAAACCCAGAAATCCCACTCCAAACACTTCCATACTTCAATCCAACAACAATACACACTCAATACCGCTACTAGGATGCATATATCATCACAAACTCATCTCAATCACGCCACATAACATACATAAAGCATACAACACAGGTACACAGAAGTATATACATATAAACATGCAACTTGCCACTCAATCGTCTAATAATTCATCATTCCAAAGCTCAAGCATGTTGATAATATTTCAAACAAGCACACAATGGTTCTCACAAGCTCAAAACAGCAGAACATACTCTGAAACACAGTGAAAGAGGTTAGGAAAACACTTACCTCTCACCATGGAAGCTGGACCTCTTTCTTTGGAAGCCTCTGGATCTCTAATATGGAACTGAATTGCTGGGGGATCTCTCTCAATCACCCTAGGGTTCACTAGAGTTGAGGGAAGAAGAAGGAGAAGCAAATGAAATAAGCTGGAAACTGTGCGACTGGAAATTAAACATATTTATGGCTAAAAGGCAAGACACATAGTCGTGTGTGCTAGGCATACGGTCGTATGCGCAGTGAAAATCTCAATTTCTACTCTCTCTCGTGTCATACACGAAATATTCTTCTAGAATATCCATGTACAAGCCACAAAAGGCTTCTAAATGACTCTTCTACCCCCTGAACCCTCTCAAACTCTTTCCTATAAAAAAAATCTCTCTTTTACCCTTGGATTTAAAACCTAAAAAGATAGTTTTACCCTCGGACTATTACAAATATACGTTTAAAAAATGTGAATTATGTGTTGAATCAAAGATAACAAAAAAAAACTTTTTAAAAATGTTGAAAAAAAAAAACCAAATTGTTAGATTTAATTCATTTGGATATATGTGAGTTAAGTAGTTCATTAACGATAAAAGGTAATAGATATTTCATGATGTTTATTGATAATTATCGATATATTTATGTGTATTTATTGAAATACAAAAATAAAACTTTTAATGCATTTAAGATTTACAAGACTGAAGTAGAAAATCAATTAGTCAGTTGAATTTGCCATCCTTTTGGGAATTATTATACCATGACTTTTAGAATTAGTTGTTGTATATTGATAAGAATCAATTGTTGCAGTTGACATTGAATAAAATAAGTCTATTTGAGGAATGATTATTTAATAGAGAAATTTTTGCTTTATTTTATGTTGGGAATTATGGTAAAAGTCGTGTGAAATAAAAGAATGAAGCTCTTGTGTTGGTTTAATACTAATTCTTGGTTTAAGTATTAATGAGAGACGTGGATGTCATCTGATTATTTGTTGTTGTCTATATAAACTTCATGATATTTATATTGATGGATTACAAGGTATTATAGTAATAGTGGTTTGCAATGTTTACCGTGTTGAAATTTGAAGCAAGATTTTGTGAAGTTGCGTGTTATAAATTTAAGGCCAAAAGACTTATTCCCATCCAAAGGTTTCCTTAACTATCAGGTCTCACTTATTCACTTTTAAAAAGTTAAATATTTATCTATTAATTAAAATCAACAGTTATATCTAACAGTTAATTATTAAATATTAATAATTAAAAAAATATTTTTATTTTTTTATCAAAAATTTAAAAATAATAAATAATAAAATTAATATGATAAAATAATTAAAATATAAAATAATATTTAAACTTTCAAAATTTTAATTAAAAATTTTAAAAGTGATGGGCACTTTTAAATTTTTATTTTTTATTATATTAAATTTTTTAATTTTAATACTTTTATTTTTTAATAGAGGGTATTTTGGTTATTTCATAAAAATAATAAAATTGGAAAGAAATTGGTTAAGGGTGGATATTTGGTTTTTTAAAATTCTTGGAAGGGAACTGTGATTTAAGGAAACCTTTGGTGGGAACAAATCTTTTAGCCTAAATTTGAAAAAAAAAATTGCAGTGACGCTTGGTGGAAGGACTGCAGAAGCAATTTCTGAAGAAGCATGCATTTGCTTTGCGCTGCCAAGCCAACCGTTACGTTGAGACTGACGCACGGGCCGTTTCGTCTGTTATTCTGAAAAAATCCATGGTTCTGCAGATTTTGGACAATAATAAATTAAGGGTCTAGAACGTTTTGTTCTCCTTAAACAACCATAAGGTTTGGAAATTACTCAAATTTTTGCATAGAATAAAACAAAATCCTAAATAATGGTATTATAAAAACAAAGAGACTTTTGTCTTTCACATTCAAGATGAAAGATTTTAAACAAGTTGATACAATATTAGGTATTAAACAAGTATCTCATTTGATGCAAACATCAACTTAATAAAAAATGATGGAAAAGTTGTGGCTTAACTTGAATACACAAGTGTTATTGGAAGTTTTACGTACGCTACATAATATACAAGACTAGACATAATTTTTGTTGTTAGTACATTAAATAGATTTACTAGTAATTCGAGTATTAATCATTGGAAGGGTATTGGTAGGTATATTGGAAGGATATATTGATGCAAACTGGATATTGAGTTTCAGAGATAACAAATCCACTAATAGTTGGGTGCTTATCTTGGACGGAGCTACAATTTCTTGAAAATCCAAGAAACAAACTCGCATAATACACTCAACAATAGAGTCAAAATTTGTTGCATTAATATAAATGGGTAAACAAGCTGAGTGGCTAAAGGATTTTCTTTTAGAAATTTCATTTATTTCAAAAAAAAAATGTGAATTTAATTTCAATTCGCTGTGATAGTCATCCTACTTTAGTTATAATGATATATATAGTAGAAAGTCAAGACACATAAGCTTCAACATAATTATATATAATAGAAAATCTTCAACACCAATGGTGACAACCCTTTCCAACACTATAAAATGAGTAGTATTGGGTTCAAAGAGTAACAACAAGTCATTGATTTGTGGATATTTAAATACTAAAAATTGGATTTAAAATGTGAAATAAAGTACTTGTTGTCACATATAAGAGGGTTGAATTTAAATACTCTTAATGAGTCTCAGTTTAAGGAACAAGTGTCTCAAATGTCACAATGACATTGAAAAAATTTCACCTATATGAACTTCGAGTGGTGCAGCTTCAATTGAGGGTTAGAGTTTCTCTCATAAAAGTTCATAAATTTTGGATAACACATGACCCTAAAAGTGTTAAACGAGTATTTGAAATGAATACAAGAATAATATATATTTATGTGAAGTGAAACTGATAATTTTACAAGGAATAACATGTTCAAAACTTAACTATTATATAAGATTTTATTTTATTTTGTAACACTTATACTAAGGTAGTGTTTAAGTCGAAAAATACATTATTTTATGTATAATATAATTTGATCTTTCAAATATTTTAATTTATGATTGAACAAGTGAGAGATTGTTAAAATTATTCAAATATATTAAATAAAAAAAAGAATTTTATAAAAAAAAAATCAAAGATTGTTTTTGTTTAAAAAATTATAACTCTTTGTATGATAGTTTTTCAAATAAAAAGTTATAATTTTTTACCAATCATTACAATTTTACATATGACAGCTTTTCAAGTTAAAAGTTGTAATTTTTCACTAACAATTACAAGTCTTTTTTTACTTTATATATGTCATAAAAATTTGTTTTCATAACTCAATTTTTAACTTAAAATTATCTTTGAAAGATTAAATACTTTATTTTTTGTATTCCTTATAAAATTTATTTATTGTTTGCTAAGTACAAAAATTCTTAAGGCTTATCATATTCGTTAAAGGTATATACGGTTAATTTCATAGCAATTTCAATAGCAGATGAAACAATTATTGCTTTTAGAAAAGTGACACATGTTTTAAGTCAGTGTATATTATTTTTTCTTATTACTCATCTGTAATATTTTATTCTCTCTTTTACTCTTGTTTGCAGTCTTTAAATGTAGTGACCCCTGCCCCAGGCCTACTGTGCACAACTGTTAAAAAAAAAAATATAAATATATATAATAATAATAATAAAAATACGCCTGTGACGAAGATCCCCACAAGGAAAAG
>JAJEJH010001223.1:0-37545 GCA_026122585.1 Anacardium occidentale | reverse complement strand
TAAAAGGGCCCGTAACTGGGCTTTCAACAATTGCAATAGATTGCCTGGATTTCCCCTGGTGTGTTCAAGAGTAGGGGAAATTATCTACGGAAATGGAAGAACTGAGAAAGCTGGAACAAGTACAGAAAACATTGTCATTCATGCAATCTCGTGGCGTTTTTTCAAACAATCAAGATTCCGATCGCTTTTTAGCTAATTTTATTCTCCTATTGGTATTTCTTTCTCTTTTTTTTTTTTTTGGGCTTTCTCCCTTATATATTACTCGTTTATACTGAATATTAATTAATTCTAGGTACAACCATGCGGAGAACTCAACTTTGACAACAAGTGCTGCTTGATTTTGCAACACTTGCCAAGCGTTAGTGGTTCTTGATTTTTGTTCCTTTTCCGTTTAATTACTTGTGTTTATGTTAGTTATGTCGAGTTGTATGAGAAGTTTATCATTGTTTTAGTAGGGTTTTTGATGAATTAGTTAGGTCTGCTTGGGAATATCTTTTTTTACCATTTAATTATTTTGCAGATTTCACCATCATTGCTTGAGGAAGCATCACTGTGGCTTAGTCAGGGTGGTATATGAGTATTGCTTGTTTATTGCATTGGCTCGATGAAGTGTTAAAAGTATGAATATGACTTTCCTTTCTTGCAGCCTCTCAACAAGATTGTATTCCAAGTGATATTCTAAAAGAGAGTGATTGTGGTTTGCTGGCAAGTAATTGTGATGACAGAGCGATGGTTGGACTTGATGCTATGCAGCGAGCAAATTCTACGCTTGAGGATTTTGTATGCTCTTGCTTCTTAGAAATTATTGCTTTATTTATGTAGCTTCGTTGAAATAATCCTTTTATCATGTAAATTTCTGTGACAGTTTGGTATATCTGACTGAATTGGAATTGATAAATACATCATATCAAATTGAACCTTGCTAATTTAGTAATGAACTTTAATATGAAACAACAGTGCAGATCTTATCTCATGTTTCATGGAATGGATGCTGGCAGTCCACAAGCAATATTCAAATATTTGCCAGTGTTATCATTCACAGAAAGTTATACATATCAGGTAATGGTCTGGAATAAAAATATTGATGTGATAAGTCTTTTAATACTATGAAAACATTGGAAACTAGTTTATTGATTTTCTTAGTTGTTAATTTGGCTGCTAAACTTTTTTCTAATAGCACCTGGCCTGTGCTTCAACTTTATTCTGGAAACAAAGCAAAAATTGTATCATTATATTAGATATTCTCTCAACTTTTGCACCAGTAAATCTTTGATATCAAGTATCATTCTTATATTTTCCTTTTAACTCTCAGCAGTCTTAATGCAGCTAGATGGTTTGATTGTATGAATTCTTGATGTGCCAACAGGGAAGCTTATCATGCTTATCATTTCCATTTCTTTTTTATCTTAATGCAGCTGGACACTTTGAATGAAAAAATTCTTAACATGCCAACCAATGGAATTACTGGGGGAACTGAGGTCATAATACTACAGATTTTGAGACCTTCAGCCACAGAAAGCTTATAGTTCTTGTTCATCTGTAACTTAATCTATTTGATTATGTTTTTGATGCAGGAAACATGTCATAAACAGGTTCCAAAGTTAACAGATGAGTTCAAAGCTGTTTCATTCGAACCACTTATTGGTCTACTTGAGCCTCATGGCCTTTTAACAGAGAGGTGAAATTTCTGACTCTCTGAATATATTCTTTCACAAAATATATAGCAGTTCTGAAGTCTGAATCTGAATTTTGTTGATAATATCATTGCTTCATGGATGAAGGATCAGAGAAGAATTAAGATTTGGAGAAGAGTATTGGGCTCTAGAAAGAAAGTTATGTTGGGCATTGATGAGCAGAAAGCAAGTATGTATTGTAGTGGCAATGACTTATGTTCATGCTATATATGTGTGTGTGTGTGTGTGTGTGCGTGCGTGTGTGTGTGTGTGTGTGTGTGTTTTCTCTTTTTGCTGATAATTCCTTTAGGTAATAATTGCTTAAGTTAGTGATACTTATGAGGATACTCTATAGAAAGTTTATTGAACCTTGGTAGCAGTTATTTGCAAAAGTCATCCTATTGTAGTACTGTTAACTTTAATTTTTTTCATTCTAGATTTGAGTTTACTAGGTTTTTACAATGATATCAATTTCAAATGTCTGTGTACGTGACTAAACATAAGGGGTGCCTGACAAGATATCATTTTTGTGAAATGGGATTCTGGATTCTTATCTTTCCTTTTAATGCACTCCTAGCTTGTAAAGTTATTAGCTGTGTGCTTCAGTGGAACTATTAAATTACTTTTGTTTATCCTTTTTTGGGTTCTGTGCCTTTATTTTTCATGTTAGAGAGACTTGATTGGCATGCTCAAGAATAATAGTTTGATTAAAAATTGAAATTTTTGTTCAGGTATCTATTGAAAATGTTATGAGGGCAATTAATCTAAAATCATTTGATTATCGGGTGCTCAATCTTCTGTTGTATCAGTTGAGAAGAGAAAAGGTAAATTTTGTTTGCATATTATGTCTCTAGAGGATATATTTTTGCTTTCCAAAATTTTACATTTCACATGATTTAACTTCCTTCGTAGATTTTTTTATCCCAAAGCCTTTGTCTTGTTTTGAACTTGTACTTTGTCAATAAAGCTTCAAATTTCTACTAGTGTGACAACTACATTATGTCAAGATATCATAGGATGTTGTCTCTTGTTACATAATTACATAACCTCTTTTTCTCTGGTCTTCTAAAATTGCCATATGACTATTATTATTTGTTATTACCATTCTTATATTCATAAATTTTCAGTTAGCGAAACCTTCCCAGAAGTAGTTAGTCTGCTTAATATGTATTTTAATCCATGTTTCTTTCAACCAATGTTTTTCACTCAACATAATAATATGATACTCTGGTAGTAAAAATGCAGTTTTAATTCTGAAAATGACGCTTTATTTACAACCGAAATGTTCTTTTATTGTTATTTCTAGTGTGAAGTTAAGTGTTACGTTACATTAATGAAGATTACTGGAAGTTTTATTTTTCATTGGTTTAAATGTATTTTCTTTGAAGCTACTGTAAAGGTGAATGACTTGCACATGGAATTTCTTTCTGTCTCAGAATTTCTAGTAGAAATATCTGATGATCTGTAAGTATGTTTCTCTTTTTGTTTCTCTACTGGTTTTTCTATGGTTCCATGTAAGTGAGAGTTTAAGTGCTAATAATTTAACTTGTAATATCTTCTGAGTCCTTACTAATATATGCTGTTACTGGGTTAAATAATGTTTGATAAAATCATTTTTATTCTGATCATGTGGCAAGCATGATTATTCTTAGTACAAAATTGCAATTGGTGATGCTGCAGGTTTGACTATGAGGTTAGTTCGTTGATTGACAAGGTTATAACTCTACTACAGCTCTGGTTTCAATAAAACATATCTAACTCATAGTCATGATTTTTTTTTTTCTAGGATGATGTTTTGGAGAATAATTTCAACATTTTGCGCATGTTTGTCAGAATATATGGACCGTCAACAGGCCCAACCATGCTGGTTAGTACACCAATATATTCATTTTGTTTCTATCTGAACTGTTATTTCTTGTAGAAATTGAATTTTCTATTAACATTTCTGGCTCAATTTGAATGAACTCTGAACCATAATCCCCAAGGGCTGGGTTCAGTAATTAATTCCTTTCATTTTTTATAAAAATCAAGAGGTTTTACACTCCTTGAAGACACTCATTTGAGCTATTCACCAAGGTTGTAGAGTTCAAGTCATTAAAGCTGTTGAATATATGGTAACGGTCAGGGTAGATTTTGCCAACAGAAAAAGAAAATAAACTCTTCATATAGATCATTGTCGATTGGTGTAGTAGGTTAATATACGTATATTCTTTTTTTCTTTTTCCAATATATACATTTCCATTTTTGTAATTATGCACCATTTATGCTCCTGTTGACCATCAAACTTAATAGCAATATAGGAGATACTGTTGAATAGAGGTAAAATATCCCACCATATGAGGTGGCTTTATTACAAGAAATTAGGGGAAATGGAAACTCAGTTTCCAAATAAAACATCTGGAGTGCATGCATGATTTGAAATTATTTAAAGAAGATATATGGATATGGTTTTATTTGACTGATTTTTTTTCCTTACTTGGCCATTGCTTTTGGAATGCGAGCAAGATTCTTAAAAATAACTATTTTCTTATGTCTTTGTTTATGCATGTAACATGTCTATTAGCATTTCCAATTGTGGTAGAAGTACGTGAGACATAAGTGTAGTGCATAATCTAGCAGAGTCTCCATGTCCATGTAGATTTCTCATTCCTAACTTGCTTATCAAAGAAGGGTCCTATTATTTCTCTGTGCAAGTATGCATTCTTGGAAGGATTTGGAATTCTGATCTTTGTTAAGAGATAAAGTCCTGACATAGAAGATTAAGGTTTGTAGTTACATCCTTGAGTTAAAATGGAGGCTACAGATGGTGATTTAGATGCATTGATTTTTCTATTATATTTATTGCTCACTTGACCTTTTGCACTGAAAGAATTGCAAGCAAAGTTTTTAGAAGTAACCTTTGTTAGATTTATGTCTGTTTGTCAAGTATCTCTTAGCCTTCCCATATTGAGAGTGTTGAGAATCAAGTTGAAATATGTTAGATTAGGAAAGTTAGGATTTTATAATTTTATTTCCTTATTTTTTTCCTCTTATTGTACTATATATACATTGTATCAGATTATTGATAATAAAGAAGAAATATTACATTTTTCACATGGTATCAGAGCCACATTTGAAATCTGATCCTAGTTCCCAACAAGTGGTCTATTACAAACCCTAATCAGTATTTTTCCGGCGGCGTGCACTGTTCCGGCTTAGTCAGAGTGTCTTTTTTCGGTTGTCAAAACGATCCTCTGACAACTCCGACCAACTCCTCTTGACATTGCCGGCCAGATCCTCAAATCTCGTCTGCCGCCAGCTTCTCACGCGCCTCCACGCGCTGCCTGCTCAATCAGATCTGTTTTCTCCGATCTGCTCTCTCCAGCGCATGTGAACACTCACCGCCGGCTTCATTCGATTCAGAACAGGACGGTGAGTTTTCCCTTGCAGCTTCGTCCACGTCTGATCACCGGAAGTCTTTCTCCGGCGATCGGAAAAGCTGGTTTTCCCTTGTTTCTTCACTATTCCGTCTCAGAAGGTGTCGATCTAAAGTCTCTTCGCTGTTCCGTCTCAGAAGGTGCCGATCTAACAACTTCTGGCTTCCTAAAGGTTCTCACCAGAGTTGATATTGCTTTCTCCATCACTGTACTCTTCCTAACTGCCTTCAACGGATCTCTGGGCTTTCTATAAGTGTTGTTTGATTATCTTTTCTCTGCCGTTTTCTTTTGACTGGTTATTGGTATTCATAATCAAACTAATCGTCAAGAATGACTGGCAAAGGATCATTTAAATCAGCAATTAATCGTTCAGATATCTCAATAAACCAATTTGTGACTCTCATTGGGGCTGATTACAAAGAATATTTACAATATCAGGCAAGCAAGCAGTCATCTCAATCTACTGTTGCTTCAGTCACACAATCTGGTAATTCAACCGTTTGTCTGTCTCAATTCTCCAGTCTCGGGCCTTGGGTTCTTGATTCCAGTGCTTCTAATTATCTCTCTGGTAATTATAATTTATTGTCTAATTTTTCACATTTGAACACTCCACATTCGGTCACTTTAGCCGATGGTACAAAAGTCATGGCTAAAGTTGTAGGTAATGCTCATCCCCTCGATTCTTTACTTTTAAAATCTGTTCTTTACCTTCCTGATTGTCCATATAATCTTGTGTCTATTAGTCAACTTACACGAACCTTAAATTGTTCTGTCACTTTTATTAGTGATTCTGTTTTTATATAGGACCGTGGTTCGGGAAAGACGATTGGCGAAGGACGTGAGTCACAAGGACTTTACAAACTCTATTTGCCTTCATCTTCTATTGCCTGTACAGTCACTAAATCTCTAAATCTTCTCCACAATCGTTTGGGGCATCCTAGTCTGTCTAAACTTCAAAAGATGGTCCCTAGTTTATCCGGTTTATCTTCTTTCGAGTGTGAGTCATGTCAACTTGGAAAACAGTCTCGTCATTTTTTTCCAAGGCGTGTCAATAATCGAGCTTCTTCTCCATTTGAGTTAATACATTCTAATGTGTGGGGTCCTTGTCGAGTCAAATCTATTTTAAATTTTCAGTATTTTGTGACATTTATTGACGATTATTCACGGTGCACATGGGTGTTTTTAATGAAACATCGTTCTGAATTATTTTCTATCTTTAAATCATTTTGTGCTGAGGTTAAAACACAATTTAATACCTCTATTCGTACATTACGCAGTGATAATGCCCGTGAATATTTTTCAGCTCCTTTCACAACCTTTATGTCTTCTCAAGGCATTCTTCACCAATCTTCTTGTGCTTACACCCCACAACAAAATGGGGTTGCTGAGCGCAAAAACAGACATCTTATTGAAACTGCTCGTACATTACTATTACACTCACATGCTCCATTTCATTTTTGGGCTGATGCAGTCCTTACTGCATGCTATCTAATTAATAGGATGCCCTCATCAGTGTTACAAAATGAGATTCCTCATTCCATTTTGTTCCCCACTCATCCTTTGTATTCCCTTCCTCTTCGTGTCTTCGGTTGTACCTGTTTTGTCCATAACCTTTCTCCAGGTCATGACAAATTGTCTGCACGTTCTATCAAGTGTATTTTCCTTGGTTATTCTCGTCTCCAAAAGGGTTATAAGTGGTATTCTCCTTTAACTCGTCAATGCTTTATTTCTGTTGATGTTACCTTTTTCGAGTCGTCCCCTTATTTTTCCTCTTCTGACTCTCAATCTCCTATCACTGATATACTTCCGTTGCCTACATACACTCCTCTTCTTGAACTACCTCTTGAGTCGGGACCTCTCTCAGAGCCTTCACCAAATACTTCTGAACCTCTACAAATCTCTGATTCTTCACAATCTTCCTCTCCTGCAGGTATTAATATTACTCCTGATTTGCCGGATCCTTCTGACTCACCTCCTGCCATTGCATCTTCACCGGTCACGGCCCTACCTCCTGCTGATCAGTTTCCCATTGCTATTCGCAAAGCTGTAAGGTCTTATTGTAATCCTAATCCTATTTACAATTTTCTTAGTTATCATCGTTTGTCTTCACCATATTATGCATTTGTCTCTTCCTTATCCTCCATTTCAGTTCCTAAATCTGTCAGTGAGGCTCTCTCTAGTCCAGGTTGGCGACAGGCAATGTTAGATGAGATGATGGCCTTGCATAATAATGGTACTTGAGAGTTGGTTCAATTACCTCCGGGTCATTCCACTGTTGGCTGTCGGTGGGTTTATACAGTTAAGATTGGTCCTGATGGTAAAGTTGATCGTCTTAAGGCACGACCAGTTGCTAAAGGTTATACACAAGTTTAT
Source organism: Anacardium occidentale (assembly GCA_026122585.1). NCBI lineage: Eukaryota > Viridiplantae > Streptophyta > Magnoliopsida > Sapindales > Anacardiaceae > Anacardium > Anacardium occidentale. The sequence goes on along the minus strand of JAJEJH010001223.1, from coordinate 30,083 downwards.
GGTTTGGACTATGGTGACACATTTTCTCCGGTGGCCAAAATGTCTTCCGTGCGGTTATTTTTATCTATGGCTGCTATACGACATTGGCCCCTGCTTCAATTGGATATTAAAAATGCCTTTCTTCATGGTGAACTTCACGAGGAGATCTATATGGAGCAACCTCTTGGCTTTGTTGCTCAGGGGGAGTCTGGTTTGGTTTGTAAACTCCGTCGTTCACTGTATGGTCTTAAGCAATCTCCGCGTGCCTGGTTTGGACGGTTTAGCAAAGTTATTCAGGAATTTGGTATGACTCGATGTGAGTCAGATCATTCTGTATTCTACAGACATACATCAAAAGGAGAGTGTATTTACTTGGTTGTCTATGTTGATGACATTGTTATCACGGGTGATGATCAATAAGACATTCATCAGTTGAAGCAACATTTATTTGACCATTTTCAGACTAAAGACTTGGGACCACTCAGATACTTTCTTGGGATAGAAGTTGCTCAATCTAAGTCTGGTATCATTATCTCTCAAAGGAAATATGCTTTGGATATTTTGGAAGAGACAGGGATGTTAGATTGTAAACCTGTTGACTCTCCTATGGATCCTAATACTAGACTTGTACTAGGACAGGGGGAGCCACTTGCAAATCCTGGTAGATATAGGAGGTTAGTAGGCAAACTTAACTATCTTACTATCACTCGACCAGATATCTCTTTTTCTGTCAGTGTAGTTAGTCAGTTTCTACAATCTCCATGTGATTCGCATTGGGATGCAGTTGTTCGAATCCTAAGGTATATCAAAGGAGCACCAGACAAAGGATTATTGTATGAAAACAGGGGACATACTCAAGTGATTGGATACTCTGATGCAGATTGGGCTGGGTCCCCGTCAGATAGGCGTTCAACTTCAGGGTACTGTATTCTTATCGGTGGCAATCTTATTTCATGGAAAAGCAAAAAGCAAGATGTGGTTGCTAGGTCCAGTGCAAAAGCAGAATATCGTGCTATGGCGTTGGCTACATGTGAGCTTGTTTGGTTAAAACAATTGATTCATGAGTTGAAGTTTACAAAGATATCAGAGATGAGGCTTCTTTGTGACAATCAAGCTGCGCTTTATATTGCTTCTAATCCAGTATTTCATGAAAGGACCAAACATATAGAGATTGATTGTCACTTCATTCATGAAAAGATCTTATCTGGGTGTATAACTACTAGTCATGTTAGCTCTAACGATCAACTTGCAAACATTTTAACCAAATCACTTAGAGGTTCACGCATTGAATTTATTTGTAACAAGCTTGGTGCATATGATTTGTATGCTCCAACTTGAGGGGGAGTGTTGAGAATCAAGTTGAAATATGTTAGATTAGGAAAGTTATTATTGTATAATTTTATTTTCCTTATTTTTTCATCTTATTGTACTATATATACATTGTATCATATTATTGATACTTAAGAAGAAATATTACATTTTTCACAGACCTCAGTTTAAAAAAGGGAAATGTAGCCTTCCTCTTTTTTGTATAGTTGCAATTGGCCTCTTGTTTTCAAAAGGACTGTTGTCTGAAAAATTACTCTCATTATGCTGGATTTTGGTGCTACAAAGTAATTTTGTGTCTCACAGAGATGGTGATTGAAATGGTGTCTATTTATCATGAAAGATTTACAACAAACTAGTTGCATACTTCTTGTTGCTCTGGGTGTGATGGATTAGTTTTTTTTATTCATTGATTTGCTGCTCCAGTTATTGGTGATTGTTCTATTTTCCCTTAGTTGATTGTTTCAGTCAGTGGTTCTTAGGCACTATGATGTGGCTCCTTAGCTAAAGCAATTACTTCTAAAAAATGAGGTATTCAAACTTACAGGAACTATAGCTGCTCAATTTTTTCCCCTTTTCTTATGCATATTTACACGAGGGATATTCCTTGTTGGACTCACCTAGCATTTCCGCCCAGCACTAAATTCTAATGCCTTGCCAATCTTCAAGGCATTTCCTTCATGTGTGCTCATGAGAGTTTTTGTGTTGAGGATATTATTGCTAACGCCTTGGTGCTATAGGGATGTTGGTTGCCCTTGGATAAAGACTTCTAAGATTTTTCTTGACAATATTTTTTCGTAAGTATACAAGAAGGATATCTTATTTATTTAGAAGAAAAAATATGCTAAGAATTATGAGTTGTTTTATATCTGATCTGATTTCTGTTCTCAGTGCAAGACTGAAATTGAGTCCTTAAATTCGCTTTACAAGCTTGCCGTTTTTTTTGACAGTTGATGATGGTGTTTTGGTTTTATTACATAACATATTTTGTTTTTTAGATTCTAGCCTTAGGTTATTTGACCTTTATTATTTTTCTTGCTTTCCAGTTTGCGAGAAAGGGCTCAGGTTGAACAACTGATTCAATATATTGTGGTTGAAGCTCCTGAGGATGCTGAAAAGAGGCAAAATTTTAAGTAGGTTTCATGGATGAACATGTTGATCTTGTTGCTACATGGTATACCAGTATGGATTCAGTAGTTGATATAACCATTTATTTATTGATCCCTTAGGTTTCCCTTTATTGCTTGTGAAATTTTTACTTGTGAAGTTGATATCATTCTTTAGACATTGGTTGAGGATGAGGAGGTAAGATGCCAACTCTGCTCCTTTCTTGTTGCACATTTTGTATTTCCAGAATTTCAATCTCTGAACTGTCAGGTCATTGCTTATTTTCAGTTGATGTTCCTTTTTGGAACCGGAAAACTCGCATAGCACATTACTGGCTGGGTTCTTCAGCAAGGTACCTCATACTGAACTTTAAAGATACTAGTATGTCAGATGGAGCTATCAATACCCTCTTCATTGGATGTTATCTTTAAATTATGATTATCATTTATCTCATCTAATGTTGCCCTATGTTCTTCTTTTTAGGTTGTGATTTGTCTGTTGTTGAGGAAGACAATGCCTTTTATGCATTATATTAAAGTAAGTGAAGATGTTATCTCTTCCAACTTTTTTTAATATTCTTTTACACTTGTGTGACAATATTTTAGTGACTTAGTGTAGGATGAAATCTTCACATTACAGTGTATAATTTATCCTTCTTCTTGCCTTCAGAGTATAAATTAAAAAGAAAATATATAGAGGATGTTTATCAGTGACAAATGTTAATTTAACTCTTGGAAGTGTCAGCCATTGTGGCATTTACAGTTAAGATTCTCACTCTCTTTGTGATTATTTTCCTCCATTATCTTTATTGAATGAATAGGCTTCCATTTCAGACAAACCTCCATCAGTATTTTATGCAATTATGCATGTAAGCTCCTTGTTTCGTTTTCTATAAGGATGTGATGAATGTATAATGGAGTAGAGCAGTCTATAAGCAGAGTCATTTTAGGGATGTTACAGGCCCCTACATCATATATGAATTGGGTGTTTGCAGTTTTATCAATCATGAGAGTTCTGGGGCTATTTGATTTCCATGATTGTTCATTTACTGGATCATAAGTTTGCATTGCATTGTTATCTGGAGGTTCAGGAAGATGCATTTGTCTTTTATTCAAATAGAACTAAAAAATTGAAAAATTATGAAATTTGATGTGTTGCTGTTCCTGTCTATTGATGGTTCTTTTGAATTATAACTACAATATAGAAGTAGGTTCAGTTTTTGGTAGAATTTTACTAAATCTCGAGTTGAATTTCAATGAATCCCATGGATTTAGTTGAAATTGTGTTCTTGCTCCGAAATGAGCATGTTGTTGCTGTCTTCTTTGTATTTAATAAAGCCATAATATGTTTTGTCAGAATTTCCTTTACTATGTGGGTTCGGATCATGTACATCATGATTTTGTTTTAATGAAAATTGTTAAATCATGAATTAAGTTAGTTTCATTGTATACTGACATAGCTCATCCCAGATGTCTTAGCATTCCAATCAGCCAAAGGTTGTGCAAATACCCAAATAATAATATTCTTCTCCTCTTCCTCCATCAAACCCTCCTCTTTATGATAACCTCATCTCATCCCAATCCGTAACAATCAAATACAAAATATTATCACATATCAAATATTATTCAAATCAATAAAATATTACCTATATCAAATATTATTGTCCTAATCAATATCTAATATTATCTTCCTAATTTATGTCTAAAATTATTGTAGTTAATATTAGTTTTCCAATTAATGTTATTTCCTTATTATTATCCTAACACATACATTAATTGATAAGTAGTTGCCTCGATTTCCATTGAGTATGATATTTGACTTATATTATTGGCAATCACTAAGGCGTATGTTTGTATATGCAACATTTTTGATATCTTTGTTTTTGGTCCACTAATATGTCTCCATTATTTTTTTTCTTAATATAGTTTAACTGTTTATCAAAAATTTATATAAAAATGTTGTATAATACTTGGCTTTTTTTCTGAGAACATGTCATTTTGCTGATCGTTGTAATAAGTAAAATAGTTGGGCTTGTTGATTTTAGTCCCAAGAACTTTGAGTTGCTCCTATGAATTTTAAAAAAGAAGAAATCTTTGAAGATACAATTTGAATGTATCCATCACTTATACTGATCCTTCAGACTTATATCTATGAGTAATGATTTGCAATGTTGTTATTGCCTAAAAATTTATGATTCAGCAAGTCATATACTTTATGAATTTCAAAACCATTTCTCACCACCCAATGTGTCTGTGAGGTGTATTTTTTCTGATTTTTTTTTTTTTTTTTACGTTTCTGCATGATATATAGTAAGCTGATGTGCCATTTTATGCTGTCATTTTAGGCACATCAGGAAATTATTCCTTGGCTCATAGACCTGATTGGTATTACATCTATCATGGAGGTTGGTTCTTACATCATATATGTTGCTTGTATATGAACCATTTGCTCAAAGTTATGTTTTGGTTACATTCAATTACAACTGTATTATGCCTGTATCCTGTTACTATAATTGCTATTTTTTGGTAAACAGGTTTTAATACGCCTTATTGGTGCTGATGAGCACATGTATACAAACTATAGTGAGTCAATACAGTGGATAGAGGATACAAATGTGTTAGAGATGATTGTGGACAAGTTCAGCTCTTCGGTGAGCTTCTTCCGTTGTCTTCTTAATTTCTATTCTTAGATTTCTGTATCTTGATAAGGTTTAACTGCAATATTTTGTTGCTACTGTATTCGGGTTTAAGAAACTGGGCTTTCTTAATTCTGAATACATATCTTTTTCCCTTATTGGAGGGACTTACGTATATTTAAATTTCAATTTGCCTATGGAAGTAGTCCTTACTGATTGTTGTTGTTATAAACACAAGGTGACAAATTTTTGATAATTTTAACAATAGGCGACAGATCTACAAGTTAAGCATAATGTTCTGGATTTTACTGCCAGAATTTTGTATGTCAAGAGTTAGTAATAGGTTCATTTAATGTTTTCTTTATTTGGAAGCTAAAATTAATCAGGAGTGCAAAACTAAATTGTGATACGGAGAAAATTCTGCTAGCTAGTTAAGTGAAATCATATAAGTTGGTGGTCATTAATATAATAATAATGATAGAAGTAGAGGGGCAGTGGGCTGTGCTGGGCGGAACATGGCCTGGCCCTGCATGCCATGGGCTGTGTCGGGTCAAGGCTTGAAAAAATGTGGGCTGTGCTAGCCTACCAAATTTGTGAGTTGTTCCTTTGTGGGCTTTTGGTGGGCTTATTTTTTAAGTATTTTGATTTTTGCTGGCCTGTTGGCCTTTTTGTGAGGTCCCAACATGGCCCACTATGTTTGCAGGCTTTGGCATGAGCCATAAATTCTCTAATCATGTTATTTACTGGAAAAATAAAGAAATTCGTTTCCAAGTTTTGATTGACTAGATTTTGTTTAGACAAGCAGTGAAATAATTGGCAAAGAGCAATTCAATTATTTGATATTCATTGTTTGATCATGAAGCTTGATGATGGTGGAAATGTCAGGTAGTTTAATCTACTTTTGGCAATACCTTCTGACTGTTCTTTGGCTCTGTCAAACAAACATGTTGCTTTGGGAGGCAGAAAAGCTGCTGCTGTGTTATGAATTTTTGCAGTTGTGGCAACTATTGGGCATATTATTAGAAAGAAACAGGAGAGTGGTGTTTTTTTTTTTTTTTTTTAACAACTAGGCAAGAGATTTTGTCTATGTTGGATAAAGTAAAATTTTGGGATTTTCTTTGGGCATCTATTATTCCAGAGTTTCAAGATGTTTCTTTTTTCTTTATTCAACATTGGGATTCTTCAATTACCTAGATCTGGAAGATTTTTGTAAAAATTTAGTTAGGGATTTTTTTATTTTATTTTTAGGAATTGGAGAATTGTTTTTCATTTTTGTATAATATTTCCAAGCTCATGGTTAAGGGACAGCTTTCCCTTTTTCGTGTGGATAACATTTCCATTTTACATTTTATGTTATTAGAGTATGTTCATTCCTGGCAAAAAAGAAAAGGAAAGATAAAAATGGAAAAGAAAATGTCATGAGTATTCAGATGAGTGAGAGACATGGGAGATCTCATTAACTTAATCATTTTCCAATTTATATATTTTGAGTTGGCGCCAATTTCTTCACATGCTGCTGCATTGAGGTGTTAGGTCTTTTTTGTTGAACCCCTTTTAAAGGTTATCTAGATGAGATGCTATGTTTCACAAATTGCTATAAGCAATACATCTTTGACTTCTAACTGTTGGACATGTGAAGTTAAAGTGTAAAATGCAAGTTTAATCTACTTGGTATTCACACTCTAGATTGATATTCAGCAATCCTTCATATGTAATATGCAATGATTTCCATATATTAAATGTATATATACATTTTTTTTGCCACAGGATTGTCCAGAGGTACATGCAAATGCAGCTGAAATACTGTGTTCTATATTACGATTTGCTCACCCGGGTTTTGCTGCTAAGATTACTAGTCCAAAGTATAGTTTAATCTTCCATTGTTGCCCAGATTAACTGCTAATGGTTCTGTATGGCATCCCCCTAATCTTATTACTGATCATTTCCTTTTTCTGCGCTATCATGCAGTTTTTTAGGGAGATTATTTTGTTTTGCTTTGGAAGACTCTCGGCCAAAATCTGTTCTGGTTAACTCTTTGTCTATCTGTATATCTTTGTTAGACCCCAAGAGGCTAACAGCGGGGACATACTATATGGTCAACCATCAGATGACTCATGGATCCACAATAACTGCAAGTCCAGAGACAGTTGAAGGAATGCTGGATAGCCTAGGTGAATTGAGTCAATAAGTTTTCCATTCTATGGTGATACAAGATCAGAGCATTTTCTGTGTATGTCAGTAATTTGATGTTGTGCAATTCTGCAGGTGATTTACTAAAGCTTCTGGATGTGTCATCTGAGGAGAGTATTTTGCTAACTACATATGGCAAGTTGCGGCCCCCTCTTGGAAAACATCGGCTGAAGGTATGTCTTATGTGTTTATTCTAGTCCTTTTGCTTGTCTTTAAGGATTTAAAAGCTGTCTTAATTTTTGTCCTTGCATAATTAGACTTTTAGATTTTTTAGAAGTTTCTACTATATGACTATTTTGTAGCTAGCCCTAGCTTGAATTTCCACTTTGTTTTTCAGAGTAAGCTAATGAGTGATTTGCTATTGTTGACTTCTAATTGAACATGAATGTTTTCAGATTGTAGAGTTCTTTTCAGTATTGCTGACAGTTGGTAGTGAAGCAGTGGAGAATGAATTAATTCGACTAGGTGCAGTGAAAAGAATACTGGACTTGTTCTTTGAGTAAGTTAAATGAAGCTCTGATATGCGATGGAGGATGACCAGACCTCTGGCCTCATGCCCTTTTTTATTTGTGACCGTAGGTACCCATATAATAATTTTTTGCGTCATCATGTAGAGGCCATAATCTTATCTTATTTGGAGAGCAAGAAAGCACCTCTTATCGAACATCTCCTTTGTGAGTGCAATCTGGGTGGGAAAATTCTTGAAGCAGAGAAAAATTTCACTTTGGAAGCTGGTTCAAATAAGGTAATTTGTCCTGTATCTGTAAGTTACTATTATTTTTTTATTTGTTGGGGCATTTCTTAATATGCTTCTGGTTTTTCTTTTTGCTTTTTCTATCACGTTGTTGGTGCTTTGGGTCAATACTTTACTTTTTATTTGCTAGTTAGAATTAACACATATTGTTCTCCAGCAACCAACCATCTCAGCTGAGGGTAGATTGCCGCCCAGGCTAGGGAATACTGGGCACTTAACACATATATCTAACAAACTTGTGCAGCTGGGACATAACAGCAGTGAAATTCAGGCATATCTGTAGGTTTATTACTCAATCTCTGCTGTTGTTTAATCAGTTAATAGGTGAAGTTGCTTAGCAATAAAATTCTTTCTCAGGCTTTTTATTCAAAGAGGTAAAGTCAAGATTGTGGCCTGATTGTATATGATAGACTAATATATCCATGGTGGAACTGTAAGTCGGGTTATAGTCTTTTATTTATTTATCATTTCGGTTGGTCTAGAGCCTGTTTTTATTTCAGAATCATTGAAAGATTATACATAATTTGAGTTGAGTCATCTCTCCTCCCTAGAAGTGTCCCAATGATTTGTGTCATGTGCAGCACGTTGTCCTAGCTGTAAGCTTAATGTCTTGATTTTGATTAACTTACAGGATATATCACTTGTCTATTATCTATTGTTCTCAAGCATTGGTTGAATTTTCTGAGTTATTATTATTTTTTCATTTGTGAATTTTATTTTATATAGGAAAACAGTGAATGGAGTGATTGGCAAATGAATGTCCTATCAAAAAGAAACATGGTGGAGAATGTATATCAGTGGGCATGTGGGTATGTTTTCTTTCAAACAATGTTGTTGAACATGCCAAAGATTATTTTTCTGAATGTTTCTGCCTACCCACGTAAATATGAAGTAAGTTTAACTACCTCATATATGATTGGATTCGGTGTGCTTTTTTTTCAAATTGCCATTTTGTGGTAACGGTTTTCTCTAGAGAAGTTGTTTATACATTATCTGGATCTATAGCCATAAACCTATATGCAAGGATAAGTTAGGGTGTTATGCAGTTGCTATGTGACTGCTCTATTCCATTGCTTATTGGAGACTTCAATTCTGATGCGGAGTAAACTCTTGGCTGGGTGGTCCTGAATTTAATCATCCCATAATTTTTATTTCATATCACTTAGTTCACCTGACATAATTCTTTGCACGTTCTATCTTATTTTAATTGGTGAAGAAGTTGGGGTTTTTTAATTTGCTAGCAATCTGTTTGAGTAATTGTTCTTTCCTGTTGTAATCAGTGGAAGTCTGAGTGTAAAGAGGATATATGTTCAGATCTTCCCTTTCTTGTTTTGAATAAGAAATAAGAAATCTTGTTGAAGGTACAAATGATATCAAGAGGAGGTCCACAAAAAAAATTAAGAAATATAAATCTCGTTAACAACATTCCGATTCTCCTGTATACAAGCTAATTTATTATTTTCTAATGGAAGTGCAACAATGTTGTCTAAATTATGTGTTCAGACTAGTTAGAAGAACTCTTGGATGACCAAATCATGTTGTCATTAATTCCGTTGGTTGGAACACCAACTTAGTGTAATAGTAGTTTTATTTTCCTGTGTGGGTGAGTGTAAAGGATTAGTAAGAAGCTTTGTTTCATTAAATGGGTTGGGGATTCTAGTTTCCATTTATTTGGTGTTAATTGTTAGATTCTCTACACATATAGGCCACGGCCTTAAAATATTATACTTTATTTTATTTTTTTATTTCATGAATTAGTTACTCCTCTATGAAAGTTTCTAGAATAGCTCAAGTTTTATGTTTACATGAGGTTGGTGCATTTATGTGCTACTGTCCCTCTTACCTTGGGAGAATTTTTTGATGGCTGTTACACTTTTATTTAATATAATTAATGTGTCTTTATTTACTTTTATTAATATTGGAATGTTTTATCCATTTAAACAGGAGGCCTACAGCTCTACACAACCCGAATAGTGATGATGATGATTACCAGAATAGAGATTATAATGTTGCAGCCCTGGTGAATAACTTGAGCCAGGCCTTTCGATATGGCATTTACAACAATGATGATACTCATGAGGTGCTTTTTAGAACTTTCTGAGTGGTCCAATTGTAATACCTTTTTTAATTCTTTTATCAAATAAATATTCATTAACCATATAGTTGAATGGTAAACTATTAAATATTTTAAGAAGTATGAAGGTGGAGCATAAATATTTTTATAAATGCTAACAGTGACATGATTGCATAGGCATATCACCTTTGTATGACCGACAGAAGTAATGACCACTTTTTAAGCTAGTTGGTCTTTTAATTGTTGGGTCTAGGAAATGCCAAGTGAAGGAATGAGGCAGACTTTCAATGTTTAAAGAATAGATTATCTACTCTAGAATAAGTTATATCCATGTGGTGAGGCCATAAAAAGATTAGTGTCAAAGATGTTTAAGATGGTTTTTCTCTTATGGTCTATTGTGCCTCATACCTCAAAATGTGTGTGTGGATTTTGTATGAAGACCAATTTTTGCTCAAGCATTTGATTGGCTTTTCTCTGGTCATAAATCCACGTGCATTTGTCTGAAAGTGGTGTGAGCTAACATTTTATTGTCTTGTGGTTTTCTTTTCTACACATCTAAATAATACTATCAAGCAGTAAATTCAATATGGCATTTGAGATCTCAGTTTGGTTTTTCTATAATTTAGTTGAGATAGTAGAAATCATTCCCACGTTTTAAATGTTTATAAATTATATTTTCAAAAGGTTCACCATTAAATGAACATTGCTGGTTGTTGTACCCCTCCATTTTATATTCTCATTTGTTGTCACCTCACTTCAATATATAACTGATTGATGAAGTAACCTAAGCAGTTCTTGGGGATGAAGAAATTTGCTTCTTTCCAAATCAAAACTCTCTTTTCATTTTGGAATCGCATATGTTTCTTAGCATTATTATGGGCCATGGTCACTAAATAATTCAAGGATTCTTAGTTTTCTTTTAAAGAAATGGGAAGCTCTTTGCACTGAAGTTAGAGGCTGACTTTTTATGGTTAAACGTCATAGAAAAATGTCTGACCTTTCGTGAATCTGAAAGAGGACTTCTGGTCCATCTCATTATGCATCTTTTTTGTGATAGAAATGAAATTCTTCTTGGCATTCTCTGTTTAGGGCCAGTTTACTTTTCAAATTATGTATCTGCATATATAATCATGTAAGGGCTATTATTATTTGATGTGGCTGGTTAGACTGAACTAGTTTCTCATATCTTGGATAGGGGTACGACAGTTGTGGTAAGCCATTTTTTATGGGGATATATCATGGTAGTGGGGATGTTCTAATGCAGATGCTTAAGTGAAGTTTGTACCATCCTAACCTAAAATTATCTTGTCTTTATTTTTCCTCTTTTTTATTTTAGCTATCAGATTGGAATCATTGTGTCGCTTATATAATACCTGTAATGCTATTTCAATGCATCTGTGATATTTCTTTATTTTTTAAATTATAACATATCAATCGATTATCATATTATTCTAGGTTATTGACAATAATTTTTATTTGGTTTCTTCCCTTTATTGAAGTTTCTGTTCCTTTTTCCATTATTATTATTTTTGACCGATGTGAGTTTCCCTTTCCAATGAGAAATTATGTGAAGCTGGCACCACCTACTAAGTCCTTTTTTGTGAATTTCAGGCACATGGTTCTCTTGAACGAGATGATGAGGTATGAGATACAGCTATATTTCGTGCTTACTTTCTTGATTGTGAAGAGAATAACTTGCTAGTATCTGTTTCAGCATAATTAGTATTTGTTAGGATTCCAAGTAAGGTATGAGACTTGGATCTCACATTGGAAAGTATGAGTTTTTGGTGTGGTTGTGGCTTTGGACCTTCCAATCTTAACAGTTAACTTTTGAGGTATGGTTCTCATAAGTTTCATATCATTTGGTATCTGAGCCACCATTACGTCTTTTTGTAGCAATTGTGCAGCGTGGGTGGTGACGCTGGCATTGTAGTGTTCACCCAAGGCTAACAGGGAGCTAGTGCTCAATCAGCCCACATGGGTGCAAGGGGTGCAGAGCGTGGTGGTGTGTCAAGTACAAGGTATGACATTTGGATCCCACATCCGAAAATATGGGTTTCTGATGTGAGGTCTATATGACTTTGAACTCTTAAATCTCAATAACTACTTTTTGAAATATGGTTCTCTCAAGATTTATATCAGTATTTTAAATTAATGATGATAATCATCATTATTAATTGCTGTGATTTTTTAATCTGTACATGCTCAATTCTAAGTGTTTGATATTGCAATATATTGTTATAACAACTTTCAAGCTTTTTGAGGAGGCATAACAAAATTATATCTAACCTTCTACAGAGAAGTATCAAGTGATGCCTCTTTGGGCTTTTTTACCGAGTATATTAAAAAAACTCACTATATGATCCCTATTTAAATTATGTTATTTGATGTCCGCTTGAAAGAGACATGGTGGGTAGAGAGCAACATTTTTTGCTTCTCTTGACAGCTTGTTCACTTATAGATGTTTTTTCAAATTTATTAAAAATTATCCAGCTTCATATTAAGAAAAATCTTGATGAGTCATACATTCATTACTGTCATCAGATTTACTGTTAAGGATGTTGGTAGTACTTTGAAAAATGACTAGTTAGTTAGATATTAAATATATATTATTTGATCTATCAGATAGCAGTTTGACCAAGTTTTTCTGCTATTATCTATCATCATTTGATTTGGACTATTCTAGTTATACAGCAATAAATATAATTTGCTTCCACTTGCTGTCTAGATATGAAGAATATTAAATATACGAAATTTAATATAATGTAATCTATTTTCTAGCTATAACTCTCATAACTTGCTGTCTTGTTGAAAAAAAAAAAATTTACTAGTAGAGGATATTTTCTGATTGATATACTTGGCAGGATGTCTACTTTGATGATGAATCTGCTGAAGTTGTTATTTCTTCTCTGCATCTGGGAGGCGTCCAAGAGAGGTAGGTGGAAAGCCCTTATTTAATCCTCCCTTCTTTTTGCTTGGTATCCAATCAGGAAGATTAATCTTGATGTCTTGAGGTCATTCTATTAAACCTATTGACCTTGTATTGAAATTTTTTTGGTAATAAAGTTGTAGATAAAATGGAGATAGATTGACTTTTATTAACATAGTGAATAATCAACAGATAAAAAATAATAAATTTATCTTGACATATAGGCCATGTTGCTTATCTATAGCATTTTTTATGGTTATTACATTGGCTTTTAAACTAGTAGCCCAATTTTGTGAATTAGGGTAAGAGGACCTACTTTGGTTGCATTGCGGCTATGTGGAATATTTTTTTTCTTGCTGTTGCATTAACAATAACTTGCATATAGGACTAGAACCAACTTTTCCAGTTGTTAGGCCTTTTTATAGTTTCTGATTGACTCAGTCTGTTCAGCAAAGAATGGTTCACATTTAGTGAATAAACCTGGTTTGTTTGGTCGTGTCTAAATTAACTCCAGTCTAACTATTGCTTGGGTTTTTCAGTTATTTGCAACAGACTAGAACCTGACTTTTCCTGTTGTTAGGCTGCTATAGGTTCTACTGATCTGTTCAGCAAAGAATGGTTGTTATTTGAGGAACAAACCTGGTTGCTTAGTCGACTTGAATGCAAACAATGCGTCACTAGTGTTTGGCCATATGAATGTCTTTTCAGCTTTTGCAACATTTCTTGGGACTTAATGCCTTGATGTTTGCTTTCGCCCCTTTGAAGTCTATGAGTTTTAATTGATCAGGATTCCTATTAGGAAAATGATTTGGATTTCTTTTCCTTAAAGCACTGCAACATAAATAAATTTAGTTTAAGTAACTTTTTGCATTTATAATCAGCGTTTCCATCACTTAAATTACCTATTGATGTGCCATCCTTAGTCTGCCTAATTACTGATGCTTCTTCTTTGGTCTTTGCAGTGGTTCTCTATTTAAGAATTCCAATTGGTTTGCTTTTGAGGATGATAGAGTTACCAATGACCGCTCTGCAGGATTGCTTGCTTCTCCTCCTCCAAATAATGAAGAGGCTGCTGTTACAATCGGTGGAGGGGATGACAAGTTGGTTATCGGGGAAGATGACTTGGATGACACTGCAATGTCTCCTGCTGTACCAGAAACAAAATTGGAAGATACGGTTGTTGTCAATCTGTCAAAAGATTCTCAGGAAACTGGAGTCAGTGCAAGTGAAAAGCCTCCTGTGTGGGTTGAATGGAGGGAGACTCCAGGTCCCAGTAACCTGCCTGATGCAAGTGAAGCTATTAGTTTGCCTAACGGTGAGGTTGTTGATCATGGCCCAGATGCAGATGCTTCTGAGCCTTCTTCCTCTTCATCTGACAAAATAGCAAATGCTAATGCAAGGCCTGCTGGAGATTTACCACAATCAGAAGACGAAAATAAAACCCCTAGTTCTAATCCTCTGGACAACAGTGATCCAGGTCTCGAACCAATCACATCTAAGGAGGTGAAGACAACTGTAGGTGAAACAGTAGAAGACGCTCCTGAAATGAAAGAAACAGAAAATTGATGCATATTCAAGAGAATGAGTTAATTGATGAAGTGGGAAGATGAATACTTGAAAGATTGACCACTGTACTTTTAGAACCACCTTCTGTATATTGTCTAAGTAGGGCTTGATGATTCTTTTTCCCCAGGCAATGCGTCATTGAAGAGAGTTTCTCTCTGCCAGCAGCCTGCAGCCAACATCGACTTGAGAAGGTACACGTATTTCCAACATTTAATCAATCAAATTAATTTTCGCTTTTATGTGGTAGGGATGATTTAGGCATGGAATTTGTGAACTCGACGTACACGGATTTTTGGTGCAATTATCTGTCCATATTTTTTATATGTTATTTATTCTCCGTTAGCCATAAATGTTAAATATAACGAATGATATTATTGTCTTTTATCGTTGAACACATTTTTCACTTTATTTAGAAATCTCAGTAACTATTATAATTGAACAATGTTTCTGTGAAAGTAGGATCAACGTGAATATTTTTGACAGTATTTTAAAAGCAGTAAGTAGGGCTTTGAGTTTGAACACGATTCAATTTCAAATCGATTCAAATCAGTTGGAATCTATTTAAAACCAATAAGTCAAAGCTTCAATTCTATTGGGAAATATTTTAATTTTGAATTCAAATCAAACAATTAATCAATATTTTCTTGAAGTTGCCCATTCCAATTCCAGGTGAACAACGACAAAAGGCATCAGAAAAAATGGGGCGTCGTATACGAGAAAATTGGAGATACGACAAAGGGCCATCTGTACTCAAATAATTTATAAATTTGAACAAAAGAAAATAAGAAACAAACAAGTTGTTTCTTTCGTTCACTGGATTTCTCAACTCACAGTTGTCAAAATTGGAGATTAGAAAATCACTTGCAGGCCCCTATCATGAGAGTGTAAGGGGATGAACAGCAACTCCATTTTGAGCCGCTGGAAGACTTCCCCATCTTCCAAGTCGAGGTTCCTGTCGCAAACAAGTATTTTAATGCATCAGATCTAAACGACTCTAACTGCAAATAACATATTAGCTTTTTGGATAACTAGGAAATATATTAAATGCCTCACCTTTCCGACCCCGGCAACAAGGAACTGCCCAGATTTTGCAAAAGCAAGGGAATTCACAAACCCAACCTGTGTTACACACAACATTCAGTCAAACAATTAATGGATATCCTATGCAATTGTGAGACAACAATTGCATAAACCAATATTGTAAAGACCCCTCAACCAAAAAAAATTGCCACTTTAGTATAAGCCTAAAGCAAGAGAGATCTAATGGCTCATTGAAAACGCGTGGCTCATAAAAATTCGATGAAAATTTCCGTACCAATTTGTTAGATTGAGGGTTTTATTCTCCTGATGAACTTTAAAATCTTCCTTCTATGAAAATTTCCAGGTTAGTTTACCATTTTTTTTATTTTTTTTTAAGTTTTTCATACAAATCTTGTCTTCAGATGAAGTAGAATAAAGGCAGATAGCTACCTCTCATTAACAGTTACTGTAAGAGCACATAGACAGACAGAACCATTACACAGGGGGATTTACTTACCAATGGAAGGTTGAATAAGGGTCGAATGTCTTTGGTTTCACTTTCAACCGCCCACAAGCAGACAGAACCATTACCAGCTCCTGATGCAGCAAGATCACTGCCTCTACATATACTGACTGAACTGACCCATGAATATGCTGAAGAGGAATGACAAGTTGTAAGATTATGATCACCACTCTCTGAAGAAAATCAAAAGCATCCAATAGTCCCAGTTAAAGGAAAATAATCATTAAGATCAAATATAAAAGCCAGCACTTCATTAATCCTCTCTCTTATTGTGAAAAGTTGTAGCACATTGATATTATGGAAAAAAGAAAGACCAAAAATACAAAATAAGGATAAAACAGAAACATAACAAAAGAATCAATTCATACAACACTGATAGTCTCATTTTCCCTATAATCATTATGAAACTTTTCATAATGAAGACTAGACATGTAAAACACTTGATGACACAAGACTCATGTCCACTTCTCTTCTGACAATAATATATAGGCAGTTATAGTAGACTGCACCTTTATTTGTAAAAACAATATGAAATATTTTTAAGGTGCTGTAGAAATGCTCTTACCAATATTTCACATACTTGAGAGTGTGGTAGTTGTTTTACAAGTAAAGACACCATAAAAATAGGCATAAAAGTTTAAAGTTATTATTGCACAAACACGCATGTTTATGGTCGTATCTTTGAATAATATTTCATGAATTTACAACGAATAAGCACATTATTTCCAATTGAAAATAAGCCCATGCCTTTAGATCATGTACATTGTTTCCCCAAAAAAAAAAAAAAAAAAGAACTCAAAGATAGAATTTCCAGATTTAAATGCTAACAGTAAGAATGAGATTAAGAAAATCATAGTATATACAGTTTATGTAAACAGGAAGGACTATAGAAAACAGACAAACGAAACAAAATAAATAAATAAATAAATAAAGGCAAGCATATAAATTTTAATCAGAACCACATCAAGATACCGGAGATTTACCCATAAGACTGCTGGAGATCTGGCTATTCTCATTTGGTTCAGCATTCTTGTGGCCAGGCAACAAAGGATGGGCATTCTTCACAATGTAAGCAGGCTTCTTCCGCAGTATACTCCAAAGCTCAACACTTCCATCATCTGAGCCAGACAAGAATTCATCATTACTGATGAAGCAACAACATTCCAGAGATGAAGCAGGAGCTCGAAACACTAAACGTGACTCCTCAGGGACCTATTTAGAAGCTTACATTAAGTGAGGACACAATAAAAAATACAGTGAAAAGGTTACCACTGAAAAAGTGCATAGAAATTTCCTTAATTGTATATTCCATTTGAAACAGAATGTAGACTCAATTTACAGCATGAGCCAACCCAAAAAAAAAGCTCATCCATGTTTTTAACTTGTATCATGTAAACATTTAAATCAGCAAACTTTAAGGGGCCCTATGAAGAAAATATTGATTACCTTCCATAATTGCATAGTCCGGTCACGTCCAACAGTTAATACCCGTTCTCTGCGTAGGCAATCAATGGTCAGTACTTCACTTTGGTGACCAAATAGAGTGTTTATATAAGCTCTGTCTTCTGCATTCCAAATCTTGACTGTTCGATCAAATGAACCAGAAAAAAGTTCGGAAGTTCCTTGTCTGAAAGTTAAACAAGACACAGGTCCTCTGTGACCTGGAAACACCTATAAATCACAATTTAAAGATGAGAATTGCATGAGAAGGAAGAACCAAAATCCTATCAACCAAAGATAAATGTTTCTAAAGGAGTCTGACAAAACATCATATTCAAATATAGTGTACATGAAAACTAAGAACCATTGATAGGCTACATGATGAGTCTGCCCCAATGCAAAAGCACTAGTGTCATATTTTGAAAACATTGCAGCTAAAACTGGCATATCAACCTGCATGTAAGTTAATGGGGCAGAACATAATGCTAGGCAAATAGAAGACCAAGAAAATCTTTTTAATTACGCTCAAGTTATGTATCAAACAGTGCATATAGGTCCTGCTAGTGAAGTAGAAGTTCTGCTATTGATTTATTACACGTTCAGGCATTCCCACAGCCAAATCCAATATAGATCAGTGTTTGAATTCACACACAAAATAATTTTTAATCATCTTGCATTAGCTTTGGCAATGAATAAATAAAACAGATTACCTGTACATGCTCTCGTGTGCGGGTGTCCCACAAATGAACATGACGGTCTAAGCCTCCACTAGCCAAATACCGACCATCAGAGCTGACAGCCAATGCTAAAACCTGTTTACTATGTTTGGTAGCTTGACCTTGTGGATCTTTGGCACCGTGGGACTTTAGCAGATCTTCACTAGGCCATAAATATTTCACAGTTTTCCCACTATCAACGTCCCAATGTAAAATAGTGCCATCTTTGGAAGCTGAAAAGCCATTTGAATCATCCTCAGATAGAGCTACAGCGGTAACAGATTGCCGATGCTTCACTAAAATCCTGAAATCATCAATATTTTGAGGCTTTTGAACCCTGAAATGCAGTTGTTACACAAAATGAGCACCCAAAAGAGGAGAAAAACACCATGAATCAAGTTATATAAAAAATAAAATAATAAAACACTACACAGATCAAGAATTGAACTTAATTTGATGAAGGCCACAAACTCAAACTTCAAAAGGATCCAATGTCTACCAAAACCATACTTACTAACACCCTGGACACCAACTCTCTCACCCACCTTTGTCACCCACTTCAAGAAATTGTGTTCAGAACTAAACATGGCCATTATATCACCAAATCAAATCCAAGAGCAACTCCTACTTCCAAAATAAAAACCAAATGCTAAAAGATAGCAGTCCACAAGACACCGCATCAAAGAGTTAGCAAAAAGGAGGAGTGTTGCGCGGGCAGGGAGGGTGTAAGCAGCGAAAAGACCTTCCAAGTAATACTGCATACAACACTTCCAGGACCCATTTCTTCATTTAGTTTTAGTTTTCCAAGCTGTTTTACCCCATAAATGTATAGATATATCCTGTAAATTAGTTCAGTTCATAAATCTTTCTTGAATTTATATGTATGCTTGGATTTCTTATCAACACAATATTGCCTACAATATAGAGCTTCTAAAAAAAAAGAAACCAAACAAACACTACACCAGTAGTACCTCGAAGCAATCACTCTCCTAACTCTCCCACTCTCCTCCAACTGTTCCTGCAGCAAAATCTTTGCAACAAGCGAATCTCTTTCCCCCTCTTTCTCTTCTTCATCTCTTCCATTCTCTTCCTCCCCATCCTCCTTTTCCCTCCTCGCAATCTCTCTTATCTTCTCCAAATACGCCGTCGCCACCCGTTTCCTCTTCTCATCCGCAGTCTCCACAGCCTCGCTGTCACCCCCGTCGGACCCACCTCCCCCAAATTCATTGTTATTCTCGTCATCTTCCGATTCTCCAGACTCAATGTCATCGTCATCATAATTAAATTTTCTCCTCTTGTTCGTCTCACCCTCGAAAAAGGGGTCTTGGTTTAATGAAAATTTGTTCTTTCCCTTGTGGGCTGAACCACCCATCTTCTTCTTCTGGGTGTTCTTGTACTTCATGATTCAAAAGTGCGATGAAGCTCCGGAAAGATGATAATGTAGTTTGATGTTTTTAGTTATTAATGTATATTTTGAAAATAGAGAAATGAGAATTAGGGTTTAAGCTTCAGGGTTTTTCCAACTAAATAGTCGAGAGCGGTCAAGCGGCAACAAGCAAATTGATTAGGGTCTAAGTAAGTTATAAGTCGGGTCGGGCCATGGGTTTTCTGATCCAAACTTGTAAGAGTCTTTTTTTATTTTTTATTTTTAATTTCCCATTTAGGGAAATGGCATTATGATTAATTTTAAAAGAAATTAATTTCTCGTGGATTACAATATTATTACTTTAGGCAAGTTCATACTTGTTGAATTTGATCAAATTAACTCGTGTATTAATTCAATGAAACTATTATAATTATATGTTTTTATAAAATATGATGTGAAATTCGTTATAAAAAATATTATTTGGTTAAATATTATTTTAATATATATTTAATTTATCGATTTAACCATTGATTAAACCGCTCAATGCCCAGGTTGATTGTTCGATAGGGCCACTTGATTTTTATAAGAAAACATTGAGCTAACAATAGGATTTATATCAAACAAATAAATTGTTAAATTAAAAATTTTAATATTTATTTTGAGGAAATTTGATTATTATAATTTTTTCCTGTCTTTTTATAGTTATTCCTTTCTCCAATAAATTAGGAGTGGGGTTATTTGCATATCTCTTTTTAAAATTTGGAGTAAGGGTATTAAAGTCAATTAATTGAACTAGTTTGATATTATTTTAAACCAAACATAATTTTAATTTAGAAAAAATTATGAATCAAAATCGAATCAATTTAGATACTATCTAATTTTAATCCAAATTGAAAATAAAAGTTAATCAAACTAAATTTTTGGTTAATCGATTATAAACCAAATTTTAGATGTCACTCTATTTTATTATTATTTTTTGTTTAATTTTCTATATCAGTTTGATACTTATTGATTTATTTTATTCAATTTCTTGAAAACCGGTTTGATTTGATTAATCGATTTAAAAAAATAGGTGAATTTATAATCAAACCGAAAATGATAACCTATTTTTCAGTTTGATTTATAATTTGAATATCAATTCAATTCATTTACTAAATAACCATGAGTATACTCACTTACCTGAAGGACATCAATAGAATGTCTAACCTAATAAATTACAACTAGAAAATTCCTTTACATTACTCAAACTCAGCAATTCACAAAATTTGTATAAAAGCTTTTCTTCGGTAAGTTACCGTTTCTCTACTTTTTTTCTTTGGAAAGATAATATTTTCAATCATAATCATATTAATTGAATGAATTCGTGAAATAACACCTATATTTAGCTTTTACATGTGACAACCAACATAGAAATGTTACTTTAATGGTCCGGAAAACACACAAGGTATTAAAGAATTCTTTTAACTATCCACTTAAGCTTTTAGTTTTGATGGTATTTTGTGCATATGCGGTATTACCAGGATTTGAGTCCTGCTGAAGGTGAGACTCAAATCCAAGATCATTTGAAAGATGTTAGAATTTTAAGTATTTATCTTGATAATAACTATAAGGGATATAATTTACTGTAAAGACATCCTAGTTTTAACCATGACTTACCAAAAGCACAGAACCTCTCAAGTTTGGAGGCTAGAGAGTTTTGGTAAGAGAATATGGAGTGATGATCTCATACTTTTATTTTATCCATGTCTTGCTTCTGATGTGTGCCCAATTTTTGGTGTATATCTATGCATGTGCACGTGCAAGTGCATCACAAGCCAAGCATAACAAGATATACCTACAATATTCCTATTCTTGAACAATTTGGAGCCTACCCTTCTCTTCACACCATTATAGTTACAAAATGAAAGGGAAAATTGAATTTAATCATCAACTATTCCTATAAATAGGATTGATTACGGATTCAAACTATAGTATATGCTTTTATCGAACCGTACAATCCTTTCAATCTACATCAAATAGGTTTTACACGAAGAAATTATATAGGTTAGAGAAATCAAATGCTGAAACAAAAAAAAAGAGAGAAATTAGAATCAAGTCAAAGTAATGTGGATCAATCATTTCCTTCTATATCAAAGATCTTATCATTTCTGAACGAATTGGAGTTACATCTCTTTCCCATAGAGGCACAACAATTGCTATAATAAAAAACATAAATCTTATCAAGATTTGTGTAAATAAAAACATAGTGATGCAATGCAACTAACTTCCAATGCAACCAACAAACTCATGAGCTAAGATAAATTCAGGCTAACTAAGCAAAGCCCTAGTCCACAGAAACTTCAATGGGTCATTCCAACCTCTTGTAGGAACTTTCTTTAATAACATTTTTTAGCTTTCGCTGAAGAAGACAAGGCCAAAGTGTTATGTATTTTACTATTTTAGCTACTTCTTGGTGGTTTGGTAGGAAAAGAACAAAAAAAACATATTTGAAATAGATGGAAAAAAGACATAATGATTCCATGGCGCAAAAATTCATTACCTCTTCCTTGGGCATTGATATTTGAGTTTTCCATAGCTTTTGGAGTTGGTCAATCTACATTCAATGGAGTTTTCTGATCCATCAAATGGATCTTTAACTTTTGCTAAAAATTTCTTTAAAATTACTTAAATGCCTCCAAACATTATCATTTAAATTGAAAGCAGAAATCATATTGCAAGTAGGACTTGACTCGAACCAAGTTGGCTTGGATTTTAAAATTGACTCAATTTAATTTGATTCAATTTAAATTTATTTAGTTCGAATTCAAATTACGTTCGAATAAGAAAAAGTTTAATTCGATTTGGGTTACAAGTTTAATGGACAGCTTGATTGATTCGAACTTAACTTGTAACTTAGTTGGAATTATGTCAAATAATTATTCAAACAATGTCGTTTTGCCTATTATTAGATAAAACGATATCATTTTATTAATGAGTCACAAATTTAAACCATAAATTCAAGTCATAGATTCAAGCTATAAATTTGATTTAAAATCAAATCAAACTCGAATTGAATCATTCTTATTCTTAAATTTGGCTCAATGAACTCTAGTTGAGCTACTTTTCATTTGATCAAAACTTGAGCCAAGAGATGTTCAGGCTCAACTTTGTTCGAATTCACCTTTAATCCTAAGTGTCACACCAAATAATCCAAGCCAAAGCAACATTGTGCACAAGAATCCAAATATCAAATCCAACAACGAAAATGAAAATTAAAGGAAGTAAACAAATCAAACTATGGAGTCCTCTCTCATGCATCTCCATCGCTAATAGATTATCTCGTTGTTGTTACCTTATTGTCTTTCACCTTTGAAAATCAAGAGATAAGGGTAAATAAAATACACTCAATATGCAAGAGTATCTATCCTACACTATTTGATCATAAAAAATTCCTTTCTCATAATTCTACCTTGTACATCGTAATTCTCTTTCATCACCTAGGATTCATCTCAACTTTAATTCACATGACTTGGAATGTTAACATGTACACTCTATAAATCTAATCTATGGTGAAAACAGGTTTATCTTTTTATCTTATATATCATCAACTTATTAATCTCATAAGGATATGTCTTATATGTGTTCTATAGGATCCATTTGTCCTCTTTTGTCACTTAATCACCTATAATCATAACACTATTAATCTCTCAAGGGTATGTCTTATAGTTCTTTCTCTCAAGCCCAAATATCAATTACTATCAAGCTCAATCTAACTTTCTCCTTGTGTATATGCCTTAAATTTCATGTCGCATCTCTATTCTCTCTCTCAGGCATGCCTTGGTACTATATCATACCTTAAATGTCCTTCAATTCTATTAGGACTAGGTTATGTATGATTATTTAATAACCATAAATGGATGTGCATTATTCTACTCATACACTATCATGCACCTGACCATGTATATGCATGCATTCATTTCTTGCATGAACATTAATGACTTATCTTTTGTGGTCATTCATGTTTTAGATATCATACGACCATGCATCCTTTGTATACACATGCATTTGGTCATCATGATCAGAAATTATTCTCCTTTACAATCATGCCTATTGTAGGGGTAATTTCATCTTTTGTTGTAAATTGAATACAAATTCATGGAATTTTATCGAACTAATTGGCTTAACATCATGAATACATGAATTGTGAAAAGACATATATAATGTCAAGAGTTATATGAAAAGACAAATATAATGTAAAAAGTCATATCACATTAATGACTTGAATATGAAAAGACATGTATAATGTGAAGAGTTACGTGAAAAGGCACTATAATGTGAAGAGTCATGTACACATTGGTGGATTAACACCTATAAATAAAAGTGATTTTGTTCACAAAAATATAACTAAATTTTGAAGAAAAAATAGTCACTTGTTTTCTCTCCTTCAAATTTATAAAATCTCTCAAAAGTTATTTTGTTTTCTAAGTATTGCCAATCCAAGAAGTTTAACTGAGACTTGCTAGTTGTTGTGTTGCATCTATCAAAAGATTGAGGTCTTGTATCTTGGGAGATGAAGTTCAATAATTTTGCTCAGCACCACAAGCAGGGAATATCGTTTTAAGGAGATTCAATTGTGTTCATAATCATACCTCACATCAGATTATATTGTATACAATATACTTATTGTTATTAATTTATTTATTTTTTATTTGTGTTTCCATCTTTCACTTCATTTTTTTTTCTATTTTATACTACAACAATCTTAAGATGATATTATTGGTAATGGTGTATTAATAGAATGGCTAAAATATAAATGTACCTTCTATGGATTTTTATGGAGAAAAGACTCTTATGGTTGATGAAACAACACTTGTTGAAATTCTCAGAGCTTAGACAGCTCTATCTAGCTATGACCTTATGGTTATATCCACTTTGGTGGTATGAGTTCAAGTCAAATGAATATTGAACTGGAAACAAGACTTGGTTATGGATTTATTCCTCAAGTGGCTTAAAAGGTTGTTATGATGCCACAAGTTGTGACACCGAATGGGGAACATGAAAAAATTATAGGTGTTGAATTTAAACAATGGCAATAAAAAATGTTCTTTTATTTGATCACTTTCAATCTAATTAAACATTTATCAAAGATGTGTCTAATATGAGTACAAATGAGCAAGATGTCACAACATTTAATGCTTGATATGCATGGAAACATGGAGACTTCCTGTGTAGGAATCATATCATTTAGTAGATTCATTATACAACGCTTATTGAAACATTGAATTTGCAAATTATTATAAGAATCTTTGGAAAAGAAATATAAAGCTGAAGATGTGAGTACTAAGAAACAGATTGTTTCTAAATTCCTGAAATATAAAATGATTGGTGTTAAAATTATTATGTTTCAAGTACAAGAATGACAAATAATCTTAAATGATGTTTTTGTAGAAGAAATGTCATTAAGTGAGACATTTCAAATGACAACCACCATTGAGAAGTTGCCTTTAGGTTAGGCTAATTTCAAGAATTACTTGAAGCATAAGTGAAAGGAAATAAGCATGGATGACCTCATCACTTACCTTTGAATTAAAGAAGATAGTAGAAAAAGTTCAAGGTTCTTCAAAAAACCCAATGTCAATATTCTAGAAACTTCCAAACTCAAGGCTGATGGGAAAAGAAGAAAGTCTTTTCAAGGCAAGGGAAAGTTGAATGAGAAAATCCAAAAATTTTAAGGGAATTGTTATGTTTGTAATAAGTGTATCCATAGGGCTAAGGAATGCCAAAAATGTAGCATCCCAGGTTAGAAAGCCCTTAGGGGAAGAGTTTTGGGATTAAAAACGAGATTCAGAAAGAGATTGGGAGTCTAGATAAGTTCAGGGGTGAGTTAGTAAGTTTTCAGAGCCGTATGGCTTTCGTAGGAATCCTTTCGAAAGGATTTGGTCAGGCGAGTGAGCGGGAAATGGATTAAGTCCATTTTCCCTTGTGCATGCCCGTGAACCCTTGATGCACACCCGTGCGTAGCATAGTATATAAGTGGAGCCATAAGTTAAGTCATTCTTTTCTCACCCATTTTCATTTCTTCAGCAATTTCTCTCTTCATTTCAGTTCTTCCCGTCCCTAGAGAGGAAATTCAACAGCAAATAGCTCCCGATCAAGTTAGAGAGCGAAGAGAATAGTTCGAAAGTTTGTTTTCAGAAGCAATGACGTGAGGTAAGTGTTCTTTCACTTCTTCTCGCAATTTCCCAGCATGTTTGATGAGTTGTGATGCTTGGATGAATGTTATATATGTTATATGATGATGGTTGATGTGTGAAATGTTGATTTTGGCCATCCTGGATCCTTGCATGTTGATGGATTATGTTTTAGTGAGAGAAAGCTAATGCTTCCATGGTGAAATGTGTGATGATTGATGCATGTGAGATTTGATGCTTGAATTGTGTTATATGAAGTGTTGGCAATGCATATTTGGAGTGATTTTAAGTTTGACTGTGAATTGGCATGAGTTTAAGGCAATTTTCCAGTGGTGCTCTTGTTGAAGAACAAGACGCACGGTCGTGCGCCCGCAGGGCACGACCGTGTGCCTTTGTTTTTCCAGATGTACGCCCGTGTGCACGCTGTGTGCACGGCCAGAAAATACACATGCACGCCCGTGTGTCTGCACATGCACACCCGTGCATACGCTTTCAGTGAAATGTTTCCAGAATTCCAGTAGCTTGCATGGCCAGACGCACGACAGGTGCACGACCCCGTGCGTCCAGGCTCACGCCCGTGCACTTTCCTTGCACGCCCATGCACCTACAGATTTTCAGAAAAAGAATTTAAAATAAGAAATAAAGCATGTGCATTCAGATTAAAGATATAAATGCTTCAGATAAGCATCAGGCAAGCACGAATTCAGATAATAAGCTGCATATGCATATCATGGCATGACATGTAGCTTCAGAAAGGATCAAGGGATCCAAATTCAGTAGTATTCAGTGTTCAAAACCTGATGTACGGGTAAGCGTATAGGTGGAACACGAGGGGACATCCGTGGGATTCAGCCTTCTGACACCAGTCAGAACGCTCAACAGTATTTCAGATTCAGTTTCTAACACCAGTTAGAATATTCAACAGCATTCAGATTTTACCATCTGACACCAGTCAGATCGGGTAGCAGTATTCAGATTCAGCTTTCTAGCCAGTAGCTAGACTGTTCAACCCACATGGCCAGGATGCTGAATCCCTGTGTCCACCAGTCTGATCAGTACAGCAGGTACCTTCGGGTACATCCAGATAGAAGTATTCAGATGCATGCATCCATGAGATTTTTTAGTAGATGGCATGACATACACATCATGACATGAATAATAATGACATCGGTATATAACGAGAATGAGATTCAGATAACTGTTTCAGATTCTAGCAAGCGCATAGATGTATGATTAGGGTCGAGGCCCAGGTATATTTGATTATTGTGATTGCTTGTGCTTGTTTGGGTTTTGAGGGAAGTAAGGAGCGCTTACTGGGTGATCTTTATCACTCATCCCCCTCCTTCTTCCATCCTTTCAGGTGGTTCGTACTGTTTCTGATGAGCGATTAGATCGAGGCTGACGGAGAGGGCACACACGCACACCGCGATCTCAGTTTGTACAGTTTTTAGTTTTGGACCTGTGTGGTCATATTGTACATATTTTATGTATCCGGATGTACAGAAACAATATGTATGTATATGGAAAGGCCATTGGGCCCATTGTACAGAATAACTTGTATATTTCAGTTGATGTATCCAATTTCAGCTTCCGTATTTGTACTCTGAATGTATAGCAGGTTTAGGGTTTTATTATTTTCGTAGGATTCTCGTCGCGGGTACCCGAGTTTTCAGATTATTAATAAAAATGCCTCTCAGTTTTCAGCAGCAGGGGTACTCGTGGTGGCGGGTCCTACATTGGTGGTATCAGAGCAGTTGTAAGTGTGTGGTGCCTTTTTCTCTCCTTCGCAGCCGTCATCTAGACCCTCCTCACAGCACAGTCAGGTATTATTTTCTAGCTTTGATTGTGATATATGATTCTAACCCTAGTTTGTTGTGATGCTATAGATAGAGAGGAGTATGTCCCTAGATACATAGATGAGACAGATAGTAGTTCACTCGCCCGTCCCATGAGTGTTAGTGATAGGCGGCGATCTCAGAGTACCTCCCATGTGTCGATGAGACCAGAGCAGTTGAGAGAGATGATTGGGGATGTTATCAGAGAGAGCCTCTAGCAAGCTGGAGTGGGTAATGTTCAGGAGCCAGATAGAGTTACTCCTCCTCAGTATGAGAGTCATCAGATTCCAAGGAGAAGACATTCCCAGTCACAGCCACAGTATCAGTGACAGTATCAGTATCAATATCAGTCTCAGCCTCAGTCAGTTAGAGAGAGACATCAGTATCAGCGGGTTATACAGATTCCAGTCAGAGTATGAGTACAGAGATAACTGGTACTAGTTCTTCAGGTAAACTTCATCTGATTTATCACCTGCCAAGGTCGTATCAGCCAGAAAAATTCAGTGGATCCAGGGATCCATCAGTGGCAGAAGAATGGGTGGAGTCAGTGGAGAGTGTCATGGGACTCTTCACTCTTTTAGAGAGAGAAAAGGTTAGATATATAGTGTTTCATCTCAGGGGTGATGCCAAGGTTTGGTGGAGTCTAGCCAAGGCTTCCATCAACGAGGAGTAGATGACATGGGTGAAATTCAGACAGTTGTTTGATGTTGAGTACAAGAGTACAGAGGTGTTGTATGCCAAGGCCCAGGAGTTTATTGATTTGGCTCAGGGGTCCAGTTCAGTCAAGGAGTATGCCACCAAGTTTAATGCACTAGCGAGATTCGTCCCGAGTTTGGCGGGGACAGAGATGGGCCGAGTTCAGAAATTCATCCATGGGTTGTACCCTACAATCTATAAGGATGTCATGACAGGAGCAGATCCTCCCCAGAGATTCAGTGATGCCTTGGGGAGAGCGCTCAGATCAGAGACCGGTTTGTAGAAGATGGGTGTCATGAGTAGAGCATCTGAGAGAGATCAAAGGATAGAGGATAGAGGATAGAGACAAGGGTAAGAGGCCGATGTCAGCCAGGAGATCTGCCAGAGGTTTTCAGAGTCAGAGGTAGAGAGTTGCACCCCAGCCGCCACAATGTACCAAATGTGGCAGGCGCCATTCGGGAGAGTGTCTAGTTGGCCAGATTGTTTGTTATTGGTGCCATCAGCCAGGACACATGATGGTAGTGTGTCCAGCCAGATTTAGAGCTGGTGGTGGGCCAAGCCGAAGTGCAGTCGGTCAGTTCAGAGATCGAGGCGGTCCACCCCGAGGCAGAGCTAGAGTAGAGAGAGGTGGAGCAGATGTTCCCAAAGTTGATGCTAGAGCACCTGAGGAAGGTGTCGATCCTTCCGGAGTTGGCGGAGGCAGAGCCAGAGTGTATGCAGTCCACCAGGAGCAGGCAGAGGTCATTCCCCACGCGGTGACTGGTCAGTTACTTTATTTTGATACTCCATTATTTGTACTTGTTGATTGTGGAGCCACACACAGCTTCATAGCTTGGAGTGTAGTGGAGAGATTAGGGGTTGACCCTAGTGTGGCCAGTAGGAGTATCTATGTAAAGATGCCAGATGGGGGATTTGTGTTGAGTGACAGAGTCCTCATAGATCAGGAGGTAGAGATTATGGGTAGACAGATGATGATAGATTTGATTCTGCTTGAGTTAGCAGATTTTGATATGATATTAGGGATGGATTTCTTGGGTAGATATGGTGCAAAGATAGATTGTGGAAGGAAGAAAGTGAGATTCCACATAGGCCCTAATCAGTTTGTGTTTGGTGAGGGTAGAGTTGATAGTCTGATGATTTCCAGTATTCAGGCGAGTAGATTGATGAGACAAGGTTGTGTTGGATACTTGGCCAATGTTGTATGCAGTAGTTCAATGGGTCTGAGTATCGAGGAGGTGTCAGTAGTTAGAGAGTTTTTAGATGTATTTCCAGATGGATTGTCAGGGTTACCTCCAGACAGAGAGTTGGAGTTTAGTGTTGAGCTTCTTTCTGGTACGGCTCCAATTTCTAAGGCTCCGTATCGGATGGCTCCAGCTGAGCTTCAGGAGTTGAAAAAGCAGCTTTAGGAGTTGACAGATAAGAGATTCATCAGACCCAGTTGTTCACCTTGGGGGGCTCCGATTCTGTTTGTTAAGAAGAAAGATGGGTCGATGAGGATGTGTATCGACTACAGGGAGCTTAATAGAGTGACAGTGAAGTACAAGTATCCCCTGCCGAGGATAGATGACTTATTTGATCAGTTGAGAGGTGCAGTTGTATTTTCGAAGATTGACTTGAGATCAGGTTATTATCAGGTCAGAGTGGCAGACAGGGATGTTCCCAAGACAGCTTTCAGGATCAGATACGGGCATTATGAGTTCGTGGTGATGCCATTTGGGTTGACTAATGCTCCAGCGATCTTTATGGATCTGATGAAC
>JAJEJH010001222.1:0-37586 GCA_026122585.1 Anacardium occidentale | reverse complement strand
AAGCGCTCCTTACTTCCCTCAATACCCAAGCAAGCACAACAATCACATAAACAAACACATACCTTGGCCTCGGCCTAATCATACATCTATGCGCTTGCTGGAATCTGGAAACTGTTATCTGTATCTCATTCATTCATTATTATCATATGGATGCATGTCATGATGTGTATGTCATGTCATGCTAACTGAAAACTGGATGCATACATCTGAATACCTCTCTCTGTACCCTCGGGTACCTGCTGTGCTGATCAAACTGGGTAATACAGGGATTCGGCATCCTGGCCATATGGGTTAACCATTCTAGCTACCGGCTAGAAAGCTGAATCTGATATCTGCACTGCTACGATCTGACTGGTGTCAGAGAGCTGAAACTGAAATGCTGCTGAATCATCTGATTGGTGTCAGGAACTGAATCTGAAAACACTACTCAGCGTTCTGACTGATGTCAGAAGGCTGATTCCCACAGATGCCCCCTCGTATTCACCCTATACTCTCACCCGTACATCGGGTTCTGAATACTGCTGAATTCGGATCCCCTGATCCTCTCTGAAGCTACATGTAATGCCATGACATGCATATGCAGCTTATTAACTCATTACATGCTTATTTGATGCTTATCTGAAGCCATTAAATATTTATTATGAATTCGCATGCTCAATTTCCCATTCAAATAACATTTTTCTGAAATTCTACTGATGCACGGGCGTGCATGAAATGTGCACGGGCGTGCACCCTGACGCACGGGACCGTGCACTGGTCGTGCGCCTGGTCGTGTAACTCTCGGGAATTTACTATTCATTGTCACTGAAATTGCCTATGCACGGGCGTGCGTAAGCAGACACACGGGCGTGCATGCACATTTTCTGGCCGTGCATGGGTCGTGCATACGGGCGTGCATCTGGAGAAACACAGGCTCACGGCTGTGCCATGCGGGCGCACGGTCGTGCGTCTGGTTCTTCAACAAAGCACCGCTCGGAAAATGCACAAATGGCCAACCAAAACACATCTAATTGTAATCACACTTCAAACACATGTTATCCACATCCCAAATAACACAATTCAAACATCATATACCACATGCATCGATCATTCCACGATTTACCATGGAAATATCTTCTTTCTCTTTCTAAAGCCATACATACACACATGCAAGCTTCAAGGGTGGAAATCTATCAACCAAATCAACATGCAATCACATATAAACCTTCCACACATTCATCAGCATGCAATACCTTCATCCATGGCATCAACACTCATCAAACAAGCTAGGAAAACGCAAGAAGAAGTGAGGAACACTTACCTCTCTCCATGCTTTGAAACCAAGCTTCAAATCACTAATCTCTTGGCTCTCTAATCGGATTGGGAGCTAATGGCTGCTGAGTCTCCTCTCTAGGAACGGGAGGCACTGAAATGAAAGAGAGAATATGGCTGAAATGCAAACGGGTGAGTAAAGAAATGAACTTAACTCACGGTTCCACTTAAATACTAGGCCATGCACGGGCGTGCACTAATGATGCACGGTCGTGCACCAGGGAAAATAAGTATAACTTATTTCCCGCTCGCTCGCCTAATCGAATCCTTCCGAAAGGATTCCAACGGAAGCCACATGGCTTCGAAAACTTACCAACTCACCCTTGAACTCAACCAGACTCCCAATCTCTTTTTGAATTCGATTTCTAACCTCAAAACTCTACCCCTAAGGGTTTCCGGATCTAGGATGCTACAATTCATTTGAAATTCTAATTATCAAGGATGGGGCATTGGAGACATTTTGGAAGCAATGACATGCAAAACTGATTGAAAAAACAAGGGAATGGAAAATAGAGGGCAGAATCCAAGTGTTGTGATGCCATGTCGCGGCATGCAGCATGTGTGTGGACGATGAGTGCCAAGCACGCACATTGCGCACACGCATGCGTGTAGCATGCTTGCTTGCACTACAAGGCAGTACATGCACGAGCATAGTACGTTATAGGGGCAACGCGTGGGCATGCACGGGCGTGCGTATGGCCGTGTGCATGAGGCCACTTCTTCCTTTATGCATTTCTGGCCCAATTCTCATCTGATTCAATTTTCATTTTTTTTTCATTGGCTTCGTATGGAGTTGCTTGATAAATAATGAGGTCTTGGACTGCTAGAAACAATATTGGTGATGCTTGAGATTTATTTGAATGCATAACTCAAACCTACGCTTAATTTCTCATTTGTCAATATATTTTTGAAATTGATGTGTTTGGCTCGAGTCCTCCATTTTAAAAACATGATTGGTCTTTCTTTGTTATCTTGAACTAGATGAGTGTTACTTGGATATAGATCATTGGCCCTCTAAAAAGAATAGTTTCTATTGGATACAAATAGGTGTTCAAGAGAAAGATCAAATATAGACAGATGGATACCTATAAAGCCAGACTAGTCAGATTGGTTGTAAAAGGATACACTTAGAAACAATGGTCAGATTATGAACAGACCTTCTTACTAGTGAGTATGATTAAATCTATTAGGATTATATTGGTTATAGTCGTACACTAAGATTATATTGATTATAGAGATTTGGCAAATGGATGTTGAAATTATCTTCCTTAATGGGTTTATTAAGGAAAACATCTATATGCAATAGCCTATAGGTTTTGTGTCCAATAACAAACAGAATAAAATGTGCAAGTTGCATCAATCCATATATGGATTGAAATAAGCCTCCAAAAGCTGAAATGTCTAATTCAATGAAACAATCAAAAAAATTGGTTTCATAAAAAATACAAATGAGCTATGAGTTTATAAATAACAAAGAGATTATGACATTGTGTTTCTCATTTTGTATATAGATGACATACTATTAATGGGAAATGACATAGGCATGATGACCGAGGTCAATGTTCAGTTATCCATAACCTTTTCCATGAAAGATTTACGAGAAGCAACATATATCTTAAGAATTTGCATCTATAAAGATAGAGAGCTAAAGGAATTTTAAGTTTTCTTAACAGATGTACATAAAGAAGATGTTGAAATGGTTTAACATATATAAATAGGGATTCTTAGCCTATAGACATGGACTACATCTTTCTAAAGATATGAGTTGAAAGACTAACAAAGAGCATCAATTGATGCATAATATGCCTTATGTTTCAAGTATAAAAAGTTTGATGTATGCTAAATATTAAACCTCTATGGATTTTGATTTGATGAAAAATTATGATAATATTTTTAACTAGTCATCACATGAATTGATACACGACAAAGAAGATAAAATGGTTAAAATTTTATAAGTTTGGTCATACACATAACCATGTGTATCGTGGTTGCATAACTGTGTGTGTCTTATAAAGGGAACACACAAGTTGTTTAATTATATGTAGGCGTCTGTGCAGTAAATAATAGGATGTATAATCGAGTGGCTTTTGAGTATATGATCATGTGTCACAAAAAGTGAAAACGCACTATCAAGCCTCTTTTGCACATCTAGTAGTATAAGTAAATCACAGTTATCATTAAATACACACTTGTGTAGAAAAATTCAAGTGCTCATGCAAGAGAAAAATACTTAGTCATATGATCGTCGTGAGGGGTATCATATATAAAACTGTGTGATCTTCCAAAAGTCTAAAGCATTGAACATATAACGAGACACAACTGTGTGCGTAAAGTACACGACTATGCAAAGATGATGCAATAAAAGGAATTTGACATTGATGGAAGCACAATCATGCACAAGGAGTACGTGTTGTGTGTTTACCTATATTTGTTTTATTGACTCTCAAAGTAGCTACAATAATTCTTTTTCTCTTTAACACTATAAATTAGAGTTGATTTGAAGGATGAAGGGTTAGAGAGAAGTATGCCTTAAGCCATAATCTTGTCTTTCTCTACTCTTCTCTACTTTTTCTCTCTCTAGAGCTATCATTGTATACATTTGAGAGAAACCTTTTAAGCAAAAATTTCTTGTATCAACCTTTGAGAGAAAAAATTCATTTTCCTTATATTTTTAACAACCTAAGGGAGCAATCCCTTGTATCAAAAGTAGTTGAAAGAAAAAATTCCCTTGTATCAAAATTATTGTAAAAAAGTGCAATCTCTTGTATCAAAACTAGTGTATCTTCTTAAAGATTGTGAAGGAAAATCTTTAAGCGAAATTGCTTAAAGTAGTGGATGTAAGAGACTTGTGGAAAAACTTTGAACTACTATAAATCGATTAAGCACTCTCTACTCTTTTTCTCTCCTTGTTTTGATTATATGTTTTATATTTGTTTGAATTTTTGCTTAGTTGATTAGTAATATTGATTGCACAAAATTGGTTTTGGATGAAAAGCCTTTAAGTTAAGAAAAGTTTTCAATAATACTATTCACCCCCTTTTAGGATTGTTTTAGCTATTTTGAAGTTTAACAATTGGCATCAGAGTTTGAGTTTTTGATTTTGAAAAATCTAACGATTTTAAGAGTCAAAGATTTTTCAATAGCTAACTTTTTTTTAAAAAAAAAAATTTGAAGAAAGGACATCTCTATGCTTTTATGTCAAGAAGAAATTCAAAGATGAACAACGATAGGTACGAAGATGCCTTGAAGTCAAAGGAAGAAAAGAAGAAAAGATGAAGAAATGGTCTGTGCAAGGTTGTGAGAAGCCATCATTCCAAGTATGTGTTCTTTACATATTTGTATCTTTCATATTTAGATGAGGATAGGTTTGATGCCATGTTGAAATGTATGTGTTTAAATGTTTGTATAACTACTTGTCATGTTTGAACCGTTGGATTGAAATTATTGTAAGTATGTTATATGTATGTATATTTATATTGCAAAATATGCTTAGTTGAAATTCAAGTTAAAATAGTTAAAATAGTTATATTGTATTAAAATGACATAAATTCATACATTGTTGGTCCCTCATGATCAAAATATGCAAGTTTGATGTGTCTTACAATGTTTTGATTGATCTTGTGCATAAAATATTTTTACGTTTCCTCAAATTCCCCAAGCTTAAATAAAAATGACTTCGTTTTTTTTTTTTTTTTTTGGTTATATTTGTATAATTTATGAAGTGTTAGTTTAAATTTGTTATAATTGTGCTTTCAATTTTGTCTCACATTCTTTGCTCAAGAAAAGTTGTAAAGATATAGAGATTTTTCTTTATAGATAGGTTATTTTATTTTAAGATGGAATAATCTCTAATGGTGTTAGACATTGGTAAAATAATAAAGAGTTATCAAAGAGTATAATAAAATTTTTTGAAATTTAATAATTAAAAAATTTTTGTAATTTTTCTCGTTCTATAAATCACAAAGTTGTGAGAAGATTTTTGTCTTTTTTTTTTTTAAATTGATTTATTAATTAATTAGGTTTGGGAATATGCCACTTTGGATTTAAATAGGGGTGTATATAGTCAGGTTTAGTACGGTTGATAAAAATTTTCAAATTAAGATGAAAAAATGATTTAAAAAATTTTCAAACGAAACCATTATAAATTTTAAATGGTTTGATTCAATTTGAATTACCATTCAAACCTATTAAAATTTATTTACTTCTAATAATATCGTAATTAATAAATAATAATTAAACTATATTATTTATGATATAAAATAGATATACAATATATACGTAAAGAAAACAAAATATAGGCAACAAGTGGTCCACCTAGATACTTATTGAAAAGCTACGTTAAATATGTGTGTGTATATACATGTGACACAGTTACAAATTGATTTAGTTTAAAAACAATAAAAAGAAGACTATTTTTAAAATCAAAATTTTAGTAATAAATATCGTCCAATGCTATTTATATATCTAAATTGAATGAGATTTGAATCGGAAAATTTAGCATTGACAAAATTTCGATGCAAATTAAAATCGAATTGTGTTTTGATTCTAATCCTATGCTAATTTGAATTGTATTATTATCTAATTAAAACCAAATTAGCATCGAACCAATTTTAAATAATTGAAAATGCATATCTAATTTCACTTCTATACTAATTTGCATTGGATATTTATCTTATTCTAATTAGAATTGAATTAGAATCAGATCAACTCTGATACTAAATTTTAAATACTCTGAAATGCCTATAGTCTTCTTTCTATCATCAGCTATTCAAATCCCTAATTTCTTCCGCTATTCCACCTCTATAATTCCGTCTGAAACTCATCAAATTTCACTTGTTTGGAAAGCAGTGGACGGTTCTCTTTTAGCCCCTTGAAAGGATTCGCCACATTCTCTGCTGGCACTTACACTGCTTCAGCTCAAGGGATTATATTCCTTTTCTCCGCTTGGGGTGGAAGATGTCAGGTCATTATCAGATTGTGGCCTGCTTTCCTTGTGTTGCTTGAATTTCAAGATTCCACATTCCCAAATTTTGATTTTTTGGTTGGGAAGGTCTTTGACCGGAGATTAATTAAACATTACTTTGAATAATACTAAATAAATGATGACGAATTCCATCACGTAGTCTATCAGAAAACGACTCCACCAGACCAGACCCATTTCCATTTAATTAATTTATGTAATTTGTTCCTTTAACAAATTAATTATACATATATAATATTAATGAAAACGATTCCACAAAGACCCACTTCCCAGTGGTAGCTAATTAGTAATTACTCCATAATTGATTTTGGGCTATATTCAAACATGTTGATTCAACCCAAACTAGAAATTCTTCATTACATTATTAGAAAGTGAAAATGTGCTTTGCGCCAGCCTCTTTTCCAACCCCACCACCCAAATAATAATGATATATTTTGGCATCTTTTACATCGCATAACCTTTTTCATCTTTAATGGTGCATGCCTTTGTGTGCAATGTCAATCAAGCAACCGTAGCAATCAAGCAACCATCCCAATGTAAAATTTAGGATGTTGGAGCTGGAGATGCATGATACATAGTTACAGATAAATAATTTCATTAATATAATTTTTTATTCATTTTCCTAGTAATATTCCAGTAACATGTTTCTACTGTAGGCTTTGATTCATTTTCCTAGTAATCTTTGACTCTAAATAGTATGTCATATTTATGTAACTATTGACGAGAAATTGCGTTAAAAATAATATAATCTTTGATTCATTTACCTTATGCCTAAGTATATTAATGTGAACAACATCTATATATTATATTTTTGCTACATTGCGAGAAAAGTAAAATCCACTTCATTACTATAATGGGAAATGACTCATAACTTACCAATCATGTGATTTCATTTTTTTAAATTTTAACACAATCAATTCTAGACATTGTTTAATATGTTATATTTTTACAAAAATGTTATTCTACATCCAAGTTTAGCATGTGTCTGACAAAACTGAAAGAGTTTTTAGGAGAGAATCGATATTGGAGGATCCTTATGGAAGAATGTCAATTTAGAGACAAGAGAGTTTTACTAGAGAGAATTCAAGTAAAAAATGACTTAAAATATAAATAGATTTATATAGATAATGTTTTTGACTTAAGTTTATTTTGAACTTGAAGAATAAGATTATATGAGATCAGACCATAACATATTAGGTACATTTGGCCTGACAATAGAAAGCAAGGGAATGCTATAAAGGCTTATTAGTGCAAATGAGGAAGAAAATAGATATGATGCCTTTGGTATTTTCTAAGGAGGCTAAGGTTAAATTCAATAAAGATTGAAACAAAGTCAAATATCTTCGAATATATAAATGAAATTGGCACAACAAGTACTCCGCATTGGGAGGGAAGGTACTTTGAGGCACACTTGCGACTTGCTTATGATGTCAGAGCATGCCATGAGACTTGTTAATTTCAATGTGTTGTAATTACTATATAGTTTTTGCTTTGATTTTATTTTTTAGTAGAATAAATAATTCTTCTAACCATTTCAAATTTTTTATTGGTAAGGAATGTGAGTGGGGTAGGCCACCAATAGCGAATTAGGTTTACGAATACCTACACATCACTGAGCATGATAGAGAAAGGTGGGTTGATCAAAAGTCAAGGCATATTTATGTAAGTATAGTATTTGTTTGTATGTTTACAAACATTGGGTAATACATATATAGATGTGTCATTAAAAGTTAAGTTGTGTTTTTTTTTTATTATTATTATTAATATAGGAGGAATTTCTTTTCTGCTACCAGATGTCACAAACCTATACTGAGCCCTAACAAGTTGATGAGGATGCATTGTTCTTTAAAGCATTAGGAAGATAAAGGAAGAGCACATGTACGAACTAGGTTCTCAAGCCACGATTTACTTTGGGGATTCTATGGGAAGTTCATCATTTACAGTATCAGCAAATGTATTGGATGTTGTTCCGCAGCTTGCTTCCATGCATTCAAGGATGGAAGATGAACAAAGAACTCCATTGGAACAACTTGAAAGAGAAAGATTAGCCTCAAGAGAGCAATTTCAAAAGTCATTGGAAATGGAACAATCGACGATACAAGCTACGATTACAAAAAAATTGCAAGTGTTGATGAGAGAAGAGATACATCAAAAGATACGAAGACAACTTCAAAGTTTATAAATCCCTCCTATGAACACACTAGGTTCTCTCCCTCCCCACCTCCTATGAACACACTAGGTTCTCTCCCCCTCTCCCCCTCCTCCTCCTCCTCCTCCTCCTCTCTAGGAGCCCGAGAGACCAGAATCCTACCTCCTAAAATAACTATTATTATGTCTAAATTTGTAGATATTGTACTATTTTTTTATTAATTGTCATTCTAATACATTGTAATGTATTAATATTTCTTTTATTATGAGTGTGATAAATTGTGAGTTTATTATTATTATACAGTTTCAAATATTTTTGTTGCACTGTTATGTTATTGATAAATTTTATATTTATTAATTGACAACAGTAGCTTCAGATTAGGAATGAAATTGATTAAAAATGAGATTTGAAATTGTTATAGGAAAAAAATTAAATTAGATTAACATTAGATTGGTGTTTTAAATTAGTTATAGATTAGCATTGAATTTGAATCAACAAAATTTTGTAATGGATTAGTATTAGATTGGGTTTTGAAATTAGTTATGGATTTGTAGCGGAAAAAAATTGCATCAAATCAAAATTGGCTTAGCAGTGTAAGTTAGAAACAAAATAGCATCAGATTTAATTAATATCAAAATAGGATTGAAAATTAGAATATGATGAAATTAGCATTGATTTACCATTGCAAATTACAATTGGATATAAGTAGCATCTTCTCGAATTTCATTCAGAATAGCATTAGATGTAATTAACATCGGATTAGATCAATTCAAATTAGCATCAACTTAGAATTATATTCACATTATAAATTAGCTTTAGAATAACAACATAAATAATTAGAATCGGACTGTATCCTATATTTTTCCGATTTTCATTAGCATCAGATTATATTCCAATGCTAATGGAATTAGTAATTGATAGATATCCAATGCTAATTCATGGTTTTTGTGTAGTGAAACCTCCAAAATGTAAATTTTTTTTTTCTAAAATTTATCAACTAAAATCGAATTAACTTATAAAGTAAACCATAATTATTAAATGATTCAGTTTGATTTTATAATTTATTCTGGAGTACACAAACCCCTTGTACTTTCTTTGTTTTGAGTTTGCTCTTCATTGTTTGGTTGTAACATACAAGCAAAATCATATTCACCTTTAAAATAATTAATTTAATCAATTTCACATGATATTCATTTCTTAATGGACTGCTGTCCTATTGTCTAGTTCTTAGTCTACATAATTTGATTTACTCATAACCATCCCATATAATTAATATCTATATTGTTAATACCCCAAAAACTAGATGGCAAATAACCTAGATGGGAGGTGAATAGGTTATTTAAAAAATATTTTGGAATTGTAAAACTTTTTCTTATTCTACCAACACAAACATACAATTATGCATATAATTTATAATTAAACACAAAGCTAAGCAAAATAACACAAATTAAAGAGAGTAAGGGAAAAGAAATGCTCAGCCGATTTAGAGTGGTTTGAAGCTTCTCCACGCCTCCTACGTCTACTACTTCAAACAACCTCGCTTGAAGTTTTTTCTTCCACTAACTTCAACCCCGAAGTTACAATAGTTTTTGATACAAGGGATTTCGCTCTTATTACACTAGTTTTTTATACAAAGGATTGCGTCATTAACTTAGTTTTAACAGGGATTACGTCTCACACTAATTTCACGGGATTACGCCCAAGAGTTTGTGAAAAATTACAAAGAAATTGTCTCACAAGGCTAATACAACAATAAGCTTTCAAAATCTCTCAAATGATTTACAATGTGTTTCTAGTGAGAGAAAATTTGAAGAAGAATAAGAGAATAAGAGTGTATGTGCTTGATTCTCTAACTCTTGAATCCTCAAATCAACTTTAATTTATAGTTTGTGAGAGGATATAATTGTTACTGTTGATTTGAGAGCCGTTGGAGACTTTTTAGAAACCTGCACAGGCGTGTCCATCTCTTGCACGGTCGTGCTTCCTTTACTCTGCACTTCCAATGGTCAAATTTGTATGTACACACGGTTGTGTGATTTCTTCACATGGTTGTGTGTTAATTTTTCATGCATTTTTTCAGATTCTAGAAGGTAGTACGGGAAGCATGCACTGTCAGCATACAAGAAACACACGGTTGAATTTTTGCCTTGTACACAAGCATGTGTTTCTAATACACGGTCGTGTGTTATTAATGCTTTTAATTTGTTTTTATTTGGCACGGCAGCATGATACGGGCGTGTAAAATTTTTTTCTCTTGATACGTGTCTCATACACATGGGAGTGTGCCCTATACACACAGGTGTGTGCCTCAAAACACACGGGTTTGTGCCTTATACACATGGTCGTACGTCTCATGCACATGAGAGTGTGTCTGACAGATGGTAGTGTGTCTGACAGATGGTAGTGTCTTCTTTAAGGGAATCTAAAATCTAGCAAAAGATAAAACGATTGTACGGTTTGATTACGTACGGTCATGTATTAGATAATTTTTATAGAAAATAAACTCTTTAATCATATTTGTCATATTCGATATATGCATGAATCGGTTAGATATTTTAATGTACGTTTTGCATCAATTTAAAATTCACAAGGATCTAACATATATCATAATTATATATAAAAAAACCATTAGTAAAATATTCCAAAAGTGTATAATATAGATGAAAAATGTTGCACGACAATCTAAAAGGTTGGTCGTGTATACACTCTTGCATGACAAAAATGAATTGAACAAAATCTATTTTATTCGAACAAAAAGTAAGATCATAAAATAATTAATCAAACTTTATTACTTTGAGATAGGTCATTCCTTTAGGAATGATAAAACAACTTTACTCAATAAAAATTTAACTTAATATAAATGTGTTCATAACAAATTGGTTTTAAAAATGAGATATGATTACTCCAATAAAGAATGATCATCCAGCGCCCTTGCATAGCAAGGGTGAATTGACTGCAGTCTCATTCTTTGATTGGGTAAGGCCTGAAATGGCTTATTGACCACTCAATTTGTATAATGTAATTTTGCGCGCCCTTTTGAGCACTGTTGGTGGTGGGTGGTGGGTGGCGGGCGGCGGCTAGTCAATATTTTTTTGGGTAAATGCGGCTAGTCAATATTGACAAACAAATTTACGTAATTTCTCACGTCAGAAAACTTTTGCGAACGCCACCACTGTCGGGCGCGGGATTCGCCTTCGCATTTTCGTATTTTTAATCACATTCAATGCTTGTCTTCTTTTGGCTCCCATCACACTATAAAAATTCACTCATTCTTCAACCGCAACAACTTAACACTTCGTTACTAAAACGGGAAGGTCAGAGCCCCAAACATGTCTGAAGAAACTCCTCGTATTCCTCTTCTCACTCCCTACCAGATGGGTCCTTTCAATCTTTCTCACAGGTGGGTATTTTCTAACTTTGACAACCTTACATTTTCCAACCCTTTTACTCGATTTCTGTTGGTTTTTGTTGATGGGCTTGGATCAATTAATATCATTCTCTGACTTCCGGGTAATTGGATTTTTGCTTTGTTGGGTTCTTAACTTGTCATATAAGAGGCACAAGCAGGGAAGGAGCCACTAAGGACTGAGTGGGTGCTCATGCCCCCGTTGACTCCTAATGATTTTGTTTGATGGGTTTGGATTAGTATGATGTTCTGCTTTCTGGATAAGCATTTTCTTTTGCTGGGTTTTTAACTTCTTATATAGTGGTACAAGCGGGAAAGCAGCCACTGAGGGTTGACTGGAGGCTCCGTGTCCCAATGACATTGAATAATTGAGCTAATCTCCTTCTATTTTGTCTTAATTTGTAACAAAAGCCCTTTTCTTCTATGAAAGTAATCGAGTCTTTATATCACCCATTTTTCCACGTTTTGACTTGTTTTCTTCAACCTCAAATATACTCTTAGTTTTTATTTTTCTTCTTTAATTTTATAATTTCAATTTTTATTTTTATTTTTTCACATTTATGGCTAATCACTGAATAAATTTGGAGAGACAGTCTATTCAAACTGTTTGTTTAGCACTTGTTTTGACTTACTGATTCTTCAGCCGAGATGACACTTTTCTATTCAAAAAAATGGCCTTTTATGCGTGTAAATTCGGTAATTGGTTAAAATACTGGTAGAGGAGAGTAGTTTTGCAATTTTATGAGTTTGTTTGGACTGGGCTGTGCAGTTCTTTGTTAGGTATAATTGAACTTTATGGTTGATTTTCTGTTGTGTGTTTCAGGGTTGTTTTGGCACCATTGACTAGACAGAGATCTTATGGCAATGTTCCTCAGCCTCATGCGATCTTATATTACTCTCAGAGAACCACCAAAGGTGGTTTTCTCATAGCTGAAGCTACTGGCGTTTCTGACACTGCTCAAGGGTAATTAATTTTGTTTATATATGTATTAGATTAAAAGTGTAACAACATTTGAGGTTTCAGTTTGAATTTTAGGGGTTAAAATTTGATAAGCTCTTTTGTTTCTTTGATTTTTTAGGTATCCACATACTCCTGGTATATGGACAAAGGAGCAAGTTGAAGCATGGAAACCTATTGTGGATGCTGTTCACGCCAAAGGTGGGATCTTCTTTTGTCAGCTTTGGCATGTGGGAAGAGTTTCAAATAGAGGTTTGTTCCATTTCTCTGTCTTTTGTATATTGTAAGGGCTGAATTATTCTGGGTTTATCATATTTTGTAAGAGCTCAATTGGTACTCTTGATTCGTTTCCAATGATGGAAGTTGCAACAATGGATTAGGGTGTCGTGGAAACCATCTTTGCCATTATGCATCCCTGTGTTCACTGTTCCTGCTTAATCCGGATACATTATATTTAATTATTTTCAAATTTCTGAAGCATTTCATTGCCGATTATGCACCTTCTTGTGTTTGGGATTATCTTCATACGCAAAATATGCTGTCACATTACTAAGAAACTGGGGTGGCATTACACCACTAAGCAGCAAAATGTTAGAAAGAATTAAAACATTTGCACACGTGACCA
Organism: Anacardium occidentale; assembly: GCA_026122585.1. Classification (NCBI taxonomy): domain Eukaryota; kingdom Viridiplantae; phylum Streptophyta; class Magnoliopsida; order Sapindales; family Anacardiaceae; genus Anacardium; species Anacardium occidentale. The sequence continues at coordinate 24,156 of JAJEJH010001222.1, read as the reverse complement.
ACTACAGAATTTAGGATAATAAGTTAGTTTAAGTAATGGAATCCTCAATCTGGGAACTGAAATAGATGTACAGAGTTGCAGACTTCTTAGCTTTTCATTTCTGTTTTTTTTGGTTTAGTTCATTTATCTTGTTTTAGTCAGTTCTTTATTTGTTCTTACTCTCTTGTCTATTCAGATTTTCAGCCAAATGGTCAAGCTCCAATTTCCAGTACTAACAAGCCATTGACACCTCAAATTCGATCTAATGGCATTGATGTTGCACAGTTCACACCTCCAAGGCAACTAAGCACAGATGAAATCCCCCAGATTGTGAATGATTTCAGGATTGCTGCTAGGAATGCTATTGAAGCTGGTAATTTTCACCCTTAATTTTCTACAAAAGCTTTCATAACCCACATCTAGTCTTGATATTTATAATGCTAATGTTATGCACATGTTGCGAATAGGTTTTGACGGAGTTGAGATTCTGATCTAAATCGGCAGCCCTTTTCTTGTATTTTTAGTGATGAAAATTTCAGAAATGGCATCTCAAAATTCCAGCACCAAAACAACCCCAAAATCATGCAAATTTTCACCCAAATTCAACACTAATTTATCACCAACAAACATAAATGAAAATGTTGCAAGAAAAACCAACCTCAAGCATAAAGGATTCCTCCACCAATTTGAGGGTGAACCAAGGATAAAGGAAATTCCACCACCAAGGTTCTTCCACCACCAAATTTCTTCTTGCAAATGGAAATTTGGATAAAGGAAATATGCATTCACATGAGCCAACCAAGCATCATGGAACAAGGAAAGCAAAAAGCTTTTCAATTTTTCATTTCAACAAAAGCTTCTCTTACAAAGAAATGGTTTGCCTTTTATAGCTTGAAACAAACCATGGTTAACTAAAACTAAACCCTAGTTAACTTAAATACAATATAAATGAAACAAAAGAAAACATAAAAAAATACAAATTATATAAGTTTCCTAAATATAATTACAATGCATAATTACCATAATTTGCATGCTTGTATCTTCATGTAATTTTCCCTTGATTGAATTGACCTTCATTCGAATTTTTCGATTTGAGTATTCGATCCGAATTAATTGTTCGAATTCGATCTGAAGAGTCGTTGGCGCTCGAATCCGTATTGGCGGTCATTCGAAACTCAAAATTATCACAAAGGATGCATTGTAGCAGTTCTGGAAGTCAAGGCATGCAAGGAAACCTGAAAAAAGGCTGAAAATCCGCAAATCAGGCAGAACCCAAGTGCTGCGGCATCATGCCGCGGCATGCTGCATGCGTGCAGGCAGCGCGCGAGCAAGTGCGCACATCGCGCACACGCATGCGTGCAGCGCGCTTGCTTGCGCTGCAAGGCAGCGCGCGCGCGCGCACGTTTGCGCGACAGGGCGTAGGCAGGGCGCGCACGGCCAGGCCATTTCTTCACTTGAGCGATTCCACTTCGATTCTCGTCCGATTCAGCTCCCGTTTCTTTCATTGGCTTCGTATGAAGCCATTTGATGAATTCACACTCCTTGATGTGCCATTTTTTATTGTTTCCGAGCTTAAGCACGATCCGAAAGCTTTGGGAAAAATTATGCGAACGGATCCAGAATTTCTTTCGAACCCTCTGATTGAACCCGAATAAGCTTATTTTTCTTGTCTTGATGGCTAGAAATGGCTTCGAAAACTTGAGCGTTGAAGTCACCTTCGGTTTCACATATGGAAGCAAATACGGATTCAGATCATACTCCCCTTGTTGGAAAGGATTTGACCTCAAATCCTGAACTTTCAACTCAGTCACCAAGCACATGCTATCAATTCCTTGGAAAGTTTTCCCCTCATTAATCTTATGTTCATCCTCATGCAAGGCATTGACTTGGACTTCATTCATCTTCTTTGCAACCTCAACTAATGCAACTTCTGCTTGGGATTTATCATGGTCTTCAATCACATTTTCATGCCCACTCAAGACAATCTCCTTGGTGACAATTTTCTCGTTGGTTACCATCAAGACATGCTTCGGTAGAAATTGCTTCTTCAATATCTCCCAAGATTTGATTCTTTCCCTTCCTTCCATATCTCTTTGCTTCTTCAAGGTTTCCCACCATAGAGATAAGGAAGGATGATCCTCAAGCTTCAAGACAGCAACTTTGAACTTCTTTTCATCCGACCACTCCAAGAGCTTACACATCAACTCAAAATCATTCAACCAATGCAAGAGCTCCTTAGACTCCAACCTGTCAACCTTAGGCTCATCGATCTTTATTCCTTTTTTCCCAGTCACAATTTGACTTGCACACAAAGGTAGGTCCTTGGGTGGGGTTAGGGTCTTTGATGATGGTTCAAGTGATAAAGGCACAAGGGTGATCTTTTTTTTGTGAGTTTGGAAGGAATAGGTATTTGACACCTCATTATACACAACTTCCCTTTGAGATTGCCATGAACTCCCAAGTAACAAATGACATTCATCCATTGGGAATACTTCACAAACGACTTCATCAACATATCTTCCTATAGAGAAGGATATGACAACTCGTTTACGTGCTAGCTTGGTCTTCCCATGTACTCCCCAAAAATGATCAATTGTTTGAAGTCCCAATTTTTCCACAAGAGTTGTGGAAGCTCTATTGGCAACAAATTTTCCATCAATAATAACCTCACACACTTTTCCTTGAATTGTGCACCTTGTATGGAATGGTTTTATACTTGCCATGGAGATATTTGGATAAAGGGAAACGAAAACACACTAATAGGCTGACATTAAAATCTGTGAACAGTATTTTCAAACCATGAACAGTAAATCCGGGAATGGAATAGTGTTTTTAATTAGGGTTTTAGGTTTGGATGAGTGTTTGGGCTAAGGAAGGGAGTTAGGCTAGGTGGCAATTGGGCTTGAGTGTGATGATTCAAAGTTGGGCTTAGGTTATATGAGTAAGGTTAATTGGGTAATTTGTGGTGAGGGTAAGATGGTAATTGGCAATGGAAATGGATTAAAAGTTAATTGAAGTAATTAGGATAATGGTTGGAGTAAAGAAGGTTAAAGATGTGATTAGTAGAATATGGATGGGATGTGAAGTGGGAAGTGTGCTGGATGGAGGCAATAAAGTCAACAAAATTAGGCTAATAAATACTTTGGGTGGCTTGATGGTAAGTTTACAAAGCACAAGGAGTGATATTGATGAAGGAGAGGACAAAAACAATTAATGTGACAAGGCAAGCAATTTTGAATCAATTTTCTCTTCTCCCGGTTATCTTCTTCCTTCGGCCATTGCAAGAAATTTTCCAGCTCCAAAATGCAAAATTCCAGCAGCCATCTCCTTCCACTTCTTACTAAATTTAATCATCTATTCAACACTTCAAATATCACTCTATCATACCGTAAATGCATGCAATATCTTCTAGCCTATATCTAGCAATTAACTTCAGCCAAGACAAAGAAACTTCATGCAGAAAATTTCCACAAGTTCCAGCAGAAAAATTTTCAGATTTCAACACCAATCTTTCACCACAATACACTATCAACTCAACCAAGAGCTCTGATACCAGATGATCTAAATCGGCAGCCCTTTTCTTGTATTTTTAGTGATGAAAATTTCAGAAATGGCATCTCAAAATTCCAGCACCAAAACAACCCCAAAATCATGCAAATTTTCACCCAAATTCAACACTAATTTATCACCAACAAACATAAATGAAAATGTTGCAAGAAAAACCAACCTCAAGCATAAAGGATTCCTCCACCAATTTGAGGGTGAACCAAGGATAAAGGAAATTCCACCACCAAGGTTCTTCCACCACCAAATTTCTTCTTGCAAATGGAAATTTGGATAAAGGAAATATGCATTCACATGAGCCAACCAAGCATCATGGAACAAGGAAAGCAAAAAGCTTTTCAATTTTTCATTTCAACAAAAGCTTCTCTTACAAAGAAATGGTTTGCCTTTTATAGCTTGAAACAAACCATGGTTAACTAAAACTAAACCCTAGTTAACTTAAATACAATATAAATGAAACAAAAGAAAACATAAAAAAATACAAATTATATAAGTTTCCTAAATATAATTACAATGCATAATTACCATAATTTGCATGCTTGTATCTTCATGTAATTTTCCCTTGATTGAATTGACCTTCATTCGAATTTTTCGATTTGAGTATTCGATCCGAATTAATTGTTCGAATTCGATCTGAAGAGTCGTTGGCGCTCGAATCCGTATTGGCGGTCATTCGAAACTCAAAATTATCACAAAGGATGCATTGTAGCAGTTCTGGAAGTCAAGGCATGCAAGGAAACCTGAAAAAAGGCTGAAAATCCGCAAATCAGGCAGAACCCAAGTGCTGCGGCATCATGCCGCGGCATGCTGCATGCGTGCAGGCAGCGCGCGAGCAAGTGCGCACATCGCGCACACGCATGCGTGCAGCGCGCTTGCTTGCGCTGCAAGGCAGCGCGCGCGCGCGCACGTTTGCGCGACAGGGCGTAGGCAGGGCGCGCACGGCCAGGCCATTTCTTCACTTGAGCGATTCCACTTCGATTCTCGTCCGATTCAGCTCCCGTTTCTTTCATTGGCTTCGTATGAAGCCATTTGATGAATTCACACTCCTTGATGTGCCATTTTTTATTGTTTCCGAGCTTAAGCACGATCCGAAAGCTTTGGGAAAAATTATGCGAACGGATCCAGAATTTCTTTCGAACCCTCCGATTGAACCCGAATAAGCTTATTTTTCTTGTCTTGATGGCTAGAAATGGCTTCGAAAACTTGAGCGTTGAAGTCACCTTCGGTTTCACATATGGAAGCAAATACGGATTCAGATCAGATTCATGGTGCACATGGTTACTTAATTGAACAGTTTATGAAGGATCAAGTAAATGATCGCACGGACCAGTACGGTGGATCACTCGAGAACCGATGCCGATTTGCTTTAGAAATTGTTGAAGCTGTTGCAAATGAGATAGGAGCAGAGAGAGTTGGGATAAGGCTATCTCCCTTTGTAGACTTTATGGAATCAGGGGACTCAAATCCAAAAGCATTAGGCCTCTACATGGCAGAGTCCTTGAACAAGTATGGCATTCTCTATTGTCACATGGTTGAACCCAGAATGAGAGCTGTTTTAGAAAAATGTGAATGCCCTCACAGTTTACTGCCCATGAGGAAGGCTTTCAATGGTACTTTTCTCGTTGCTGGTGGTTTTGACAGGGAAGATGGAATCAAGGCTATAGTTGAGGGTCGTGGGGATCTTATTGTTTATGGTCGTTGGTTCTTAGCTAATCCTGATTTGCCGAAGAGATTTGAGCTCAATGCCCCTCTCAATAGGTACCATAGAGATACATTCTACACAGAGGATCCTGTTATTGGTTACACAAATTATCCATTCCTTGAAAGGAATGATTAAGTTTTTTTATTAAAGAGAATTTGAACTTTGTTTTTTTTTTTTTTTAAATTAATCATTGCGATTTCTATTTTAGTTCTACTTTTTTTTCTTACATCTTTCTGATGGTTTTTTTGTTCTTGTATAAGTTTGAAAAATAAGTCAATTGATAATAAAATGTAAGGATGATGGCCTTTTTCGCTTTGCTGCATTATGATGCCCATAACTTTCTCCCCATAAGACTATTTTATCGTGAACTGTAGCTCAGTTACTCTTTTTATATAGGCCGAAGGACATATTCCCACCCATGGGTTGATATTTTCCTAAACTCCCACCTATCAAGTTTGTGAAATCTAATATCCCACCTTTCAAGTGATAAGATTAACAAATTATAGTAATTTATGGGTTAAATAATTGTTTTATTCCCTATCTAGTTAAATGACCAAATGTCCTTTAATGACATGATTGTTTTAACCTTACGCAGCTAAATAACTAAATTACCTTGTATTTATTTTTATATAGTTAAATGGTCAAAAAATCTTTAGAATATAAATGACTTTTTTTATCCTTATCTAGTTATAGAGATTGAAATATTCTATTATTTAAATGACTATTTTACCCCTATTTTGTAAAATTACCAAAATAACCTTGTTATAAAATATTTATTACATGTGTTTATAAATATTACCTTTAAACATTAATAAAAATCCTCATTTCAGGTTAAATGAATTAAAGAGTTGATAAATTTAATATAAAGATTGATTGGATTCATATGGAGAAAAAATTTACTCTCACCTTAGAATTTTAGAAATTCGGAATTCTAAGTTGGAGATTGAATTACAAATTTTCAGAATTTGGAAGTGACAATCAAAAACTATTGGCCCTTTTAAAGTAATGAAAATACAACTCTATGATATTATTGAAATTCATCATGAGACAGGGATGAAAATACAACCCTATGGTATTATTGAAATTCAACATGAGACAAGGACAACAATCTTTTTAAAAGAAAAACAACTCCAACTATATGATGGAGGTCCAATTAAACATGATAAGGCGTAGATCCCATGTAAACTGAATGCAACCATAAACGTTGGGTTGATGACATTAAACCCAATGCTTTTTGGGAGGCAACCCAGTTGAGTTCATTTGATTTGATTTGTTTTCATTTGATTTTTTCTTGTTTAACTTATGTTGTATATTTAGATGTTGAGTAATCATGTTTTGATTTAATGTTTGCTTAAGTATGACAGGTTTCTTTCACTGATGTTACAATAACTGTTGTTTAAGATTATTTAGCTTTAGAATTGGTTGTGAAGGATTTTCTTTGATTCAAAGACCAGTCTATGAGTATCAATATATCATTCTTTGAATGAATAAATACATTAGTGAATTTTTATTATTTTTGTTTTTTTATATGTGAAAATTTTCATTTTCATTCTGTTGTTAGTTTTTTGTGTGTTTTAGTTAGCTTATATGTTGATGATTATAATTAACTATGAAAGATGATTGTTGTATAATGAGCTAACTTTGTTTGATTTAGAAGGATGAAGAAACACATAATGTGGAATTGAAACTTTGTGTTTGATGTATGTGTGGATTAATAACTCAATTTGAAGAATTGTTTGTGAGTTGTGTTCATGAATGCAAGCAATAACTAAAGAACTCCCTAGATAGACTTGACAATTGTTTGAGCTATAGTTGAAAATGTACATTGCTTTGAAGTCTAGATGGAATGGATATATAGAGAGAAAACTAAAAATGATAAGAAATGGGCATGATTTGAAGTATAACTACTTTAATGTCTTAGTTGCTAAATAGGCTAGGGGTTGACATGTCTACCGCGAGTGACCTTCGTATTGAAAGGTAATTTAAGATAAGAATATGCAAAACACACTAGCTATATGACTTGTTAAGTAACCGGGTATTGATACTATAAGTATTAGCATTCTCGTTAAAAGACTGGTTTACAAACTAAGGAAACTAATGTAAGCCCTAGAAGAAAGAAGACATATATATCAATCAATGAATGTAATAAATAGTATCATAATAAATAAAAGTCGAAGAAATCTGGAAGATCAAGGCATTGTCAAGAATAGACCGAGGGAAGATAATTGAAAGGTTAGTATAATGTAGCATCCTAAGATTAGAAATATCTTTTAGGCTAAAGTTTGGGGTTAAATATGAGAATTAGTAATAGACTTGGAGTTTAAAGAGTTTAGGAGTGAGATAAAAAGTTTTCAAAACTAGGGTGGCTTGCGCATGATTCTCCTTGGGAGGTTTATTTCATACAATGCGCGAAAAATTAAGTTTCTTCATTTTTCCTTGTGCACGACCTTGTATCTTGTGGTGCACTCCTGTGCTTGCTTGTAGGAGGAGAGAGATGATGAGTTTATAACCTTTCTCACCCGTCCTTATCCATTTTCATCCAAAGTTTCCTTTTATTTTCAAAGAATCTCAATCTTAGGAGTATGATTCAGTAGTAGGAAGCTTTCAATCTAGTAAGAGAATAGAAGATTCAGTAGAGAGAAAGAGATTAGAATAGTCATGACAAGAGGTAAGTATTTCCTTGCCTCTTCCTTGGGTTTTCCAGTATGAGTTTAATGGTTGATGAGATATGTTTGCGTTTCCAACATGTTTTGTGATTTATATGCTTTGATTACATGTTAATATGATGAGGATAAAGTGATTATGATTATAATTCCTGCCCATAGACATGATTATATGCTTGATGAGGATAAAGTGATTATCAATTAAGATTAATATAATGAGTGATTACATAAATATATGTTATGTCCTTATTAGTACAGATTCATAAATCAGAAGCCATAAAAATAGCATCATTAAAATTAACTAATTCTCTTATAATTTTTAATTTTATTATTTCATAGTTTTCAAATCTTAATGTTGGCCTAAAACTTTTTTTAGATTGGGTACTATTTTGCATCATTCATTCTAATATTTTGTTCTTAGTATAAGAAAATGATTGATAAAAAGTGACATGTATTTAATCATGTAGTCTCATATTTTTTTATTGATTATACATGAAGTTTGACATTTCTCCAATGACAGAATTAGTTAGATTACTTGAAAAAGATCTAAGAATTAATTGGATAATGTGAAGATAGTTTGTTGTTGCCATTTCAAGTGATTAGATTTTTTTATTGACTAAGATATTTGATGCCTTTGATCTAGCATATATAAAACAAGAACTGCAATGTTTAACATTGTTCGTCGAATCAATTTATCATTAATAATTTATTTAATTTGATTGAAATGCTCCAACACTATTGATTTTTTATCATTTTTTTTTCCGAGGGTGTTGTTGGTGCAATTTCATACTCTTATGATTGAGGATTTTCAATAACATATTGATTTTTTTTTTATTATCAAAGTAATTAAAAACATTAAATTTATTTAATTTTAGATCCATTTGTATGAATGAAATAAAATAATAATTAACAAAATTCAATGAAAAAGAAAATAAATTAGTTTAGCAAAATTCAAAATTGATAGAGAACACTTGAGAGTTGATGTAAAGATATTGGCAGACTTTCATGTGAAAATGTGAATAAAGAAGTGAGTATTGAAAAAGAAAAAAATGTGAACGACTCTTTTAATTTTTTTTTTCGTGATGTGTGGTAAATTCCGTATCACCTAAGAATGGGCTTATGAAGCGGTTTATAATGGTCTAGGCTCTCTCACTTGGCAAGCTAGTTTTTTAGGTACAGATCTACTTCACATTTCCATATTAATTGGTATCAGAGCTTATAACTTTTGGCGTTTTATCCGTGTGGGTGTCTGTTGAACCTTGTGGTGGTAACCCACGTCTTGCAAGAGTGAGGCCCTTTGTGAGGACGCAAAACTCAGATGAGATGGAATATGATGTGTAGTAAACCCATATCATCTAAGAATGGGGCTATAGAGTGGTTTATAATAGTGTAGGCTCCCTTACCTAGTAAACCAGTTTTTCAGATGCAGTTCTACCTCATCTTATTCTACATCATTTAGTATCAGAGCCTAAGACTCTTAGTGCTTTATCCACGTGGATGCCCATGGGATCCCATGGTGGTGACCCATATCTTGTGAGAATGGGACCCTTTGTGAGGACACAAAACTTTGATGAAGGAGAGTATGATGTATGGTAAATCCCACATAGCCTGAGAATTGACTTATATAGTGGTTTATAACAATGTAGACTCCCTTATTTAGTAAGCCAGTTTTTAGGGTGCAGTTCTACTTCACCTTATTCCACGTCATTTTGTCAAAGAAATATTTTATTTACATTTTATTAATATTATTATATTAATTTTTCAAAAAAAAAATCTATTTTGCCCACTAATAGAATCAGGTCAAATAGAACAATGTTATATTAATTTTTTATAATATTTAATTTTATTTTATTAAAGACGAAAAGTATAATCAGATTATCTTATATATGTTTCTTCTATTAACAAAGCACTAATATTTAAAAAACCAATTTTAGTCAAATTGTTTATGAGAAATTAACTATTTTAGCATTTTTGTAAAACCACTTTTTATGTATTATACATTTACTCTAATTTAATATTTGTTTTGCCCTTGTCTCTAACCTTAAGAATCTTCGTCTTTCAAACCTATTCATTTATATTCTCATATAAAAATCAGTTCAACATAAAAAAAATTTGAATCAAAATCATCTTAATCCAAATAAGTAGTATTTTGTCATATTATTTATTGTTTTGTTTAAAGATTTGAATTTGAATTGAAATTATCTTAATCCAATATGCAATAGTATGAATGAATCTCTAATGTTTAAGATCAATTTAGTAAAAAATAGAATACTTCAATTTTCTAGTAACAATGGATACCAGGTAAACAAGTAGATGGGAAAATTTAAAATTGTTTGGGTTTATTTCCAAACATTCCACAATCTCGAGGGATTTGACAATATTTTTGAAACATAAATTTCATCCAAAGTTATTTCATCATTCTGAAATGTTATTTTAACCAAACGTGTTTCTCTAATCACAAAATTTTTTTTCATTTTTGAAAATGGTTAAAGTAGTATTCATGATTGGGTACAAGAGGTAATGAATATTTAGAGACGTTGGTAGGGATAAAAGACTTAGTAATCACCACTTAGTTAATAAATTCATGCACTATACATGTTTAACATATTTTACCACTTTAAACATGTTTTGCCACATGTTGGAACGTAAAATGTATAAAACACATATTTTATAAGCTTATCGTATTTAATTCGTATTAAACAAACGTATTATATATTTTTATAGTTTTGAAAATTTTTCTTTGATAAAAAATAAAACAATATCATTTTACAAAGCATAAAACAACGTTCTTCTATGAAAACATATAATATTTTCTTCGGAATTTAAAAATCTCTTGTAATCTTATTTTTTTAAATTTTTATTTCTTACCATTAACTCATTATTTTATTTTTAATTTATTAAAATTGGAAACTATAATTTACATTGGTGACTTAATTAAGATTGTTTTGTCATTTTAATACTTGAACAGTCTTGCATCGATAAATTGAACTTAATTGATAGTGATTCGATAAATTACTAGGGCTTGAAATTTTTTTTAGTTAAGATAAATGATACAAACCACAATAGAAATTTTTGAGATATAATATAAGTTTTTTAGTAATTTTTTCAGTTTCAAGTGTTTTTTTAATTATTAAGCATAATATCTATTTGATTTGAATTTAACTCGACTATAAAGAATAAATATAATATATAAATCATTTATCATTATTAAATCTCATTATATAAATAAAAAATAGTTAATTATCATGATTTATTAAATAGTTATTATATTTGTTTGAGAGTTCATAAAATTTTTTTGACTATATGTTATATTTGAGAGTAATGATATTAAAATTTAAATATTAATGATGTATTATGTTATATTATGCCAATGATTAATTAAAATAAAAGAGAGTTTTAAAATAATTAATTTTGCAGTGAATATTTCTATTTTATTGGATCTGAATATACAGTCCACGAAGTGCATTAAGAACATTTCAGAAGAAGATAAATGAAAAGTCTAGAACTCTTGCAGTTTGAATCTCGAAGTTGAATTCATGCAAAGCTCCGTCCTACCCCTTTTCGTCAGGGGAAATAAATCGTAACAGCTTACGTCACTCACTGCACAAAATGCCCACCATAGTCCTCCGGTATTTTCCTCACTTTCCGGCCTGGTTCATTATTTAGGGTCCTCATGTATTTTTTCACGTCAAAAATAATTCCATTATGAAATTAAATAAATATCTTGATAAAAGAGGTCTATGACCAAGTTATGTGGCACCGACGTAATTCGTTTTGTCATCCAATTCTCGCAAAACCCAGCACCTTCCGAAGCAAATTTGTCTTCATATTTGGTGGCCTTTCTTCGTCTCCCGTTACTCTATAAATACAATCCTTCACATCACTCCTTTCCGCAATTTCAACCATTCCGAACTTGTTTTTGTAAAACGGGAAGCTCAAACATGTCTGAAGAAACTCCACGTATTCCTCTTCTCACCCCCTACAAGATGGGTCCTTTCGATCTTTCTCACAGGTGGGCGTTTTCTAAGTTTGGAATCTTGGAGCTTGGACCCCTTTTTACTTGATTTCTGATGGTTTTGTTTGATGGGTTTGGAGTAACTTGATGTTCTGAGTAATGGCTAGGATTTTGTTTTGTTTTAGTGATAATTAGTGTTTTTGAAAATCCCTGTTTTATCTCTTCAATTAATTTGTAATTAAGAGTGTTTAGTTGTTGAGAAAGTGCACCAAACTGAGAAAGATTTGTTTTTTTTTTTTTTAAATGAACTATTAGACAAGTAAAATTCATTGTTTTCGTAAAAAAAAAAAAATTGTTTCTCTTTGAGGTCTTACTGCGCATGAGAACAGCACCCTTGGTTTATTCTATAACCATATCCATTTCTATAGTCGCATAAGCTGATTCATCAACTGAGGTTTCACTTTTCTATACGTATAAATACGTCTCCTGAAGAAATGATCTTTTATGAATGTTATATATGGTTGTTTGTAGGATTGGTAAGGGAAGTGGTGTATTTGAGATCTGTTATGCAAATTTATGAATTTATTTGGGTGAGAGACTGCAGTTTACTTATTGGGTCTGATTGATGTTTGTGGTTGATTATGCATTCACGTTTCAGAGTTGTTTTGGCGCCATTGACTAGACAGAGGTCTTACGGCAATGTTCCTCAGCCTCATGCCATCTTGTATTACACTCAGAGAACAACCAAAGGTGGTCTTCTCATCGCGGAAGCCACTGGTGTTTCCGACACTGCTCAAGGGTAATATTGTCTTATACATCTATTATATTGAAAGGGTAACACCACTTGTGGTTGGAATTTGATAAGCTCTATTGTTTCTTTGATTGTTCAGGTATCCGAATACACCTGGTATATGGACAAAAGAGCAAGTTGAAGCATGGAAACCGATTGTTGATGCTGTTCATGCTAAAGGCGGGATCTTCTTTTGTCAGATTTGGCATGTGGGAAGGGTTTCAAATAAAGGTGTGTTCTATGCCTTAGACTTCTTTAAATTGTAACCTTTGCGTCATTCTGGGTTAGTTCAGCTGACTCTTTCATGTTTTTCAATGCATGCATTTATATTGGATGAATCAAGTTTTGTTCGGACCTTCTCTACCATTATGCATCCCCGTCGTCAGTCTTTTGTAATGTATATGTATGTATCATTGTATACATTATGTATAACTCCCTCAAGCATTTCATTACTTACAACACCTTTCGCCGTCTCTTTTGCCTAGGTATTCACTTTTGAGTCCTAACTTGTAAAGGTCTGCATACATAAATTGGTATACTATAAAAGACAGGGTTTATTTCTAGAGTAATACTACATTAACAAACAAATTTTACAGACTTACCCGTCTAACTTGATGTGGCTTGAGGTATCATCATAGGATTAGTTGATTTTGAAGTGAGAGGAAAAACAAACAATTATATCATCCAATCATAAGCTATCATTTCAATTTGTATAGATTACTTTGTAAGATTTGTTTGTGCACATAGCTTTATTCTTATTTATATATGGAGTCATGTAGTCCTATTAGTTAGGAACTTGGGTATCATATTACCCCTTCTCTCTTATCATTTTTGTGAACAGGACTGAAATAGCCTGTAATTTACTGGCGAATTGTGATAATAAATATAGCATTGAGCTCAAGCTTTTTTTTTTTTTTTTCCTGTTTGATCCTAGAGATCTTATATTTGAGTTACTGAAAATATGTGGTGGAAGAGTGAAAGAATTTCATTCTTTGTGTTGTGTTGATCTACAGTTTAGTTTGTTGTTAAGTGGAAGTTTATGGGTATATAATTAGGTTGCAGTGAGGTTACATAATTGAATTACTGTAACTTGTGTTATGCAAAACACGATTGTAAAGACTAAGTTCTTCCCTTCTCATTTAAGTTTTTAATGTTTTGTTCCATGTTTACACTTACACTCTTGATCTCATAGTAATTCTGTATTCATCTGATTTTTATTGGTTCTTCCTTTCTCATGTCTATACAGGTTTTCAGCCAAATGGTCAGGCTCCAATCTCCAGTACAGACAGGCCTTTGCTGCCTCAAGGTCGAGCTAATGGTGTTGATGTTTCACAGTTCACGCCACTTAGGCGGCTAAGGACAGATGAAATCCCACAAATTGTGAATGATTTCAGAGTTGCTGCAAGGAATGCTATTGAAGCCGGTAAACACTTTGTGTAGAGCCAAAATTTAAATTGTGGGGAGTGATTTTCTTTTTCAGATTACTGCAACTCTGCAACCGAATACACAGAAGAATTGCTGCACTATCATCTGTTGAATTCTCTATAGAAGCTTTGATAACTCACATCTAGTGTTATGAATCAGGTTTCTAACATTGTCTATATGTTGTATAGGTTTTGATGGAGTAGAGATTCATGGTGCTCATGGTTACCTGATTGACCAGTTTTTGAAGGATAAAGTGAATGATCGCACAGACCAATATGGTGGATCCCTTGAGAACCGTTGCCGGTTTGCTCTAGAGATAGTTGAAGCTGTTGCTAATGAGATTGGACCAGAGAGAGTTGGGATAAGGCTGTCTCCCTTTGCGGACTATGCACAAGCAGGAGACTCAAATCCAGAAGCATTAGGTCTTTACATGGCAGAGTCCTTGAATAAGTATAATATTCTCTACTGCCACATGGTTGAACCCAGAATGAAAACGATGGGAGAAAATTTTGAAACTCCTCACAGTTTGCTCCCCATGAGGAAGGCTTTCAAGGGTACTTTCCTTGTTGCTGGTGGTTATGCAAGGGAAGATGGAATCAAGGCTATAGCGGAAGGTCGTGCAGATCTTGTCGTTTATGGTCGATGGTTCTTATCTAATCCTGATTTACTTAAGAGATTTGAACTCAATGCCCCTCTAAACCCATACAACAGAAATACATTTTATACAGATGATCCTGTTATTGGTTACACAGATTATCCATTTCTAGAAGCCACTCCTTAGACCTTAAGGATGAAAACTTGTTTGGATGATTCGAGTGGTTTCCACTGTATTTTCACATTTTCTTTACGGGTATTTTATTTTTTTAGCACTCTATATGTATACAAAACTACCCTGTTCTGGTATATGTAATAGCAATAATGCTGTGTAACTGATATCTACAATTATATAGAATTCAATTCAAAATTTTTGATTCTATCTTCCATATGGTTTAAATTCCCAGGTTCCAGCATATATAATTTCCTGGTTCCAGCATCCTACATTGCCCCTTTTTAGATTTCACTTGGTTTCTGATGGATTTGAATTTGCATGATGTTCTAGGCAACTAAACGTTTTGTTTGGTTTAATGAGGAATGGTGTTTCATCTTCAACTAATTTGTATGTTAAGAGTGCTTGGTTGATGAAAAAGTGTAAAAAAAAAAAAAAAAATAGAGAATTGAATTTTATAAAAAGCAAAAGAAGGAATCTGAAATTGAGAAGAGACTATAAAACACACAAAAAGATTGCTGTTTTACAAATAAAATTCATTGATTTCTGAAAAAGAAAAAAATTTTAAGAGAGTGCCTATCTGGAACTTTACAGAAATAACTGAGTTCTACACTTCAAAAAGTTTTCTAAGAAGATGTATGATACAAAATGATGGGTAAAATATAAGTAGTGGATTGGACATACAAAGTCAACCGCTAATTGGTATCTCATTGAAATAAACAATATTATCACATAATTTAGTTCATCTTTTATCTATTCAGATATTGAGCCAAATGGTCAACCTCTAATCTCATGTATAGACAAACCATTGAAATCTCAAATTTGATCTAAAGGGATTGATGTTGCACAATTCAAAGCTCGAAGGTAACTCAAAATAGGTAAAATTCCTTAAATTGTGAATGATTTAAGGATTGATGAAAGAAATGCTTTTGAGACTAGTAATTCTTTTTCAAAATTGAAAGGTTGTTTTTTGATGTGATTTTTTTTTTTTATTGATTGATGTATGCATTTTTGTGTCTTGTGCGAAATAGATTACACTATTAAGAATTAGTTTTTTGAGAAGACCGAGTAACTTTAGTTCTACTTTATTTTCTTATATCTTTCGACTTTTATTTTTGTTCTCGTATAAAATGCAAGGATGATGACTTTTTTGTCTTTGCTGCATTATGATGCCCATAATTTTCTCTCCACAAGAATATTTTATCGTGAACTGTGGCTCAATTACTCTTTTTACATAGGCCGAAGGACTTATTCCCACCCAGGGGTTGTATTTTCTCAAATTCCCACCTGTCAAGTTTGTGAAGTCCAATATCCCACCCTGAAGTGATAAGATTAACAGATTAAATGACTGTTTTATTCCCCCTCTAGTTAAATAATCATATATCATTTAATGACACAATTGTTTTAACCTTATACGATTAAATAATTAAATTACCTTATAATGAAAATTATCAATTTACTTTTATATAGTTTAATAATCAAAAAATCTTTAGACTATAAATCACTTTTTTATCCTCATCTAGTTATAATTATTAAAATGTTTTATTATTTAAGTGATTATTTTGCCCCTACTTTATAAAATTATTAAAATAACTTTATTATAAAATAATTATTGCGTGTGTTTATAAATAATAATTTTAAACATTAATAAAAGTCCTTTTTAGGTTGAATGAATTAAATAGTACATAAATTTAATATAAAGATAGTTTGGATTCATACGGAGAAAAAATTTATTCCCACCCTAGAATTCTAGAAATTTGGAATTCTGAGTTGGAGGTTGAATTACAAATTTTCAAAATTTGGAAGTGACGATCAAAAACTACTGGCCCTTTTAAAGTGATGAAAATCCAACTTTATGGTATTATTGAAATTCAACATGAGATAGAAAAACATTCTTATTAAAAGAATTTTTTTATGTTTGTTTACTCACTATGAGAAACTTGACGATTGTTTGAACTATGGTTGTTTTATCATTCCAAACCGATTGATCCATCTCAAAGTGATAAAGGTGAATTAATCATTGTATGTTTTGATTTAATGTTTGTTTGAGTGTGGCAAGTTTCTTTCACTGATGTTACAATAACTGTTGTTCGAGATTATTGAGCTTTAGCATTAGAAGTGGAGAATTTTCTTTGATTCAAAGACCAGTCCATGAGTATCAATATATGTCTTGAACGTAACAGGGAAGTAGTTCTAGCTTTTTAAATTGTCTTATTCTTCATTAAGGACAATATCGATGCTAGGGTGGGGGTGAGGAAAAGTTAGAACTAGGATTTGAATGAATAAATACATTAGTGAATTTTTTTTTCGTTTGTTTTATGTGAAATTTTTCATTTTCATTAGGTTTTTAGTTTTGTGTGTGCATTAGGTAGCTCATATGTCGATGATTATAATTAACTATGATAGATGATTGTTGTATGATGAGCTAACTTTGTTTGATTTAGGAAGATGAAGAAACACACACTACAGAATTGAAACTTTGTTGTTAATGTATGTATGGATTAATGACTCAACTTGAAGAATTGTTTGTATTATGTTTATGAATGCAAGCGACAACTAAAAAACTTCTTAGAGAAACTTGATGATTGTTTGAATTATGGTTGAAAACTTACATTGCTTTTATGTCTAGATGGAATGGATATATAGAGAGAAAACTTCAATGTCTTAGTTGTTGAGTAGGCTAGGGGTTGACATGTCTACCGTGAGTGACCCTCTTATTGAAAGGTAATATAAGATAAGAATATGCAAAACACCCTAGGTGTATGACTTGTTGAGTAATCGGGTATTGATATTACAAGTATTAGCATTCTTGTTAAAAGACTAGTTTACAAACTAAGGAAACTAATGCAAGCCCTAAAAGGAAAGAATATATATATATATAAATCAATGAATGTAATAAATAGTATCATAATAAATAAAAGTGTAAAAAATCTGGAGGATCAAGGCATTGTCAATAATAGACCGAGGGAAGATAGTTGAAAGGTTAGTATAGTTGATCATGTTTATAATTATTTGTTTTCAATCACTTGTAGGTGTGAATGCATGCATGAATTTATTTTGAATGTTTGGTTATTGGTATATGAATACAATGGTTGTGAGAGTTGATAAAGTAGTTATGTGTTATTTTGAAATGCTTTTGAGAAGGATAAAGCTAGTAAGTTGTGTACTGATTGTTTGTTGTAGTTCATGAGACATTTATACGAGTTAACTATTATATTATTAAAAAATTATGTATATATGTTTTCTTTTTGTGTATAGGTTTAAAATTTTTATGGGTAATATCACTGAAAACCCTTACGAGACTATAGCTCATCCATTAGAGCTGCTTGAAGGTTTAAAGACTTATTGCATATGCTAAATGCAATTATGACAACCTACGAAAGTGGTTTAGGATAGCATAACTAGATTAGTTGGTCAAGTTAGATTAGTTTAAATTTTATGTCTTCTTAATTTTATGTTTTTAGTTTAGTTGTAGTTTGCCTATTTTGTTAGGGACTAGCAAAAATGTTCAACATTAATATACTTACAAAATTCAACTATAACTAGAACCTACTGCTTGTTTACATTTTCGCAAGATAGACCACAAATGTGAGTTGCCTTTGGAGGAAACACGTGAACTTACTCACCTGTGGTTTTAAAGTGTGTGCCTTACTTTTATATTTAACTTCATTAATGTTATACATTTCAAGTAAAAAAATCTTGAATATCATATATTTTGAAAGTTACTGGTTCTAACAAAATTTTCACTAATAACTTTTAACAAATTTTGAGCTTATAGTAGTTTAGCCATATGATCTAAAATAACAGCGATAGCAAATAGTGAACATGTATCTTTCCAGTGTTTTTTAACCTTTCATTTGCATCACAATGTCTCTAAAAAAATTGTAATGCCTATAATCCTCAAAAATAAAACTAATATATATCATAGATATACAATTAAGTAGGTGGTCGGAAAGTAAATATCCAAGCATTGATTGATAACGGCTTTTAAAGGTTCCAACATATTCAATAAAACTTTGGCAATTTTCTAATCATATCTAGTAAAAAAAAAAAAAGATTTTTCATGATTTTTTTGTTAGGTGTTAAAAAAAATGGAATATTACAATTTCGTAACTCTTACATGATTTTAACATTAAGTATATTGAATTTCATTTAGTTTAACATCATTTTTATTTTTATTTTTGGTCTTAATTGTAGGACTCTTTGCTAAATATCACTGTGCTACTAATATTTATCTATTATATAAGAAACTATATTATATTATATTATTTTATTTTATTTTCTGACTGCTTGAAAATCATTATCAGTCATATCCAACAAGAACCCTACACACTTGCTGTACTAAAAACATATGTAGTGCATATAGGACCCGTCGCCACATGTACCCCTCGTACTGAATATATTTCTTTTCTTTTATTAATAAACTAGAAATTTGGGTACCTGCGACGGGAATCCTACGAAAAAAAACTACTGCTGCTGATTACATTAATACAGAAGCGGAAGCTCACAATTGAAATATATAATGAGCCCAAAATGGCCTTTTCATATATACATGTTGTTTCTGTACAAATCTTTTTACATCTAAGAATATACATTTTCAATACAAGACCCAACAGGTCCAAAACTAAAATTTACAAACTGATAACTGGTGTGGGGCCCTTTCCACTAGCCTTGGTCCACTCGCTCTTCACCAACAACATAAAAACCTGAAAAAAAGAAAGGAAAAAGGAAATGGATGAGTGATAAAGATCACTAAGTAAGCATTCATTACTTCCCTCAACCCAAGCAAGCAAACATACAAACACATATACCTGGCCTCTACCTTAATCATTCATCTATTCGTTTGCTGGCACTGAAACTGCTTTACTGATTGTCTGATTCTCATTAATTAATCATGTCATGCATTATATGTCATGTCATGCTAACTGAAAACTGTAAATGTATGTATTTGAATATCTATATGTACTCGAAGGTACCTACTGTACTGATCAGACTGATGAACATAGGGATTCGACATCCTGACCATGTGGGCTAAATAGTCTAGCTATTGGCTAGAAAGCCGAATAATAATTGTTGGACAATCTGACTAGTGTTAGAAAGCTGAATCCCACAGATGCCCCCTCGAGTTCACCCAAACTCTAACCCGTATATCAGGTTCTGAATACTGAATGCTACTGAATTCAGATCCCTTGATCCTCTCTCATGCTGCATGTCATGCTATGATATGCATATGCAGGTTTATTTATCTGATTATGCCCTTATCTGATGCCATTTAGCTTTTAAATAGGTTTCTCATGCTTTATAATTCATTTTCTGTAAATTCTGGAAAGTTTTGTTACTGCATAGGTGTGTGAGCAAGGCACACGGGCGTACAAGAGTCACACACGGGCATGCATGGCAAAGGCACACTGGTGTGTGCCTAGACGCACGAGGTCGTGTGCTGGCTGTGCAGTCGGTCGTGCTCGCTTCTGGAAAATTTGGCCATTTCACTGAAATCACTAGCACACGACTGTGTCCCTTAAGACATACGGGCGTGTGTCTGTAACGCAGGCCGTGCACACTTCGTGCACACGGGCGTGTCCTTACAGAAACAAGGGCACACGGGCATGCTCATGTAGGCATACGAGCATGTGTCTTGTTCTGCATTGACAGCGCTCACCTGGAAGTGCAGGAAACCTATCCATTTCTCAACCAAATTCAAATTAACTTAGAACATGCATTATTGGCACTTCTATAAGCATATATCAAGCATCAATTTCAACATTCATCAATCAACACTCATTCCACCATGGAAATCAATCATTTCTCTCACATAAACACACATAAGCAAAGAAAGCATGGTTCTTGGGTGGAAATCATCATCTAACTCATCATTTCATCACATATCAACATGCAAACATCACATAGTATGCTGGAAACATAAACAAACATTTCTAAGCATCCACAATTATCACAAACATGCTGGGAAACTCAAGGAAGAAGTAAGAGAACACTTACCTCTTGCCATGGCTACTGGAAATCTCTCTTTCTATCTATTCTCTTGTTTCTCTCTCCGGATTGGGAGCTGTCAGAAGCTAGATTTCTTGTCTAGGGCTGAGAGGTACTGAAACATAAGGAAACTTAAGCTGAAAATGGAATAAAAGTTGGGTGAGAAGCATTAATCTCCCGTTTCTCTCTTTTCTACCCACCTGCACGGGTGTGCAAGGCATAGTGCACGGGAGTGCACAAGGGAAAATGAAGATAATTCATTTCTCATACTTCGCATGAGAAATGAAACCTCCCTAAAGGAATTATGTGAAGGCCATACAAGCTCTGGAAACTTACCATCTCACCCCTAAATTCTTCTATACTCCCAATCTATCTCTATATCTCACTTCTAACCCTAAAATTCTATCTCTAAGGGCTTTTCTAATCCTGGGATGCTATAGTATAGAAGTTCATAAAAGAAATGTGGTGGAATGCTAAAACCCACTGT
Organism: Anacardium occidentale; assembly: GCA_026122585.1. Taxonomy (NCBI): domain Eukaryota; kingdom Viridiplantae; phylum Streptophyta; class Magnoliopsida; order Sapindales; family Anacardiaceae; genus Anacardium; species Anacardium occidentale. The sequence continues at coordinate 2,837 of JAJEJH010001222.1, read as the reverse complement.
ACAATATCTTGAACCAAACTCATATTTTATTACTAATAACTAGTATCTAAAAATATAAATAATACTGTACATCTCATATGTATGAGCAACATAAAGCATGCGAGCCAACATGCTATATGTTGAAACTAAATGCATGTATACGTACACATGTATAACTGAAAATATCAGGTGGAGACCCGCTCAAACTGTATCCCACTCTTTCTAGCCATCTTATGCTCCAAGCTCAGCTCCCCAACTCAACCTACAAGAAAAGGAAACTATAGGGGATGAGTGGCAAATCACTCAATAAGCATCACCTACCTCTACCCTCGGGTAGACTCTAAGCTGAAATACCACTGGCAAGCTGCTAAATTGATGAACTTAACTAAGTTATCAGCTAGTCTAATAGCTTCTTCTCTTATCTTATTCTTGGCTCTCTTTTTTGCACTGCTTTTCTTACTATGTTTCTATTTCATTATTACTCATCTGATTAGTATCTTAATAGACTCTACTTTGCCTATAGCTAGTCTTATTGCTTATCTTGTAACCTCAACTGAGTTCATTTCTAATCTTACAGAGTATTCCTTTCTAGCTTGACTTACTGCTTGAATATTACCTTATGTTGTGTCGTAAATATATATATGAGTATACGTAAACAACCCAGAATAAAAAAGAATCCTGAGCTGTATAAATAACTCACTGAGTTCTCTTTTTGATATTCATTTTCCTATTCTCTGAAGATCTTAACTGAATTCTGTTAGGTTTAAGCTTATGACGTATCGTGTAGCTAGTTTTTGTTATTCTCTGTTTATGAAACATGATTTACTTCTTTCTTATCTAACTGTCTGTGTTCTAATGTATAACTGTTCTGTTTCTCATTTACTGTTTAATCATACTGAATCATGTTTTGCTGTGTATGTCATGTGAAAATGACATGCTATGAAATATGCTGAAACAATGTTTAGGCTTTGGCCTGTTTACTGAAAATAGTTGTCTGAAAACTACTTACTGAAACTACTGTTGGATTTGAAGATCTTAAAATCATTTGAAAAGCTGATATAAAAGCTATTAAAATACTAAAAATCTATATTTGAAAACTGAAACTAAAAACTGTATCCGAAGATACCTATTGTGCTGTACAGAATAATGAATACAAAGATTCAACACCCTAGCTATATGAGTTTCTTATGCAAATATGTGCTAGAAACTATCTAAGACACGTACTGCCACTGAATCTGATACTAAAACTGAGCACATCGCGCACATCCTTAGGTCATATACACCCTGATGTTGGCTCCCATATCAGGTGTGTTAAAACTCATAGGTACCCTCTCTTATCCATCCCTGTAGCGACCCCTGTGTAGCATCCCAGGTTAGAAAAGTCCTTAGGGGTAGAGTTTTGGGGTTAGAAATAAAATTCAGAGATAGATTGGAAGTATAGAAGAGTTTAAGGGTGAGTTAGTGAGTTTTCCAGAGCTATGTGGCCTTCGTATGATTCCTTTAGGGACGTTTCAGTCATGCAAAGTGTGAAAAATGAAATATATTCATTTTCCCTTGGTGCACTCCCGTGCACTGTGCCCTGCACGCCCGTCCAGGTAGGTAGATATTGAGAGAGACGAGAGATTTATTGCTTCTCACCCAGCCATTTATCATTTTCAGCCAAATTTCTTCTTTGCTCTTAGCAGCTCCCAGCCCTAGAAGTGAAGTCCAGCTTCCAGTAGCTCCTAATCTAGCTAAAGAGACCAGAGATTAGTTTGGAGAGATAGATTCCAGTAGCCATGATGAGAGGTAAGTGTTCCTCACTTCCTCCTTGTGTTTCTAGCTTGTTTGATGTGGTTGGAAACGTGTGTTTTCGTTTTCATCTTGTTGTATTGTGTTTGTGTGCTCATATGATGATGATTTGATGAATGTATGTTGATTTCCACCCATAATGCATGCTTGCCTTGTTTGTGAGTGTATTAGTGAGAGAAATGGTGGATTTCCATGGTGGAATGAGTGTTGATGGATGCATGATGAAATTGATGCTTGATATGTGTTTATAGAAGTGCCAAATATGCAGGTTTTGAGTTAATTTGGTTTTGGTTATGAATTGGGTGGTTTTCTGCATCTTTCAGGTGAGTCATGTTGCTACAGAACCAGGCACACGCCCGTGTGTCCGCATGAGCACGCCTATTTGCATGTGTTTCTACGAGAGCATGCCCGTGTGCATAAAGTACACGCAACCTGGAATGTAGAGGACATGACCGTGTGTCCTGAGGGGCACGGTCGCACGGTCGTGTGTCTGTTCTTTACGTGAAATGGCCAAAAATTCCATAAGCGTGCACGACCGGCTACACGACCAGCGCATGACCCCGTGCGTCTGGGCACACGCCCGTGTGCCTTTGCCATGCACGCCCTTGTGTGTGTCATACACGCCCGTGTGCCTTGACCACACGCCTGTGCGACAGCAGAAAATTTCCAGAAATGCATAAAAATGATTTATAAAGGATAGGTAACTCTTCCAAGGGCTTAAAAGCATCAGATAAACAGTAAATCAGATAACAAAGGTTGCATATGCATATCATAGCATGACATGTAACCTGAGAGAGGATCAAGAGATCCGAATTCAGTAGATTTTAGCATTCAAAACCTGATGTATGAGTTATAGTTTTGGGTGAACTCGAAGGGGCATTTGTAGGATTCAACTTTTTGACACCAGTTAGACTGTCCAACACTTCATTCAGCTTTCTAGCCAATAGCTAGACTGTCTAGCCCACATGGCCGAGATGCCGAATCCCTGTGTTCATCAGTCTGATCAACACAGTAGGTACCTTTGGGTACATATAGCTATTCGATGCATGCATCATCAGTTATTTTCA